>JAOQGH010000019.1:1013295-1041756 GCA_025769975.1 Gallinago jamesoni | reverse complement strand
CTGTCTGAGCATCAGTGTGGAGATTCTGTGAAAGCACATTGAAAAAAGCCTGGATTTTATCTGTCCTCCTGTAGCAACCCATCCATCCATCCACCCATCCATCCACCCATCCATCCATCCATCCATCCACCAACCCATCCATCCACCAACCCATCCATCCACCCAACCATCCATCCATCCATCCACCCATCCACCCACCCATCCATCCATCCCACCCCACCCCAGCTAATTTTCCCGGCGCATCCCGTGGCTTACCATGAGCGAGTGCCGGTTGGCGGAGAGGAGGCCGGTGCCGTAACCGGAGCCCAGCCCGGCCATGGCTCCGTTGTGCGACGGCCCTATCAAGCCGTGCATGTCGGCGTGGCCCCCCGGCATGGCGGTGGCCGGTCCCACCGCGTGGTTGCGCAGGACGTGGATGGCGTCGTCCAGCCTCTCCAGGCGGTCCTCGATCCGGCTTTGCTGTTGGTGGGGGAGAGACAAAGCGGGAAGAGCATCAGCAGGGAGGCAGGGACGCCCAGCGCCGGGCACGGGGGCGCTGCCACCGGTGGGCATGGGGCGCGCGGGGGCACAGCCAGTCCTTCCTTCTCAACCCCTTGCTGTATTTTTATATTTTTAATCGGTTTTGGCTTTTTTGTCGTTTTTTCTATTTTTTTTTCATAATTTTTTTATTTTATTTTATTTATATTTTTTTTTTGGAAAGGAGCGGTTTTGGTTTCCCTAGGGCCATGTTTTCTAGAGTAGCGTTGCGGGGAAGGAGAGAGCATGGTTTAACACGAGTACAGCTTTGATTTTCATGGGCAAAACAGGTTCAATGATTCCTCATGAACATAATCATTACAGTACATAGGTTGCCCTCTAGGTCTTTGAAAAGTTTTCGTGATCCTTAAAAAAAAAAAAAAAATAATTAAAAGAATAAAAAAATTAAAATAATAATAATAATTAAAAAAAAAAAAAGAAGTAGAAGTAAAGAAACAAATATACCTCTAATTGTCAGCGGTCTCTGACTGGGATTTTCCTCCCCCCCAATCTAATCCCAGCATCGCACACAAAGAGAAAAAGGGGGACCACCAGCTCCCGTGGCCCCTCGCTGCTCGGGGAGGGGGGGTCCCTACAGGTACCCATCCCGAAATCACTTTTTATCACCAGTAAAAGCACCAATAAACGCTCTTCCCTAACTGGAAAACTCTTCCCTAACCTACAGCTGGGGTGCAACGTGCCGGGGGGTGCGGGGCTGCTCCGAGCCCCCCCAGCTGCAACGCCACGGGGGTCCCGATGGCCCCACGTGCCCGGGAGTGGACGGGCCCTTCTCTCCCACTTCTCTCCCCCCATCCTAAACACCAGCCCACCCCCTCCAAGCCCTGGGGAGAACCCGAGCGCTGCTTCCCAGACCTCCTGCCCACCAATGCTGCTGCAAAATTAATTAGGTAGAACTTCCTCTCCGGCAAATCTCTTCACCTCCCCATCACTCTCCACCAACCAAACTCCTCAAAAGCCTCCAGAAGACACACAGCTTGGAAAGTTATCGCAGTCAATCACGAGAGGGGTTTCTGTATGGGGCTGGGGGCGCTGGGGGCTAAACCAGTCCCTGCTACCTCCCGACCCTGGCACACCTCTAACAAAGCCAACGGGAAGCGTCGCCCCGAAGGAAGGGGGGGCTGGATGCTGTGCCCTCGGGAATTATCCCATTGCTTCTTTTTTTAAGTTCTAGCCCAACAATTTTTCCATCTTCCACCCAACAATACGTCAGGCGTGTCACACCGGTCAAGTGAGACCCCCTCGACTTCCAGCTGAGACCAACAACCCGCCGAGAAGAGCGAGGGAGAGGACGCCGGACTCTCTAGAGTCCTCTGTCCCATCGTGCCCTTGGCCAGCTCCAACTCTTGCTTCATCTTTCCATTGGGAAAGGCAACAAATCCTACGGACATCCCTTTAACCAGAGTGTTGAGGACCAGCTCAGCCTGGCGAGCTCATCCCACTGGCTTTGAGGACTCCTGACCAACGGGCCGCGCTCCCTCCCTCGCTCCACGGGGCCGGTGGCCACCCCATCCTTCACGATGGCCACCACGCCTTCCTCCTCCCGTTTTCTCCTCCATCCATTCCACCCGCCTGCTCATCCTCCCCTCGGTGTAGATTCCGACACCGCGTCCCCTGCCAACCAGGAGACCACCTCCAACCGCGTCCACGTATCTACAGCACGGGGCACCCAGGGTGGGACTTTAGAGGTGGCAAACTCAAGCCCGAGGGCATAGCGGTCAACTAAGGAAATGAAAACCTGTGTGAGAAGAATGGATGAGAAATGGAAAGAACAGCAAGTAAAATACTGAGGCAGAGGAGGTCACTAATCAAAACATACCAAAGAGTGTAAGGGACCTTCATAATTGGGAGATGATGACGCTTGACCTCCATTTCTAGACCAAACAGCTGTGCCTGCTAATAGTAAAATTGGAATTACCATTAGAACTATGCAAACAAAAATGGCTTTCAAACTTTTTGGACAGTTTTGTAGACATGTAAATGCCGTATTCCAGATAGACTATAGAGCAGACATATGGAGAACTTCCAAAATACACACGGGGTGAAAAAAAAAAAAAAAAAGAGGAAAAAAAAATGTAAAAAAGAAGGTATTTTGTAGCAAAAAGCACGTAGATGCAGGCCACAAAGTTCCCCCAGGCTGCTCACGGGCACAGAGGGCTGCATTCATTCCTTGGGAGGTGGTGGAAGGGGTGGCCGGGGCTCGGCTCGCAGTGGTCCCTCGCCCTCCGGACACGCGTGGTGCCACCGGTGACACCAGCCCACCAGAGACTGTACAACACGGCGGCGGTGTGTTATTTTATTTTTCGTAAAAAAATTCTATTTTATTTGTTGTAAAAAAAAAAAAAAAAGTCAGGAAAACCACCAAGGGGTTGCCCAAAAAAACCCTTCTGCTTCGTAGCCGCGGCTCTACATCTGCTCCTGCTGCTGCGGGAAAAAAAAAAGGGGCTCCTGGTTTCCAGCAGCATTTTCTAAGGGAAACAATTTGTGAAAGAGGCAAACATGGGGAAAAGAAGGGGTTTTTTTTTTTCAAGTATTTTCCCAACAGCTTATTTTTTTTTTTATATAGAGATATATATATAGCACACAGGGCTTAGACAATTTATGACGTTCTTTGGAACGAGCCATCTTTGGAATGATCTCCTAAAACAGGGTTAAGAATTTGAGCTGGAAGCATTAGGATTTTAATCTCACTGCCTAGATCGAGTGGCATTTGCTTGGGCTGAGACAGGCCAGGGAGAAACTCACAGCAATTTTTTTTTTGGCTTTTTTAAAGTTAAGATTTATATTTTTTTTCCTTATAAAAGCCAAAATTACGTCAGCTCTAATTAAAACTTACAGCTTTCCCTTCTCTGGTCCCCGTGGAGCTTTTAGTTGAGGTTTTGCTGCAGCAATCTTTATTTTCGATATAATTTTTAACCAGCCCTCGATATCCTTGAGGGAAAGTGTTTTGCATGCTAAACGCTTTCAGCTCTTATTTAAATGCACTTAGACTCCTTATTTTTATTTATTTTGACACTGGGTTCTCCCTGTTTACCCAGGGAAGCCCAGATCAGTCGGGGATTTTTCCCCTTGCTTGGGAGAAAGGCAGCCCCGGTGCCTGGGGTGATACATCTCAGGGTGAAACCAGGCAAAGTAAGGTCAGCAAGTTCTTTTCTGAGGTCTGAGACCCACCCAAGCTATGACAGGCCTGGTCTGTCCCCAGTCCCCTGCTAGGGGTGGCTTTGTGGGGACATTTGTTGACCAGATGTCACCCCAAAGTTACGTGCTCCTTCACAGCAGGTGAGCGTGATGGAGATGGGCATGGTGACCTCCTGGACCTTGTCCTGCTGCCAGCTACCACCAGCTTCTCCCCAGCCCTCCTTCCAAAGGGGTCTCGGCACCCTAGAGCTGCCACTGGGTGTCTCTGGGGCTGGGCCACCAAGAGCTCCCTCTACGTCTGTCCTGCTACTCATGGAGAACAAGGGATGGATCCCACCTCACCAGCTCTGCCCCAACTCCTCAGCTGCCTTTTGGGATCCCCGGAGAGGTTAACGGGATCCAGGGCTCATGCCCAAAGAAGAGAAGACCAAGGTCTTTGGTTACTGGTGACTTAGACCTCCTCTCCAAGAGGGGATGGGAAGCCAAGAGGCTTTCTCCAAGGCGTTAGCAGGTACTGCTTGGGAGATGTCCGATGCTCTAGTTGGAACATCTCAAGGTTTAAGAGATCTGGACTATAATCATGACCTGATGCTCATGAGAACTACCCTGGGCCTCTAGGTCTTTGCAGTTTAGGCTTTTATTAGTAAAGTCTAGTTAAAATTTGCCGTTATCGTAAACAAAGTTTAAAATGGACCTACTGGTTTCACAGTTTGTCCAGAGACAACACTTTCTGGACCAAACAGGCTTTTGATTCAGCCCCAGGGAGGCATTTGGGGAATGTCCAAGGAGATGGACCTGTCATGGCCACCCTGGATCTAGGCTGCCACCAGGGCTTGGGTGTCCTCGTACGGGGACACGTCCCCGGCGTGGGGACAGGCTCTGCAGAGAGCAGAACTCATCCTCCGCAAGACCCCGCGGGAAGTTGTCTTAAAAATCACCGCTTTTTCTTTAAACTCATCCGCCTGAGAGCTGCAACGCCCTTCTCTCTGCAGCCTGAAGGAGGACACCTCTTTACTGGTCCCAGTGGGACCACCAGTACGTGCCGGACAGCAACACGGGGTCCGCTGGAGGCGCGGCAGCTCGCCCCCAAGTACCGCAGGAGCTCATTTAGGCACCTCCTACCAAAAATAGGTTGAAACGTTCAGTAAAATAGAATTGTAACAACAATACCTGAGAGAGAAGGGGGAGAACCAACAGGAGTTGAAGGATTTGATGAAAAGCTGTTGTTGGTGTGATCTGGAGAATAGATCTTTAAAAGATGATACAGAATTAATCTAAAGCCATCACAAACTGATGCAGAAAGAAATATGGAATTCTTATGCATTCAGTTCATTTAAATGAAAAGCAGGACAGGTTAAAAAAAAGCCTCTTATGCAAATAGTAATATTTTCATCCAGACAAAACTGTATCAGATGCAGGAAGCTAGACGACAGACCCCTTTTGATGGGAACTAGCCAATTAAGCGATGGTTTCTGATTATCACACGGCCCTGCTGTGGTCCATATCCACATTTCCATTGCCTGGACGACTTTACAAACAAGCGTCGTTGAACACGGCCTTAAAACACGCCTGAAAATTTTTTTTTTTTTTTTTTTTTTTTTAGGGGTGGGGGGGGTTAGGCTGCAATCCCTTGACGGCCGAAATAAAGCAAAGGGAGCGGAGCGCGCGGAACCCGGGTCAATCCGGGGCAGCCAACTCCAACTGCTCGCCCGCTGCTCCGGCCAGAAAGTCCCCCCCCCCGGCGTGCCCCGTGCCATCGCCCGGCGGCGTCCCCGTGCCATTTGTCAGGGCACCACTTCAAAGTGGCTTCTGTACTGTATCAGGTATTTCAGGCAAACTATAGAGTCTGACTTTTGGTCGTTTTGTTGGTTTTTGGTTTTTTTTTTGTTTTGGTTTTTTTTTTTTTTTCAATGAAGCATGGAAGAATATGCAAAAAACAAAAACCAAAATTAACTCTCATGAGAACTCAATGGAACCCACTCTGCCCAGAAAATAACTATTAGTGGTCCTTATTAAAAGTCAGCCCGTGCCAACTGGTACCGCGGCGGTGGCCGGGGCAACGGCAGGGTCTCCTCCCGCTCTGAGCTGGGAAACTGCCCTACCCCAGCCACCCGGGGGGAAGAGGTGGAGACCATTGACCTTCACGGCGACCACGGGACCACCTGAAGAGGTGGAAAGATGCCGTGAGGTCAAGGCTTCCCCTCTTCCCCTTTCTGCCAGAAAACGAAGCCCAAAAGCTTTGGCCACGCCGTTTTGCACGGGTGGTCCCAACGTTCTCGGTTGGCCGTTGAGCTCCCCGCGGGAGACCTCTGCCACCACATCTCTCCCGTTGGCTGCTTCGTCTTCGCAATCCTCCCGGCGTCTCCCATTCTCATTTCAAGCTCACCCTTTCGAACCGGTAAACGTGTCATTTCCAAAGTAAATATTTCCTTACAGAGGCGAGTGCTTTCCCCAGCGCATCACCAGTCTGCGAGCTGCCCGCTGCCCCGCTTCCTCTGTTCGCTGGAAAACAACAAAAAAAGACCCCGTGTGAAAAAAAAAAGACACACCAGCCTTCTAGTCCTGGTCCACTTACAACTTAATTGCCTTTGAATGCTAATCACATAAAATTCATCTTTAATTGCCACTCATTTGTTTACTAAGGTAGGTATCAAACACGTCCCCGTTCGCGCCTCTTCCAGGTGAAATTTAGGGCAAGGAAAGTCATGGTGTAACAGGGTCCCACGCTCAGGTGGGCAGGAGTGAAACTTCTCCATGAGAGGAAAAAATGAAGGAAACCAAAACGAGGGGGAAACATCCCACCAGTTTGAGCACCTAAATGTCCATTTATGCACTAAAAGCCCCGCTTTGCCTGACTGCCGCCCATGAGGACCTTCTGCTTTCCTCCCACCCCATGTGAGGTGGCCAGAAGAGGAGAAACCAGCCATCAGCAGCCATCCCTGAAAGCCTGGATTAATGTTTGGAGCGCAAGGGCTGAGGCCAGAGAGGACCCTATACATAGGGTGGGGTTTGAAGGACCCCCCATCTTCCTCCCAAGCCTCTCACCGGGCTCTGCACCACGAGGCCACGGGACCTCACACCCAGAGGACTCCAAGAGCAAACCCAACCCTGCCCTGATCTGGGGGCATCGCATGGGAGGACAGAGGGACCAAACTGTCCACAAAGTACGAGCACGACCTCTTTTTTTGGTCATTAAAAAGTCATATTAAAAAGCCTCCTCCAAGTTTCACCCCAGCGTTACGCACTTAAATATTCGGGGCATGGGAAGGAGCAGGACTGGACCCATTTTACAGCTCTTCCACCTTGCCACTGGTGTAACTACAGTCACTGATCCCTGAGTGCACCTGGACCAGCACCCAAAGCAGATGAGCCCATCTCCCTACGGATGTTGCAGCTCCACAGGACCAGCTGGGAAATCTGTGGTCCGAGGGATGTCCTGCCATCCCCTTCAGAGCAACCCTTCTGCTCCTCCTCCTCCAGTCCTCCCACCTTGGAAGCGTCCATCTCATCCAGTTAAGTTTTTCCTAGTCTCCATCCCTTGCCCCTTCCATCCCAGCCTTCCAGTAGCAGATACCCTATCTTTGCTGTCAGAGGTAGCAATCATTGATATATTTGTATGTATATATATAAAAAAATATATATATTATATTATGCCCATCCTGCCCAACCCCAAAATTTCTAGGAACAGCCTCTGCAAAAGCCTCAAGGAGTGTCCCATGGGACATGACACATGTCCCATGTGTCCCAGACGCCGGTAGACACCAGTTTGCATGAACCTCTTGGTTTATTCCTTTTTTCCACCCCCCCCCCCCTTTTCTTAGTTAAAACTTGCATTATTGCATCCTTCAAAACGTGCTCGTCTGCCCGTGGCAGCTCATTTGTCATCTCAGCTCGCTTTGGAACGGGGCATGGAGATGTATAAAGGAAGATATATCAAGAAACGTGAAGACAGCTAGAACAGGCGGTGTCAAGTTAGAGATACAGCTTCATCGGGGGAATTTCATGTTCTAAATCACAACCTAAAGGTTTGTGACTTAAATAATACCGGGCAGATGTCCAGAAATTCAGTCACTTCGCTCTAAAGCGAACTGTGAATCGCAACGTAAATCACTCATTGGATTGTTTTTTTGTTTGGTTTTGGTTTTTTTTCCCCTTTTTCTAAGTGGCTCTAACTATCCTAAAATTAAGTCCTACTTTTGTCTGTCTGAAGGCTGGTTTCTCCACGCGCTCCTGGAAACCTGAACGCGGCCACGGCTTCTCTTAGTTACCGCCAAGAACAAAGGAATTCTTCAGATAGACCGAATATTAAACTCTCACTGGAAGACTTTGATGAGAAATTAATGCTCTGGGCCTGGAAAACATACAGGAATCCCTGGAAAACATCCCTCAAGGATGGCCAGCAGCCTGCAAAGTCCCCGTTTGCTAGAGTTTCAGCGGGAGAGGCACGCTTGAACGAAACAGAAGTTTGTAACACGGAGGAGGAAAACTCGGCATCGTTATTCGTCGCTCTCTTCATCCCAAAACTGAAAGCCACCCATTAAAACAACCCAAAAAAAGGTGGGTTTTGGTTTTTTTTTTTTCAGTAGTGCCCAGTCCGATGGGGAAACTCGTTGCTTTAAGGTACGCAAAGACCAAACGTAAATAGATTTAGAAAGAACTGGACAAATTCATGGAGAAGAACGTCCACTGGTGGCTACTGAACCCCATCCCGGGATGGCTCCGAGCTGCTGGCTGGAAATCCCCAGGGAAAGCCGGAGGAGGAAGGAGCAGACGGACGGGAGCTTCAGGCTGAGGCTCCTTCCCAGCCCTCCTGGGGTTTGGGTTCTCCAGGACAGAGGAGAAAACAGGCAAAGGAAGGTACCTACAGCACCTTCTGCCTGGAAGAGCAAGATAAACATAAGTAGACCGAGATCTAAGCTGAGATTGCTTAAATATAGCTAACTTTTTAAACACGTTTTGCTTTCTTACTTCATTAACCATTTCACACGTGAGCTATTAATTGCTTTAGCTGTCGGTAAGGTAAGGGACGCGACTGGAATCTGTGGGTGACTAAGAAAACCTTGGATTTGGAGGAAGAAGAGAAAAAGAGAGTCTTAAGAAGAAACACGGCAAGGAGCCCAAAGATTTGAGGAGCAATGGGAGAAAAATCCCATCCTCCTGGGACTGGGTACAGATCTCAAACGTAGGAAAAGATCATCCAAGGATCACTGTAGGGAAATGTAACATATGGTATTGCTTCCCACAGGGAAGGGCTATGGAATATAAGCATTATATTCCATATATATTAAGCATAATACTCCATATATTCCACTTATGGTTGGACTCAATGATTTCAAAGGTCCAACCATGAAGATTCTACGATTCTATATCTATATTCTATATTGATTCATATTGCAGAGTTGTTGGTCCATCCCTTCACCACCAGCTTCAATGCAACATCCAGCAAGGGCTCCTCTGTTTCCCTCCAGCTTTTGGAAGAAAACCGTAACCTGTGTATGGACTGAGCAAGATCTTAGGCAAATATTTAACACAATTTACACCTAACACCAAAAAAAACCCCCCAAAACTTTGAAAGAGCAATTTTCAATGGCTTAAAAATGAATATGGAAAGCTTTTTCAAACTCATGAGAAATAAGGACAACGATGGAAGGTTGGTGGGACATGCACACAATCACGATGCAACGGGAGAATTCAAGGAAAGAAAAAAAAGGGTAACAGAAGAAACGCTGAACAGATTATTTTCATCTCCCTCACCGTGATCTTTTACAAGGGATTAGTCAGAAAAATTGGCTCCAACTGAAGTGTCAATGTAAAGGCTTTAAAATAAATCAACAGAAAGAAAAATAAAGAAGAGCCAGCTGAAGTTTCGGAGAGCCCTCAAGAAACTCAAACACAAAACGGTCTGACTTGCAGCCGCAGAGTAAAACCGGCTGCTTAGACCAAAAGAAGGTTGAAAATATTAAAAACCAATACTGAAAACAAAGTTCCAAGATTCCAACAAAATTCAAAGAGCCACCGGACTTTAAATCTGACTTCTCTGTTAGGAAAGATAAGAGCGAGCAATATACATATAGATATTATTATTATTACACACCATATTGCACAACCAACGCCGCTTTTTTGGAGGAAAGCTGATGGTGAAGCAGCAGAACCAGCCTCTCAAGAAAAACCCAACGAGGCAACGTTGGGCAACGACTGGGCAAAGAGCAGAGACAACCCAGAAGCCCGTTACGTCCCTCCGTGAATTGACGACACACCTGGATCCGGAGGAAAGATGTGGCAAGTCCATCATGAAAGAGCATCAAGGTCAACAGAATTGATGTCAGAAAGAGCAGAGGGTGGTTCCTTTCAAGGAAAAACTCAGTAAATGTGGATTCTCCAGGTTGGAAAAGGGACCAGCACAGCGGGTAAGGTGCAGGCTACAAAACCCAAACAAGAGGCAGAAAGGCAACAAGAGGAGGGAGGACCACAGCGGGTCTTGAGGGAGCAAAGGAGCACCATTTCCCATCCCAGTAACATCACTGGGCCAGGCTGAGACTCCAGGAAAGGCTGGGCCACTTCATGGAGAAGAATGAACTTCCTAAATACACAGAGCTATCAACGACTGGGAAAATCCCACATATTTTTTTTCTATTCCTCCCAAGGAAGTCCTTAGAGTCTTTGCTGGGTGCTGGAGATGGGACTATTGCACAGATGAGTGCTTGGTCTGAACAAGGACAGATGTTTTCAAGTTCTCACGCAAAACACCGAACAACTTATTCCCAGGACCATGAGGAAACTCCTCCAAATCTGGGAGGGCACCGTTCCCCCAAGACACTTCTGCACTGGGCTTTAATGGAATGAAGTAGCCAAATCCAGACTTCAAGAGAGGTTTGAAGGAACTATTCAATGATGGGCAACGGTTTGAGGCAAGAGCAAGGGAACACCCAACGAAAATCCCAGGAAGAGAAATCAAAACAGGTGAGTGAGGTCCATCCCCGCAGAGCGGTGGCCAGGGGAAGCCACACAAGGTTCCTGACTCCATGGACAATGGGTTCATAAATAGAACCAGGCAGAGATGTCCCCTCCAACCTCACTAACTCAACGGTCCCGGCCGTTGGGCCAGTAGGAAGCCGCAGAATTTGAGAACAGGATTATAAACCAAGACTTGGAGAAGTCATTTTTATACTTTAAATTCTAGGACACACTCCCGCTGTTCTGCACCGGCAGCCTGGAGATTCTGTTTCTACGTTAAGAGGAGTGGAAAAACTTGCAGGATCTCGGCATTCCCAGCTGATGATCTTCCCAAAGTGATGAGGAGAGACTCGCCGAAGGCTCAAACATCGCAGCGCTTCGGACCTCAGAAAAGACAAAGCCAAGGTTTAGCATCCAATTAACCGCTGCCGATGTCACCCTGGAGTCCCCTCGCTCACGGGGACGGGGATGGAGGCCCGTCCAAACGGCTTCCTCGGGAAAAGGAGGGAAGAGGGAGTGCGTGCCCAGACCTTGGGGGGAGGCTCCCGGTTTTAGGACTCCAGGAAATACTTTAGCGGCCCCGAGTGCAGACAGAGCTCAGCAGTACCGCTGGCTGAACGGTTACAGCTGCTAAAAATAAATAAAATAAATAAATCTGCATCTTTGTGTCCTGATTCATCCACTGGGTTCTTCAGGAGGCGAAGCCAGATGACAATCCGGACACCTTTTTTTTTTTTTAAGATGGGAAATTTAGGTACTTTTCTGGGTGGCTCCACGAGGCTGAATTGGCACCCCTACCTCGCTCCAACCCTCTGTGAGATTTTCCATCCCTCAGTGGTATCTCCCACGTAACTGCTGCAAAGAAGGCGGAATCAAATTTGACTCTTTTAGACTTCTTTTGGGGGAGAAAGAGAGAGTGACAGCCCTACGTCACGCGCGCGGGAGCGGGGCCACAGTGGAAAAGGAAGAACTCTCGATGGAGCGGCGAGATTGAGGCCAGAAACGCTATCCTGAAAGGGGATCTGTTTTTCCCAGACGCTGCCAAATTAAGAAGAGACCCTATTTAGTTCCTTCTTTGTTCAGGGATCTCGAAAAATATGATGCCCATGTGTTAATGCTTGAACCCACCCTCCATTCTTGCTGCATTAGTCCTGCTCGCAGTCATTCAATACCGAATCGTGTGTGTAATCCGAAACATGTGTCCGGCGATGTGTTCCCTATTTACCAATTATTTAATTAGCTTTATTTGCTCTTTGAGATACAGGCGAAGCAATACTTTTTTTTTTTATTATTATTTTTTAAAATTTTTTTATTGCTTCCCGTATTTAAGTATGAACCGGTATTGGGCAAATATTTAAGTATATAGAGGCATGCTCTTAGTTTATGGGGTCACTCTCGGCGTTGTCAGAGGTGGCTTTGGGTTTTAGCTCTTGGGGGGGGAAAGGGAGGGGGAAAGGGAGACCCCGACCCCAACTCACCCATGATGCTGTCCGTCCCGTTGGCAGGGGGTGTGCAAGAGGACGCGCTGTAATGATTCGTGCCACTGCGGTGGAAGGTGGACATCGGAGGAAGACTGGAATTGATGTCTGCTGAGGAGTGTGATGGGTAGCTCTGTGGAGAAAAGAATTAAAGAAAAAAAATAGGGAAATGTTTTAATTTTTGTGAGCACGGAAGGCGACAGGCTGCTCATACTGCCCCAGTCCCAAGTGCTGTCGTACTTCACCCAACTGAGAAATGCAAAATACTGCCCTAAAACTCCTGGAGGAGACATCTCCTGGAGGTTCATCACTGATGATGGTACCACGGAGGCGTAACGAGAAGAAATTGAGAAAGAAAAGTTAGGTGATGTATCAAGAAAACCATTTTGATTGGCTGGAGGTAAAGAGGTAGAAACCCCACGCTGCTTCCGACATTAAAAATAAGTTGTGACTCCAAGGAGGGCACGGCTGGTGTGATAAAACAGGGCCACCAGGAAAGGCAGAGGCCCCCCCAGTAATCAACTGGGTCAATTCTCCCTCCCGTGGCGGTGCCCGTGCGACAGGCGATGGAAAATGTGATGGATCGAGTTCTCCACAAAAGCGTGGGAGGAGCATCTGGGCAGCACACACCAGACTTCGGTGGCTATGTGGCCCCACCAACCCAAACCCTCCTCCTTACTGGGACACAACATCGCTGTGGTCAGAAGTTTTGCTGAGTTTGCGTTACACTAAACCTGGCTTCCATTAGCGCTGTTTGTCACTGCTCAATAGGTCCTAGACCATGCCCAGCTTTTATCTCTACCACAGCGCTGCACCCAGCAGAGAAAAGTCCCACAGAAGACCCTTGAGGAGTTTTGGAGACTGATAGGAAGCCTCCTCAGAAACATGGGCACCTGGAGACACGTGGTGGTACCTGGCCCAGGATCAGGGCATTGAAGGGTTAGAGCAAGATCATCTCCGTGCCTCTGGCTGAGGTCTAAATAACATTTTCAGGCTTTGACTCATCACGACCCACTCCAGGACTTCAGCCCCAAACCCAAGGGGCTGGAATGGCCCCGGGGAAACAGCGTCTCTCATGGGATGGAGAAAGGAGGGAGACCAGGGGCGCTCGGGTCAATGGTGTGATCAACAGAGACTCCAGTGGTGTGACCACCAGAGACTCCACGGCTCTTCCATGGCACCTATCGAAGGGTTCTGTCCCAGTGTTCCTTAAAAAACAGATGGCTCTGCCAGTCCGGAGATACATAATAGATGATCGACATGAGCATCGTTGGCAGCTACAACTTGGGCTGCTATCAGTGATCCTCACCGTCTCCAAAATTTAGGATAAATAGAAGTTCAGAATGGAGGTAAAGTTAAACGCAAAAACGTTTGCAGACTCGCCCCATGAAGAAGACGGGCTGCTTTCTTACCTCTACCCTGAGCCCACAGCGTGAGAAGCCACCTAATTCTGATGAATGAGCGCCGGTGGAGATAACAAATTAGATTAAATTGGGTTTTAAGAGTTACGCTCAATTTTTTATTATATATGCTTGTCACTTCAGAGCGACGCTAAGTTTGCTTAGTGCCTTAATTACGCCTTTTATAAGGACATGATTAAGCAGTTTTTGAGGCAATTTCTTTTGCTTTTGACTTCCTATTAATTTTACATCGCCGCGTGCTAACCTCGTTAAATGCGAGACTTTAAAGATTTGTTTTGCAAATTGATTTTCAGTTTGCAAGAGCGAGTTTAAATTCTTCTTATCCCCCCAAAGATGGTTCTGTGAGACTTTGGACGCAACGGACTCCTTGCCCCTCTTCCTCCTCACCACTCTTCCTTTTTAAAGGTCTTCAAGTATGAGGAGTAGAGGCACGGGATAGAAAAACGTTCCTTGTAATGTTTTACACATTTTGAGAAAAATTATTTCACTTAAGCTGCCTGTTCATTTCTTTACCTCTAACTTCAAAGCCAAACAAACCCAAAAAACCTGAACTGATGGAGCCCGGTGGTATTTCTACGACGTCGCTTCAGCCGTGACATTAGGAGAACATCCCCTAAGCTGGGCCTAGATCAGATTTAATTCCAATTTTATTCCGTTCCGATACAATAGATGGAATCGGTCCCAGCAACTTCCTCCTGCTCGGGATCAGGATGTACCAGAGAAAATAACAAAAAACCGCCTTTTTTTAAAGCAGAAAATGGATGCTAGATAGTTATCTGTAAACGCAGACCAGCAGAGGACACTGACTGCCATAAATTCTTAACACCAAAAAGCTTGGGTGGGTGCGGCTCATCAGGGGGCTGGTGGCCAAAGGACAAGCAGAGGGGACAACCGTGGGCTCAACCCTCTCCTTGCAACCTCGGCTGGAGGAACAGTCTGTGGGACCATTTTTGACTCCTCTTTTCCCTTCCTGGTTCCACGAGGAGAGGCTGTGATCCCTATAGGGGTGCTGGTCTTCAGTGGGAAGAGGTGGAGATTGACAGGACCTCACCAGCACCCTTCCGAGGGCACTTCTGCTCCACGGGCTTCCCACCCTTCAGCTTCAAACTTGCCTTCTCTCAGAGAACCCCGAATAAAATCCCTAAGGGGTTCCTCAAACTCCTTTTTGTGGAGTTGGGAGCTCAGAGAACATTTTGGGCCCCATCCCTGGAGGTGTCCAAGATCTTGTCTTTGAACAACCTGATCTAGTGGGAGGTGTCCCGGCCCAGGGACAGGATGGTCTTTGAGGTCCCTACCAACCTGAACCGTTCTACGATTCTATGATTTTGGGGGCCCAACTGGAAGCTGTTATCAGTGTGAGTGGGTGGGTGTGATGTGCCCCCCGTGCCTTACCAAGCGGTCGTGCGGGTGCAGGCTGCAGTAGCTGCTGGACTGGGGGATGTGGGAAGAGTTGCCCAGCATCCCCCCGTAGCCGGGCTGGTTCATCCCGCTGGAGGAGCTCCACGGGTCGCTGCTGTGATGGCCATCTGCAACACAGGAGGGAAACACCACGCTGGCTTTGGGCAAACTCCATCCCAACCACCCTAACGAGGCCACGTCGCTCCAGCGGAAGGCCAGGAACTTTCATAGGAATGAAGTTGAACCGAGCTTCGGTGGATCCTGGTGTCATCCTGCAACCCTTCATTACAGCCACATCACTTCAAAGTGTCCTGCTGCTTTACTCCTGCTCTGGTGTCATGAACTCAAATCATAAACTCCCTTAGAACAAATTTCATCAGAGAGCAAAGTCTGAATATTGAAACAAAACGCAGAATGAGGACGGGTAACGAGCTCTGGAGAAGCCTCCACCTGGTAAACGATGGGATAATTCCCAAACTTTGAGCCTATTTTCTACCGGAAAACGTTAACAAAAAAAAAAAAAAAGAAAAAGAAAAAAAAAAAGTAACTTTTCCGTAACGATCGGCGGACCTTTTTTTTTTTTTTAAAAAAACTACAGGAGTTGGTCTAATAAAAATTTATTCTGTCTCACCTACAGCCCTGCCTTATTTATCCACTTCAAACAGCCCGGCGGCAGCGGCTCTTCCAGCATCACCTTCCCGGGGCTGTTTGAACAGTCATTTAACTCAGATTTATGTCTTCAATAGGAATCTGCGAGAAGATAACATTTAAAACCGCAGCCCGGCTGAGAACTACAAAGGGTAAATATTTGATATCATTAGAACCCTATTAATCCCCAGCTTTATAACTCCGCGGGAGTTTCATGGCAGGTTGCTCTTTGGGAGGGATTTATTCATGTTTTTTAAGCCAAGAGCGCCGTTTTCTTCTCAGCCACGGTCCCTACTTCCCACCGCCGCCCAGAAAACGGTCCAGACCAGATCCCCCACCCAGGAGGTGACCAAAGGGGTTGGTGTTTCCAACGGTCCATGACCTTCAGGTGGTGGGATCACAAAATGGGCGGTGGGTCGTATTTTTTATATATTAATATAGAATAAAATCCAATCCTTTGCCATGCAAATGCTTTAGTCCTGTCGAATTAAACAGATGTTACTAAAGCAGAGTAGAACTATTTTGCCCTAGATGTAAGAAAAGACGAGTACCCTAATTGCGCGTGGATTTTTTTCCAAACTCTAGGGATTTTAGTCACTAAGTTCTTATCAAAATTTCACGGAATCGCCGCGAGGAATACAACGTGGTGGCAGCGAATCGATGAAAACTATCAACCCATCCTCAAAAGAGAGAAACATCTTCCTTAGAAAAGGTCGCGGGTGCTCAAATAGACACTTGTGCTTTATGTAGGAGAAAAATCTCTCTCGTTAACATAAAACAGCAACGCCCGAGGTTTATACCCAAATTCGTGTGCCTCCTGCATCTGCATAATAGAGGCGCAGAGGCTGGAAAGATGAGCTTCCAGCAGCTCAGGTGATGAGGGGCTGGAAGGTCATTCACGACGCGGCTCCACCGCGGGACCGAAACACGGTGGTCGTAACGGTCAAAGGAAGGTCTTCCTTTTAATGGTCATGGAGATGACCTTCCCACCGCCACCCAAGCGCAGAAAACGGAGGCAGAACAGGTTGCCTTCGCAAAGCGGGTCCTTACCTTGCATGAAGAAGGAGCTGGGAAAAGTGCTGGCTGCTGGTTTTGAGGATGGATAACCTGGTGAATCCCTATTGTAGTCGGCAGTGCTTGCTGACGGGGCATAAACCTAAAGGAAAAAAAAAAAAAAAAGCCTAATTTAGTACGCCTTTAGCGGGAAGCAGGAAAGAAATATCGAGTTTTTACCTCGCTCGGTATAAATCAGTTCACAACACCACCTAATTCTTCTCTCAGAACACAAAAAAACCCCCTCAGTATATGTGTGACTGGAAAATAAATTTGAAGCTTCAAAAGAAACTCCCCAGCCTGACATTTTCCAGCTTTAAAGGAGGGTATTTGCAAGGTATTTGTCAAACTATGTATTTCTGTAAATAAAACGAACAAACAGATGGACATATGTTCTTCCCGGAGCATTGCGGAGCTTAAAATAAACAGGAACTGGAAACAATGCTGATTTTCTCGTCTGAAAAAAAACAGACTTTACCCTCCTCAGAACAAAAACCGAAAGCCCTGGCGAGGAAGTCAAAAACTTTCATTTCCCAAACGAAAAAAAAAAAAAAAAAAAAAAAAAATTGTGAAAAAACCAGCATTATCAAGGGCGCGGAAAATTGCAACCAAATATGGGGATATTAAATTACCCTGGATCAAGCGCTTTCCAGAGGAAGCTTGAAAGGACTATTAAAAAACCTGGATCTACACAAGACCACCAACACGGCGTGTGTACACACCAGGGGGACAAAAACTCCTGCTTTCCAAGGACTTATTATATTTGTCCGTGCAGTAAACTCGTTACGTGTGCCAAAACACTAATTTACTTACATTTGTTTACTAATACACCAGAGCTTTCCTGCAACTCGCCTTTTAGAAAATATCTGCTGGATTTCTCCCTTTACTTCAGCCCAACCAGGAGAGCGTTTGGAAACCAAACCAAAACCCCTTCTTCCCCCCCCTCCCCACCACCAAAAAAAAAAAAATCCCCCACCCCAGGCTGATAAAGTCATTTATTATTTGGGGGGGGGGGTTGATTCTCTCTCCGCTCCTCGGCGCTTTGTCTGGGCGCTGGAGGTGCCTCTCTCTCCAGATGGTCAGGAAGACCGAAGCACTGTCATCTCCTTGATGAAAATGGATACCTTCCTGCCTCCATTTTGAAGCAGGCAGCCGATCACAAAATTGGCAGGGCGCCTGCTCCGACGTTCGCCGGTCACGCCGGCAAAAAAAAAAAAAAAAAAAAAAAAAAGAAAAGAAAAAAAAAAAAAAAAAAAAAAAAGAAAACCCCCTGTGGGTCGTGGAGAGGCAAGCTCTCCTCCGTCGGCAGCCCCCCTGGGATGGGGCTGGGGGAAAAGAGAAGAACCCACCCAAAACCTCAAGTGCTGGAGCCCGAGGGAGGAGCGGGGATGTGGGACATCGTGTTTCTGGGTGGCTCTGCCCGAGCCTGCCCGTCACTGCCAGCAGCAGCTCCGTGGCTGGGATGAGCCCAACGTAAGCCAAGGAGGGTTTGGGGTGCTCAGGAGAAATGTCCCACCGTCTGGGGTGGCCCAGGGAAGCCTGGAGACTATTTGGATGGGTAAAACAAGAGGCAACAAAGCTCAGCACCCAACTGGCCAAAGCACCCCGCCGCGAAGCCAACAGTGGGAGGCATTGGGTGGGATGCCACCACCGCCATCGCTCTGGTATCACCCAAGGGTACCTTCTACTCATGTCTAGGCATTTGACTGGATTAAAGGTACAAAGAGCAAGTGTTGGGTTCTCCACCGAGGAGGGAATAACCCCATGCACTGGTACAGGTAGGGGTTGACCTGCTGGAAAGCAGCTCTGTAGAGAGGGATCTGGGAGTCCTGGTGGATACTGAGTTGACCATGAGCCAGCAATGTGTCCTGATGGCCCCACCTAGAGCACTGTGCCCAGTTGTGGGCTCCCCAGTTCAAGAAGGACAGGGAACTGCTGGAGAGAGTGTAGCAGAGGCTACAAAGATGATGAAGGACTGGAGCATCTCTCTTCTAAGGAAAGGCTGAGGGACCCGAGGCTGTTCAACCTCGAGAAGAGAAGACTGAGAGGGGACCTCATCAACGCTGAGCACTATCTAAAGGGCAGGTGGCAAGAGGATGGGGCCAGGCTCTTCTCAGCGGTGCCCAGTGACAGGACAAGGGGCAACGGGCACAAACTGGAACACGGGAAATTCCATCTCAACACGAAGAGAAGCTTCTTTCAGGGGTATCTCACCCTACGTCTGGCTTTTCCTCTGTTCCTGCAGCCATCCAACCTATCTCCAGGGACTTTTCATTTCCTCTGTGGTTGCGTAAAGATGCCCCAACGAAGGCTTCGGCACAATCCAGCCCTCTTCCCCTGGGCGCTGGGAAGGAGAAGCAAAGCCCCAGGAGGAGCAGGGAAACATAGCCAAAATAAATGCCAGTGTCATGTAACTGGGTGGAACTCTTCCTCGCCAGCGGCAGCCGCTTGATTTATTCTTCTGTTGGTTTTACAGCTGAATTTTCACACAGGGAAAGCCACGGGGCTGAAGCAAATTAACTCGTTTTGCCGTGACAGGCACTGGAAGAATTTGAGGAGATATAAGGTAGCTTTTTTTTTAAAAAAAAAAAAAATAAATTTCCCGTATTTCCTGAAGAAGTGTCACTCTTTGGACATAACTATTCATTCTTTTCAGATTTTTATCGCAGAGGGATTCTCGTGTTATCACGACATCAGCGAAGAGCGCGGACGGAAATCCCTCTTCACGTAAAAACCTGCAAAAGGCCCCAGATTCGTTTCCCTGGGCATCACGGGGACCGCCGGTCTTTTCAACGGGCAACAGAGGGAGCGTAGGATTAACTGGATGAACAATATTCCGACTGCCCCCTGTCCCTCTCATCGTCCTTCCACCAAAAAATGAAAAAAAAAAAAAAAAAAGCTTAAAAAAAAGCGCAAGAAGTTGCATTATTTAATCACCTCGCTTAATCTGCCCATAAACGCTCGCCAGATGATTTTACAGAGAAGGAATTGCCCCCGATAACCCCATTGGAAGAGCGACATAAATTATCATGAGTAAGTGTTGATAAAGAAAACAAGCCAATAACTCAAATCCGGAATAGGGAAAGTAAAAGGGGTTAAATTTATGGCCCTGGTAAAAGCAGTGATATGCTGTCTACAAAAAGGCAAAAGAGAGTAAACCGCAGATGTGTACAAGTGACTTTCTGATTTGACAGAAAATATATTGTAGATTTAAAGACGTTAATATTCTTAAAAGAGAGCCTGAATTTAGAAAATCACTCTGACTCACGCTGGGAGGTTTGAAGAGATGATGAATAATGATCTGGGAAAAAAACCACGCCATTCCGTAATATGACATGATGAAAAAATTATCACATTGTTGCCGTTTTTGGGAGCCTGCCCACAAGTTCCAAACACCTTTTCTTCTACAATTCTTCCGGAAAGCTCGCTGGCCTGGGAACACATTTCCAACAACTTCAATTTTTCAGTATTTAAAGAGAGTCGGTTGAACAGAGCTGTCGAGATCCATGGATGCTTGTGGGTCGGATGGACCACGGGGCCACGCTAAAGTCTTGGGGGGGGGGTGGAGGCCACCAAATAAAGGACAAATGGCCTTGAAAATACCTATTAATGAGTCCTATTAGCTATTGAGAACCAGAGATGTGGTGGCAAGGGTTGGGTGAGTGATGTGGTCACCCCTCGTAGACATCACTGGTGGGGAGATCTGTGCTTGGCCAAGTACTGGGAGATGCCTTCAGCGGGAAGGCTCGGTGGGAATGGCCACCTCCCCAACCCACCACGCTCTCTCCGTCGGGCTGGCCGGGGGCACGGCTGCAGGTGCTCGGAAACCCAGCCCCGGCAAGGAGCTGGGAGAAATCACCTCTTCTCCTTCCATCCTGGCTCTTCTCCTCAGCTCCCTCCTCCTCTCCTCCTTCGCCAGAAGATTTCCAATTTCCCCCCAAATCGAAACCTGTCTGGGTTTTCCCGCTGGCGAGATGCTCCGCGCGAGGCAGGCGGGATGGGAGGGCATCCCTCTCGTGCGACGGCGTGCAACGGGGCTCAGCCTTCCCACGCAAGGTGAAATTAGGAAAAAAAAAAAAAACAATAAAAAAAAATCTCTTGCCTGGAACCCCAGGAGTGCGGGACCGAGAGCCACGAGCTCCAAATTATGCCAAAATCCCTTGGTGGGTCACCTGGGTCAGAAGATGGATGTGAGACCCTGCCCAGGGCACGCGGGGGGAATCGCTCTCCCTAGCGATGCTAAAAATATATATATATATATATATTTCTTTAAAAAATTTAAATAAAATCACAATTCCTTCCTTTATAACCACTTGAGGGACGCCCTCGGCTGCTGCCCTCGCTCCCCCTGGCTCTGCCATCAGAGCAGCGACTGCTCTGGGTGAATTTCCCCACCTTTTAGTTAAAAAAAATAAAATAAAAAAAAATATATATAAAAAAAAAAAATAATAAAGAAATGCTCTGTAGTTTAACACGTGTGAGGAGCAGCCCCCCCTCCTTCCGCGGGGCCGACCTGCTCCAGCAGTTTCCAGCAGAAGGGCGCTTTTCAAACCCCAGGTCCCTAATTTCAGCCACATGTTGCTCGCGCGGGATGGGGAGGAGGAAGAGGAGGAGGAGGAGGAGGTAGGGTTGGGGGGGTGGGGGGGAAGAGGAGCAGGCGTGGGGGCTGATGAAAAGCACAGCCCGGCCAGAGAAACACATTCCCAGCCCGGGCTGGGAAGGGGCCGGAAGGAAAACCCACCCACCTCAACCCCGCGTTTTATTCTATCAACCTGCGATCGCCGGGGCCATCAAAACCAGATGTCGGCTTCTTCCAGATCTTTCTCCCAGGACAAACACGCCGAGGGCCCTGGGCCTGGCGTTGCCATCAAATGTTAATTGAGACCATATGAACCCCCGGCACAGAAAAGCACATGCGAGCCGTCCCCCCCCCGTCCTCCTCCTCCTCCTCCTCCTCCGCCCCCGGTCCCGGGAGGGGGATGAAATTTCGGGTCCCGCTGAGCCGTTAAGTGCACGGCGCACCGGGAAAAACAAGTGGACGTGGCCGGGGTGAGCACCTGCGCGGCGGGGACCATGGAGGGGGGTCAAGGCCAAGGGGAGGGGACACCAGCGCAGGTGTGAGACCGGTCACAGCGTCCCCCTCCACGGCCGTTCATCGGCGCCGGTTGCTACGGCACGCACGGCTTTGAGCACTGAAAAGAGCCTGGCAGGGGTTGGGAAGGGACCTCAGATGGAGATCGTCTCCTCCAACCTCCTGCCACCAAAGCAAGGCCACCCAGAGCAGGTCCCACAGGAACGTGTCAAGGTGGGGTCAGAATGTCTCCAGAGATGGAGACTCCACCACCTCTTTTCCAGGGCTCTGCCACCCTCCAAGTGAAGAAGTTCCTCCTCATGTTGAGGTGGAACTTCCCACGCTCGTTTGTGCCCATTTCCTCTTGTCCTGTCCCCGGGCACCACTGAGAAGAGTCTGGCCCCATCCTATCGCCACCCACCCTTTAGGTATTGCTCAGCATCGATGAGGTCCCCTCTCAGTCTGTTCTCCTCCAGCTCAACAGTCCCAGGTCCCACAATCTTTCCTTAGAAGAGAGATGCTCCAGTTCCTGATCATCTCCATAGCTTCTGCTGTCCCCTCTCCAGCAGTTCCCTGTCCTCCTTGAACTGGGGAGCCCAGAACTGGACGCAGTGCTCCAGCTGGGGCCTCCCCAGGGCAGAGCAGAAGGGGAGGATGACCTCCCTCCACCTGCTGGTCATGCTCTTCTTAATGACCTCCAGACCACTGGCCTTCTTGGCCACAAGGTCCCGTTGCCCGACCCGGGCCGTAGGCTTTGCAGGTTTAGCCCCCTGACCATGTCCTCTCCACCTCCTGGTGGACCACACCATCTCTTTGTCCCCCCCCAAAGAACCCCGGCTTGCACGAGGAGCTACCCCGCGCTCCCCATGCCCTAAACATCAACTGCCTGCCTCTTTTTTGTTGTTGTTGTTTTTTGTCCCTCCTCATCCCACCCCATACGATCCTCTAAGTCCCCAGATCCTGTTCGCTTCAAATGTCTTCCAGATGGGCCTGCCGAAACGCCGCAGCTCGTCAACGCCCAAAGTTAAAAAGGGGTCAACTAAATTAGAGGAAAAAAAAAAATAAAATAAAAAAATATAAAATTACAACATGATGTCATCCCTGTGCAGTAACACACGGAAAAGGCAACAATAACGTAAATGGACTCGGAGATTTTCTATTCGGACTCTGATTCCTCAGTGGCAGTCGGGACCCGCAGGTGAATTCCGCTCCAACGCGACACCCTGGGATCTGGGATCCCACATCCCACACGACCAGGAGGCAGAGCTCACCTCACGGTCCCACCAAAACTCAACTCTTGCCAAGAGGCATTAGAATTGCCGAATTGTTTCGGTTGGAAGGGACCTTTCAGAGCATCGAGCGCAACCATCGACCTCAAATTAGGCTTGACCTCAACCTCAAATTAGGGGAAGAGAAGGAAGAGCCAGAAGAACAAGAAGAGGAGAACATCAAGGAGTCTTTGACATCTGGGGACTTTTCTTTCTTTCTTCCCTTTTTTAAAGCCACCAGGTCTCAGGGATGTGAGATCAGCCTCCACTAAGTCACAGAGATGGGAGCAGGGAGATGTTGGGAACCGGAGACCTGATCTTCAGGCTTGAGCACAGCTCTGGTCATGCTTCTCCAGGACATAAGCCCTGCTGGCTGAAGGGATGGGAAGACACGCCAGCGCCGAAGATGTAACAGAGGATGTGGAAAAATGAGAAAATTATAGATTTTGGAGATGCTGACACCATGAAAGCCAATGAGGAGCTGGCGACTCAAGAGTTGGGTAACTTACATGATTTGGGTGAGACCAACACGCCACCCTGGTGGTGACACTGGTTAGACTGGCCTCACTGCGGTGGGTCTCAGGGGAGGACCCCAAGGATGGAGAGGTCAACGAAGAGGAGGAGACACGTCCAGGAGGAGAAGCAAAACAGAGAGGGAGTGGGCAGGAAGAAAGGCCAAAGAGAGACCAGAAAAACCAGGAGAGATGGAACAAAATCCAGAAATTAAGCCGGCATCCCCCAGTTCCCAGGATTTCAGCTCAGGAAGGCAGGGCCAGGCCTCCAGAAAGCCATAAAGAGGGAGCAGAGGAAAAATAAAAAAAAAGAGTGAGGAAGGAGAAATCGAAGTGATGACGAAAAGAACAAAGGTGCCACTTGGCTGAGTTCCAGCGGCCGTTTCCATCCGTGACTTCTAATTCACGTTTCAGGTTAAGACAGCATGTTTTTAAGCATTTTTGGCTTTTTGGGTTGTTTTTTTTTTTTTTTTGGAGTGCAGGAATGCCCAGAAGAGACAGAGAAAAGGACTATTTCACGCATTTTCCTTCTTTCGCGATCTGCTTTCTAACTTCCTTTTCTCCTCGGTGATTATTGAGAACCATTTTGTGTTGGTTTGTTGGGTTTTTGGTGGTTTTTTTTTTTTTAAGTTTTCTATGCTCTGTTTACAAATCCATGCAGAGACAGTCAACGCGTCAGGCATCTGCTCATATTTTCCCCTCAAATCACTCCACAAGAAAAGAGACTTAATTTTGGAACCTTCCAGTGTTTCTGGTCATTATCTCCCTAGCACAATGGGATCAAATAATTTAAAGCATTTATAATCATTAATTAGACCTTATCTGTTTGCCTAAAGTCCTGACACGAGTCCTGGTGGGTTGCAGACCCAGCGGTGAACCCTCCTGGTGGGTATCGCCCAGCAGAGCTGATCGTGGGGAAAGAACTGGGCGCACTGGGAGAGACTGGGACAAGCCAAAAGAAACCATGCTTCACCAGAGAGTACCAGGGGTGGTTGAGGACTGAAGCTGGTGGAGCATCCCCAGGAAATCTTCTACTCCAACTAGGACATCAAGCCTGCCATCAAGGACCTTGCTCTCCAGCTCCAGGCCAGCTCTGCACCACCAAGAACCTCAGAAGAGAATCATCTAGGTGGGAAAAGACCTCCAAAAACATTGGGTCCGACCATCAACCAGGCACTGCCAAGTCCACCACTAAACGATGTCCCTCAGCGCCACGTCAACAGCTGGGATTCCTCCCAGTGAATTGGGGAACGCAGGGATAACTGGGCGCTCAACCAACTCCAGTGGAAATGAAGGGTTCAGCGAGGAGCAGGAAGGAGCCTGGACCAGATTCCACCTTCCAGCAGCTGGATTTTTTGGTGGGTCCTGATGGAAGCCCAGCACCACAGATCCATCTGGGTGCTGAAGGAGGTGCTGTGCCCTCCACGGAATCAGCTTCATCCCCAGGAGCGGTGGGAAAAGGGGGACACACAGGGATTTCAGGTGCCGAGACACAATAAAAACAATGAGGAAAGAAAATGTTTGCTTTTTATGTCAGCAGAGATGTCAGTACCCATTAATAAATCTATCTGCTAAATCTACTCTTATTCATGTGGGACATCACCAAGTTAAAGTAAAATAAATTATCTTTAATTAAATGGAATTGTCGTCTTCCTCCTGCTATCATCCCCAATTATTACATCCTAATCAGCCCTTTTGGGAGAAGGCATGAGGGAAGGCTGAAAGGCACATTTACTATAAACAATTTCTCTCTCTCTGTCAAGAGATGGGAGATTTTATTTTAATTATTGTTTAGGACGATGATTTTCACCCAGTTTCTGATGAAAGGGATTAAAAGTTGAAAATGCCATCATTCAAAAGCGAGAAAGAAATCTGGTCATGTCATCGCCGCGGAGCAATTTCCTCCTCGTCCCTCCTACAATTAAAGGCCAGAGCAAGGCAGAAGCAGTTGGGAAATATGCAAGTCATTTGCTGAAACTTCTTTTTTATTATCATTTCCAGCGGGAGAGTCACGTTATGAAATATTTTGACCCCAAAAGAGGAGGTGAATGCATGAGGTTGGGTGGGAAGGGGATGCTTGGAGGCCAGGACCTGGGCTAGGAAGATCTGCCCCAGCTCCCGCGGCGGTCCGAGGCTCAAATAAGAAGTTTGAACCCCTTCAAATCTCGTTTTTTGGGGGGAATGGATGGCACTGGGAAATCCCAGAATCCAGGCGGATGAGCCGGAATAGTGTCACCAAAAACGGGGGCTTCTTGGGCTCTGGGTGACATGGGACAGACCCGGGGGTGCGCAGGTGGAACCTGCAAGGACACCCATAGGAAACCCTACCCAACAGCCCAAAAACTTCAAACCCCCCCCCCAAACCCCACCCAACCAAACCCCCTAACCATAATTTTCTTTCAGAACTTACCTGCTAAATAAGAGTTAAATAATATTTTAGATTTGAGAAAGATAATGTTTTATATTTGATATTTAAGTAACATCCAGCCAGGTTGAAGCAACTTGGTCTGGTGGGAGGTGTCCCTGGACACCGGTGGTGGAACTGGATGGTCTTTAAGGTTCCTTCCAACTCTAACCATTCTATGATTCCATGATATTAATAAGGGATTGGAAAAATTATACATATGGCCTTTTCCAACCTAAATGATTCTACAGCTTAAATACATCTTTAAGGTCCCTTTCAACCCAGTCCATTCTACGATTCCATTTAAAGGAAAGAGAACGATAAATATATCTATTTTGAAAAAATCTCAGCTTGCTTCATCTTGATTATAAAGAGAGCTCTGATGATCAAAAACTCTCCTCTGGCTCGATTTAGCTCTAAGAAAAGCTGGCCATTTAACAACGATTTTTCCCAAAACCGAGCATTTTCAGCTTTTTCTGGGGGTCGAGCCCGCTGCTGAAACGACCCAACTATTAAGTAAATAATAAAAACCTAACCCCAAACGTTCTTTAGAGGACACCTCATGACCATCCGCTGAACCGTGCCCTTCCTGAGCGTCACCTCCACTTACCAGAAACCTTCTAAGATGTCATTCTTAAAATAACCCCCCGTTGTCCCCCCCCCCGGAGCAAACTTTGCATCGAGCCTTTTCTCTGCAGTTATTGCCGCTCTCCCCTAATTAATTATTCACCGGAGAGAAAAAAATACAGATTATGACAAGAAACGGAACGAGGAGGGAACCATCGAATCCTGATTAATTAATGCAACTTTTTCTTTTTCTTTCTTTCTTTTTTTCCTTCTTTTTTTTTTTTCTGCCTTTTTTTTTTCCCTTCTTTTTTTTTTTTTCCTTGTTTTTTTTTTTCCCCTTCCTTTTTTAAAAATTTTTTAATGCACTTTTCAGGGCGTAGCACTGTTTTCAGTTAACACGCCTTTGAATTGCCGCCTCCAGAAGTTAAAAAAAAAAAAGAAAAAAAGAAAGGGGGGGGGGAAGAAAGAAACCACAGCTATACAAGCCTGCTGACTTCTTATAAAAGAACCAGTTTTAAACTTGTTTACACTACTGCTTCCAAATGAATTCAAGATGGTGGCTAGTTAAAGAAAGGGAGACCATGCCAAGGGTTCTGATCAAAGAACTTCAATTCAACAATGTTCAGTTTTAATTGACCGCTAATTAAGCTACATTAGTCAAAGAAAAGTCTATATCACTTCTGAGTAATGAAGAAAAGAATTCGGTTAACCCTCTCCTGGCCTTCCTGCAGGCATCCCGCGGGAAAGCGGCTTCTCGAGCATCAGCCTTGGAACAACTGGCCAAAAAAATGTTTTAAATTGGGGGGGGGAAAAAAGTGTCGGTGGAGGGAAGGTCCCCCATGAGCAGAAGAAGCTCCCGAGCATCTCTGGTGACCCGTGGGGACGCTGAGGTCCCTTCCTCCACCGGACAACCGCTCCGGGATGGGGATGCCTAAGGAGAAGCGGAGACTTGGACTAGATGATCTCTACGGTCCCTTCCAACTCTAATAATCCAGTGAAATTCCGTGAAAATTAGGCTCTGAAACCCTGAAACCCTCTCAGAAGGGGCTGTGCTTGCGGCCTGAACTTGCATCATATTTTCTCCTAATGATTTTTGGCACCGAACTCCCGCGTTTCATAGAATAGAATTTAATGAGTACCATATCTTTTTTTTTTTTTTTTTTAAAAACGTTCTGCCAAACGCTCATTAAAATGCACTTGTTTTTGCGACGCAACAGCTAGCTATATGAAACCAAAATATTAATGCAAATTGGCATTTCTAAGTTTAAAGTGGTATTTGCATAACAGGAACCGAACGGGGCGCAGTATCTCCAAGTAAATAGGGTTAGGAACCAGACTTGGTACCCCGACACAGCGATGCTTCAAAAAATGTGTCAAAAAAAGTGGAGAAAGGAGCTGCTCAGAAAACCAACCCTCCCTACCTATTAGCAAACGGGTGTCACCGGACAGAAAGACATCTCCGTGGTGGCCTCGGTGGTGGCGTAACTCTGGAGAGCATCCCTTGGGGTGTCGCGGGCTTTGCCTGCAGGGGTACCAACCTCAGCTCTGTTTTAAAAACCAACGCTTTTCCAGGGCTAGCAGAAAGAATAAAACTAACTCAAGAACTTATTTCGTGGACCAGCTGTAAAAAAGTGCCTTCACATCACTATTGGAATGGCTGGTGCGCAAGGGATTGGCGCTCCGGAGTCCTCCCGCTCTTGTTCCCGGGACCCGCTGGCACCAGCACCCCCAGGCAGGGCTTTTCCAAGACGTGGGATGGAGTTTAAGAGTTAACCCCCCCCCCCCCTCTGACCCCGGCTGTACAGATGCCACGCTCCAGCACAGGTCACTCCTGGGGACACCTCCTGCCATCTGGTCCTCCATCGCTAAAGCGAAGCGCTAAAGGTCGAGATTTTCAAAATTTCACCACCCACGTGCTGGTGACCCCAAACCCACCCACGGATGCGCCAAAGTCCACATTTAAGAGTCCCCTTCTCTTTTTGTGAGTCCTGGGTGGGGGGGGGGGGGGGGGGGGG
>JAOQGH010000019.1:979143-989313 GCA_025769975.1 Gallinago jamesoni | reverse complement strand
CACAACCCGGGCAACTTTCTGGCTTTTTTTTTTTTTTTTTTTTTTTGGAATATCCACCTCTATTTATAACAGCAGATGATCCCCCCCCCCCCTCCTCATCCTCACGCTGCTCTTGGAAGCCGGTCAGTGACACAACGTCTCCCCCCCCCCCCCTCTCTCATCTTTTCACCTGAGTAGGTTTTATGTTTAAGAAATCTTCTGGAAAGATGGGAAATCAGAGGTGAGAGGGAACTAATTGGGTGAAGGCAGACGGAAACCGCCTCCAATTTTTTTCCAGCTGCATCTTCAAAGAAATAAGGGGGGTGCAGGCAGTCAGAACGCTTCCCGGCGCATGGCTGCCGCTGGGATTCAGAGGAGTTTTCCAACCCCCCCCCCAAGTAGGTAAGTCAAGAGGAAGAACTAAGTATATATTATACCACCCTTTGTGTTTTGCAGAGATGGGGGCAGGCAACCCCATCCACCCCCCTCCCCCCCCGGGGTGACATCCCTCCTTCCATTTTAATGGGTCCGGCTCAATCAGCGCTCCCTTCTTTTTGCCGCAGAGCCCTTTCGGGCTCGGGAAAGAGCATCCGATTTACCCAGTGGAAGGGGGAAAGAGAAAATTGGAAGGGAAAACCGCAGGAAAACGCCTCTGGAAACAGAAGCAGGCAGGGCTGAACCCGTCTCCATCTACTTTGTCACTCCTCCATAGGTGCTCCTCGCTTTTTGTTTAGGCCAGGCCCAAACGTAAGGCTTTTAAAAGCTTAAACGTACACATTTATGCATTCATTACGCAGTGTTAAATCTAATTTGTTCTTTTTACTGTCACAGGAAGCACATGTTTAAAGCAATCTGTTTCCTCATCTGAATGCTTTCCTGTCTGTTTGAAAAAAAATCGCAACACACTTTACCCCAAGTAACCAAGAGGTGATCATAAATATCCCTAAATAGCATTAAACAGATATGAAAGACATTAACACTTCCAGAATGCCAAAGGAGTATTCAAAAAAAAAAAAAAAAATCCTAACAGATGCTCCTAGGTCAAAAAGTGAAATGTGTGTTTCCTGAAAAAAACACTCTCCTCAGAATCATAAATGAACTGTGAGCGGAGAAACGAGGTGTCGCGGAGCAAACGAGAGGGAGCTTTTTTGGTGGAGGGCTCCGGCGCACCGCTGCCAAAGTGTGCCTGCAATAAAAGAGCCAAAATTCAAAGGCCTGAGGTTGCTGAAAACAAAAAAAAAAAACAAAAAAAACCCCCAAAACAATAGCTTTTGGACTCCACCAGGTGGCAATGACAACAAGGGAGGGCTGGGGTCCTGCCCGGGGTCCCCTCCCAGTCCCGCTGCCCGGGCTGGCTCCGCCAAACTGGACCGGGACCAAGGTGTTTAACCTTCCCTCCTGGCTCGGCCCTTGGCAGGGAGGGGATGTTCTCAGCTGGGAAAGGTGGTCGGATCGACCCCGAGGTGCAAATCCTAGATTAAAATCCCCCAAACCCCTCTGGCTCCGGAGCGGGGCCGGGCGCTCGGGGGTCTGGCAAAGGATGCTCCAAGGTTCCCGACGGCGCCGCAAAATATTCACCCCTTTAGTAATTCCTAGAAAAAACAGCCCATAAGCCTTTTCTTGTCGGAAAAACACCCATGGCTGAGCCATCCTGGCCCTGGCTGGGCTCTGGGGGTGGAGGGACCCGTGGCCACCTGGGGAGCCACCGTGGCCACCGCCGAGCCGGAGATTAAAGCCACACACGTTACACCCCCAGCGCCGACCAACGCGAGCACGGAACATCTCGGAGCACCAGGAGGGCTGGAAGGAGCTCTCCAGGGGGTCAAGGAAAGGGCATTCCCCAAGAATTCCTCGGGATGTCCAGCAGAAGCTCTGGGGGGGACAAGGACAACCCGTCCCCTTCTCCCGGAGGGACCCGAAGGTTTGGGAAGCAGAAGGTGGGACGGGTTCCTGGGTGCCACGCGGTGTCCCCTGCGCCCGGGCGCTGGCTGGAGCCGCTCGTTTGGCCTGTCGAAAGGAGCTCCCTGCCACCGAAAATAAAATAACAATAAAAAAACAACCAGCCATTGTAGGCCGCCCAGGTTTTGTGCCAAGAAACTGTCAGGGGAGCTTTGCTATGCATTTAACAACGTTAATAGTTATTGGAGCTCTTGATGCAATTTTTTTTCTTTTTTTTTTTTTTTTTTTCTATATTTTCGCTACGCTGTTTTTTTTATTATTATTTTTTTTCAATATTTTTGCTCATTTACCTCTTCGGCGTAAAGGCAAGAAACCACCCCACGGCTCCGGAGCAAAAAATTAACGTTCCTTTGATCTAACGAACGCATCCGTCTCGCCCGAGCATCTCTTCACTCCTCCACCCCCTCCCTCCCAAAAAACCCAAGAAAAACTTAAAAACTTCCAAGCCCGGGAGATGCCATAAATAAATCCCCAGCCCCAGAAGCCAGCCTCTCCCAAAAACCCGTCGGAAAGGCCCGATACAAGAATAGGATTTAAATTCTTCTATTTTCAACGATGGGAGATCTGCGGGCGCTGCGCTGCTTCTAACAAATACAACCTACAGATAATCTTTAAAGAAAAGCTACAAAATCGAATTACTGCACCGAGAATTATTATTATTATTATTATTTTTGTTTTCATCTTCAAATGCCTTTTCCAAACAATTATCCTCAAGTTCAAACCCGAAAAATGAAGTGCTGAGATTTCCGCTTGTGAAACTCAGCTCCATTCCCGAACGAAAAAAAAAGACTGGAAACGATCGGAGGCTGGATGTGAAATTGCTGTGTATTTTTACATTTTTTTCCTGAATAAACCCCATTTTCTGACGGATATTTGTGGGAGGGATGGAGGGGCAGCTCCTCCGGCTGCGGGGTCGCCCAGCACCGCATTCTCTATTGTTCTACCGGGAACCTCCCGACGCTGATGCTCGCTAGGGCTAAATATACAGCCTGATGGCAAGTTTTAATAAAAAATGTGTATCAAATTTAGAAGGGAAAATAAAAAAACAAACGAACCATCGGGCAGGTTTCATCCCCCCAAAAAAACCAACCCAAACTCCTCGGGAGCAGGGTCTGCTCCTGGGGTACCATCCCCATCCCGGCTGCGGAGGAGGAATCAATAATAAAACTACCGCTGGGTATTTACGGCGTCTGGTTTTGCCATTTATTTTTATTTTTTTATTTTTATTTTTTTTTGCAGGGGCTTAGAAATCAGCCGGATTTGGTGGCCCAAATCTCAAGGCGTTCTGCACTACCTGCGGTGCTCTGAAGAGGGAGTCTCTGCTCAAGCTAAACACAAACACCCCCCCCCCCCCCTCATCCCATCGCTGCTCTTCCCAGCTGCTAGGAATGGGCCACAACTATTCACTGATGGATTACATTATTATTATTATTATTTAATTTTTTTTTTCTTAGTCCAAAATAGTTAAGCATCGGGAAGCCCGCGAATTTTTGCAGTAAAGGTTTCACCTTGAAATATAAGAAATATAAGACCTTGAAAATACACGTCTCGGAGCGTCCCTTTCCAACTGCTTTTTCACGTTGAAAATATCCTGTGAAATTCAGGAAAATTTACAAATCAAGCCATTTTAATCTCTACCTTTTAAATCGCTTTCAAAACAGCAACGACGACCCAGCATTTCGTCTGCAAAAAATGATATTTTTAGTCCTTCAGGGAGATTTTGGGTGCTGCTCGCGACAGAACGGTCTTTTAACCCGTCGCCTCCCCACGTCCAGCAGATTTTATCATTTCCTTGCCTCGGCTCCACGTGCTAAATTTATAACTAATTTCCATCTTAATTTTCCGTTTAAAAGCAAAAAAAGCAGAGCTTTGTTGTAACTGAAAAAAAAAAAAAAACAAAACCAAAAAAAAAACCCCAACAACAAAAAAAAAGCCGCGTGGAGAGTTTTAACGAGGATCTGATTTTATTTATGGAAAAACCCCAAATGAGGATGGAGCAGGAGAGAGAGGGCTGGCCAGCAGGGCGAGGAGGGCCACTGGCCAGGCTGCTTCCCCCAGGGCCACCAGCTGAAGAGGACCTTGTCAGGCCGATAAGGAGGGGAGGCGAGCGCCCGGTCGCCGGCGGGGACCCGAGTTGGACCAGGGAGAGCATAGGCAGGAGAAAGCCAAGTGGCCTCCAGCAAGCGTGCTGTGGTGCATCACGCAGGTCTGGCCTCACCTCCCTGGGCTCTCAGACCCCAAAAGTCAATGAATTCTATGAAAATATCATAATAAAATGATGATATTAGCTCCTGTGATCCCCTCCTTAAGCCAGCTCCTACCTGGCTCCCTCTCTCGACACAATCATTAGCCAGGTACCAGTGAGGTGCCTCCAGGTTTTCACCTCCATCCGACTCCGCTGCCTTTGGGTGCTTCTTCTCCAGGAAGGTCCCAAGGAGGCTCCAACCCACAAGCAGCGGTCCTCAAAGACACCCAGACCAGGATCCATCCCCAAGCAGGCACCGCACTGCTGCCCCAGTTTGGCAACTGGAGTGCTCCAGCGTATCTCCAGTGGGGGACAACCCACCGCTGAAGCTCCAAAGCACCCAACAACCTCTTCTCCAGCGTGGAGAAATGTCCCTGAGGACACTGGCAGCAGCAATGAGATCAGCATCCCCAGGCCAGCGAGTGGCAGAGGGAACCATGAGGACGTTCTATTTGTTTTGGGAAAGTCCCATTTAAGTTGAACGTTTGAAGGGAAACTCAAAGGGTTGCCTTTCTTCACTCGAGGTAGGAAGTCTGCAAAGCCTGCACCACAAAAAGCACAACGTGCTTCCTCACCTCCCAGCGAAGCTACCAAGGCTTCTCCCGCGGCAATCCGAATAAAGCTGTGGAAAAAGCTCCAGGTGGCATCCCAGTAGTATTTCTCTTTCCTTGATTTTTTTTGGAACCCAGCAGGTGTTTCCTTAGGATGTACAACCCAGTCACACGACTTCCTTATCTGTCTGGGTCGCGAGGTCAGGGCTGGTGCACCTCTACGTACACCCGGCAGCCAGTGCAGGTGGGTGGCTCCGGTCTAAGAGGGGACACCTTAAATTAAGACAAAAAAAAGGCTCTCGCTATTGAAACTGAGGCTCAGGAGATGTGACCTGCTGATTCATCGACAATAGCAATTAATTACTCAGTTCCTCTCTTCTTTTTAACGCAACTGAGATGACATCTGACTTCTCCCCCTCTTTATTTGGGCTGCAGAATCTCTCCCCCAAGAACTCTCTCGTTATCTCCACTCACAATGATGTGGGACAACCATCCAGGCCGTGGTTGCAAGCCCAGCTCCTGCTGCCAGAGCTGGTTCCTTCACCCCGAGGACCACTCACGCCTGTCTGATGAAGGAAGAGCGATGGGCAGAGGTGAAGCCCTGGCACAAGAAGGAGCTGAGCCCCAAGAACTTCTTTCCCAAGCAGGAGGTCACCCGTCTTCCCCATGGCCTCCTACAGATGCAGCTTCTAAGGAGATGGTTCAACATGAGGAACCATTCACCTCCTCCTCTTTCTTCTGCTATTAAGCTTTTTTATTTATTTTAAAGCTGTTGGTTCTATGAAGAGTAAATCATCCTTGGACACCAGAAAGAGGTGACCGTGATCACTGGCTGAAGCCATGGGCTCTGTCACACCAGGGCTGGGCCACCACTGCTTTTACGGCGATGGCTTTGGCGCTTTCTCCATTTCACCGTGGCCTGTCCCAGGGACACTCCACCTCTCCTCGAGGAGGCATGAGGAAACAAGGATGGGGTGAAACACCTCCATGAGGCCCCTGCAGTGGAATAATGATGGGATCTCTTACTATAATGTGACCCACACACACACCATAAAGCACCTCAAAGCCAGCCCCACATTAGCAATGGTGGCAATGGAGCTGTGGCAGCAAAACCTGGTGTTTATGGCCATAACACCACTCCCAACCATGAGGTTTCATCTCCGAGCTCCTTTAGATGCTCCAGAGGAAGCCAAGGGAGAGCTGGAGGGGCTGTTCCCACGTGGTGGCTGAGCTGTGGGTGCTGCCGACACCCATCAGCGCCAGGATGAGGGGACAATCCAGCAGCTCAACCTCTCCGGGACGTGGGGTTTGGGTGACAGCTCCTGGCTCTGCCATAAACGGGGATCAGCCAACTGCAACCATCCACTCTTCCCGTGGAGCGAAGGGAGCAGGAGGCTTCGGTGTGGTGAGAAAGGAAGGAATGTCCATGGGGAAGGAATATGGAATATTCTGTGCCATGACGGCTCTACTCGACGGCACCTTCGCTAGATGGCAATTGTACTGAAACAAAAAGCACTGATGATGGAGGAAATGCACGAGTTGAGCCATTTCTGAGGTTCCAGGCATGCTCCTGGAAAGCTGGGCCATAAAGAAAAGCAACCTGAGCAGCAGAAAGCCCATAGAGGGTCCTGGCTGGGCTCACCCACCCATCAGCATCCTCAGAGCAGCAATCCTGCTCCCGGAGAGCCAAAGGAACGCTCGTACCGCTCCCCCAGATGACCAGCTCTCCATCAAGGCTTAACATCACTGAGCTTTTTGTCCTCAACGTATTGGTTTGTATTAGGAGCTACGTGTTGGACACGGACACCTGGACAGACACCACTTCCCCGCCGCAGTGCCACTCTGCTGGACTTCCCAAAGTCAGGATAACACAAGTTCCCGGCGAAATACCGCTCAAACATGACCTCTACAACCTCAGCCCTACTCTCTTTGTTCATTTCTTCCCCTCAAAGGCTTCCTATTCCATACCCCATTCCTTCACGGAGGCTTCCAACCACAAGTACCAGCACAGCTTGCCCATTCCTGACTCTTACTGGTCAAGATGGGACAGGCAGAAAATGTCACATCACTTGGCAAACAACGTAAAAGGCCAGATGTGATTAAACCATCAGCAGCCAAAAGGGATGAAGGCCTCAGGTTAAAGATTCCAAGAAGAGCAAAGCCTTAGGATGAAGTGAAGGGTGAGGAGGTGTTGGCACAGAGAAGCCACCTGGATTGCACCAGCCCGGGGACAAAATGCTATGTCATAGCTCGGTAAAGGCAAGTTGGCACTCAACACGGAAAACGTGTCTTAACAGAAAAATCTCATTTTTCCCCCAATATAGTCATGCCCAGTTGGCTCAATCCAAAATTTCCTGACCCTCGCTGGGGTCACTGAGCTCTCCAGGCCCTCAACTGAAGGCAGAAAACTCCAGTATGAAATGGTCCCAGGAAAGAGACCACATATAGAGCCTGGAAGTCCAAGGAGGTTGCGTTGTGTCACGGACAGGAGCCCAGGACACGGCGAGGTCACGTGTGCCCGAGGAGCAGGGACAGTCAGGGGGGACTCTGATTATTCCCATAGTTTAATTCACTTTGTTTTCCAAACTCATTAGTCATTTCTTATAATCAAGGGGGGGGCTGATACAATATATTTATGACCATTTATCATTGAAATTTTTATAAGGCTACTTAGGAATTAATCAACAATAACGGCTTTCACAAACGCTGCTGCATTCATCTCCATATCCACCGCATAAATCACGTCGAGAACAGGTTAATGTACATATTTTAAGAGAAATCCAGCAATATTTCCACCCTATCGACTAAGTATTTATAATCTAGTTAGCCAATTTAGAAATGCGTAGACTTCACTCGGCGTCATAAATCCCGGCAGCTCAGTGCGGCGCGACCTGCACCTCACCTGACCTTTTAGAAGAGATTCCTTTCTGCTCGAGACACAGAATCCCGGAATCCCAGAGCAGCAGCATCTCCAATGAAAGGTATGGTTCATGATATAGGAAGACAACGAGACCCTAAGACCCATCTATATATTCCCTCTAAAAAGGCTGTATTTCCTTCAGAACGGCGCTATAATTGTACTCGCATAACTGGACTTGTATTTTTTATTTACTTATCCTTGGAAGAAAGAGCTACGGCTGATTAAAATATTCGGGAATACCTTTTTATAGTTTATTTTCTAATAAATTGGACAGCTCATTAAAAAAAATCTGATGCCTTTATATATTCTACTTGGAGATAATTCGCCTTCAAAATAAAAACACCATTCGAACAGTTGAGCGTATCGAGCCGTAGAGGTCTTTCCACTCTGTACAACAAACTGTAGTCAGAAACAAATTAAAGGAGGAGCACTTTTGAGAGCAATCTGTGCCAAACACAAATTGCCTTTCTTTCTTTCGGGGCGAGAAGCAATCCCTAAGAAAAAAACCTCTTTTTTTTTCTGGGAGGCGGCGGGTACCATCCCACCCCAAAGCATCTTTCAGAAGAGCGGTGCAAAAATATCCCCGTGAATGCCTGAGGATCACCTGCCCGCAGAGGAATATTGTCAATCATCACAAAATGCAGGTTTTGGGGTGGTTTGGATTTTTTTTTTTTTTTTTTTTTCCCCCTAAAGAAAATCCCAGTATAATCCCTGGGGTTGAACTGGTTCCCGGCTGGTGCCAGGAGCATCTCGCGCCTCCGGCTGGATGGAGCTGGGAGGGAGACATCGCGGAGAAAAAACTATTAAAAGCTAAAGTTTCATCGAAATTAAATCCACCTCAAACTTCAAGCACGAGAGTCCTCATAAAAGCCTTCGGGGAGGATATTAGCTATTGCTGTAAAGGAGTCCAATAAAAACCCAAACCAAAAAACACAGAGTGAAACAACTTTAAAATGCACCTGTGGGAACTTACTTTTAATTAAAAAAAAATAAAAATAGTACTATTCCTTTCGCTGGAAACTCGCTTTTGAGAATTGCCATTTTTCAACAACTTACCCCAAAAGATTGCTGTTTGTATTTGTTTAACGTTATAAAGCTTACAAGAATCCCTGCGATTAAATTAGGATGTTCCTATGTGGTTTTCTCTTATTATTTATAAAGTGACCGGTAATGAAACTCCTCTTAATCCCAGTCCCTGTAAGAGCTGAAGCTTTTAAAGTACACTACTTTGCAAACTGCAATTTTATGTGGATTTATGGTCAAAAACCTAAAACCCAGGGGAGATTAAGGTGCCAATTTGTTATATATTGGGCAAGAGTGATGGCCACCCAGCTCCTCCCAGTAACCACATTTCAAGATAAAACAGCTCCAGGGATCGGGTCCGAAAGGGAAGCTCTCCCCCACTTGAGTGGTTGCAGATACTGACCCGAAAATATGTATTTCTGAAGTCATGGCAGAGATAAAACTAGAATAAAAACCCTAGAATAAAACGCACTCTTTAGCCATCCTATTCTTTATTTACTGAAGTGCCCTGTGATTGCTTTTAAATTTGTTATTTTCTATGTATTTTAACGGATTTAAAAGGTTACGGGCTCCAAAGATGCGATGCGCCTCGGTACGGCTTTTTTTCAGGAAAAACAAAAAAACCCAAAAAACCAAACCCACAAAGATTTTCTAAAAGGATGAGAGAATGAAAACTAAGAGAATAATTATTTGGATGCCGAAACAAAGGACTTCACCGAACCAAAGAGAAACACCAACTTCTGACTCCAGGATGCCAAGATCCGACGATAAACACTGAAAAACGTGCCGGGTGGCACCCGTAACCCTCCTTACAAAAGCTTAGGGATTATTTCCTATTTCTTTTCAAACATCAGGGATATTTTTTAAAGCCTCGGGGAAGCGCTGGGCGATGCCCGGCCCCGGTGCCCCGGCAGCAGCTGGCTCCCAGCGGTTGACACCCGGAGTCAACCCGGAGGTACCGGAGCGTAGGGAACCCTCCCGACAAAACGATGATGTTCGCCCCCTATCCCGGGTCGGGATTGAGGGAAATTCCTCAGAAATTCTCTCCGAACACATGCAGATCCATAAATCCGAGGTGGGAGAGCAGCACGTGGAAGGGATGCCGGCCCCGCGCAGGTACACGCCGCCCGCTCTTTGGCATCCGCCGCCCAAAAGCCACATGAGCACCAACACGCTCGTCCCCTCCGGGTAATTAATCATGGGATAAGCGAGGAGGTATATTATTTTTTGGGTTTTTTTTTTGTTTTTTTTACCTCTCCTTACCTTGCCCCCCCCCCCTCTAGCTGCCTGCAACCGAACAAAGCCGCCGCGAGCGCAAGGGAGGAGCAGACGAGCGGTACTTACTGAAGATGGCAAACCTGGAGGAACTTTTCGAACTTTCTTTGTTTGTACTTCTGAAAAGAGACAAAATGATGTCTTCATAAGACAGGCTTTGGGGGGGGGGGGGGGGGGGGGGGGGGGGGGGGGGGGGGGGGGGGGGGGGGGGGGGGGGG
>JAOQGH010000019.1:951919-974774 GCA_025769975.1 Gallinago jamesoni | reverse complement strand
AGCAGGGAGAAGAGGCAGGGAACAGGCAGGGAGCAGGGAGAACAGGCAGGGAATAGGCAGGGAGAGCAGGCAGGGAGAACAGGCAGGGAGCAGGCAGGGAGAGCAGGCAGGGAATAGGCAGGGAGAGCAGGCAGGGAGCAGGCAGGGAGCAGGGAGAGCAGGCAGGGAGCAGGGAGAACAGGCAGGGAGCAGGCAGGGAGCAGGGAGAGCAGGCAGGGAGAACAGGCAGGGAGCAGGGAGAGCAGGGAGAGCAGGCAGGGAGCAGGGAGAGCAGGCAGGGAGCAGGGAGAACAGGCAGGGAGCAGGGAGAGCAGGCAGGGAGCAGGCAGGGAGAGCAGGCAGGGAGCAGGCGCTGGACACCTCCGAAGTCATCCCTCTAAAGCCCGCAGGGGGGTTCTGGCAGCGCAGCAGACACTGTACCCCCAGCCAGGCACTTTACACCTTTCCCAACAAAGCCACCAATGCAATGAATTTGCCAGTCGAACCTGACGAGTTTGAGCTAAAAACAATCAGGGAAGCAAAAATCCCACCCATTCCCACCCGGAGCCAGGCGGCTGGATCTTTGAGGAGTCGCAATGGTTTGGCTTTGCTCATCGTTGCCCACGATCCTGTCGCCTTTCTAACAAGTCACTGAAAAAAGTCACCGACCAGTGAATCCTGCCTCCAAAACCTAATTAAGTAGCCAAAGAATTAAAAGCTGGGTAAGGGAGAAAATCCACAAAGGGACATCCATCTGGATCTGATATTACCTCTTGGAAAAAAACAAACGTTTCTATTGCAAGCCTGAAAGTTTTGCTTTTTCCAAATGAAAACGTGGTGAATTTCACTTAAATATTTGTGTCAGGAAAAGCTCTTTTATCTTTGCTTTATTACAGAAACAGGTGAGACTGGAGCACGGCAGAGCGCCGCGTTTCACTAATAGAATGTTAATTCAGATTAAAAGAGAAAGGTCTTAAAGCTTGTCATCCAAAAGCCTCGGAAAACACTGATCTGGCCAAAAAAAACCCCCAAAACCTCAGAAAAGGCCTTTGCTCCCAGCCCACCGGACGTACAGCCATGGTGGGACAGACGTCCCCTGCACCCAACGCCGCGGCCAAGCATCGCGGGGACACGACGGGAGGAGAAGAGCCACATCCTGGCTTCTCCCAGACTTCTCCCACCCGTGGAGGCATCACACCGGGGTCCCTGTGCCGTGTGGAGAGGGGACATCCACCCTGGAGAGGGGACATCCACTCTCCTGAGAGGACATCCACCCTCCAGACAGGACATTCCCCCTCCAGAGGGGACATCCATCCTCTAGATGGCACATCCATCCCTCTGGACAGGACATGCACACCCCAGATAGTACACCCACCCTCTGGAGGAGACATCAATCCTTAGAAGGGGAGATCCACCCTCCAGACGGGGCATTCCCCCTCCAGAGCTGACATCGACCCCCTGGAGGGGACATCCATCCTCCAGACGGGACATTCCCCCCTCAAGAAGGGACAATCCCCCTCCGGAAGGGACATTCATCCTCTGGATGGCACATCCATCCCTCTGGACAGGACATCCACCCTCTGGAGGGGACATTGACCCTCCAGAGGGGACATCCATCCTCTGGATGGCACATCCATCCCTCCGGCCAGGACATCCACACTCCAGATAGTACGTCCACCCTCCGGAGGAGACATCAATCCCTAGAAGGGGAGATCCACCCTCCAGATGGGACATCCACCCTCTGGAGGGCACATCTCCTCCAGAGGAGGACAGAGGATGTCCGGAGAGGACATCCATCCTCCAGAGGAGACATCCATCCTCCAGACAGGACATTCCCCCTCCAGAGGGGACATCCACCCTCCAGCCGGCAGAGCAGACCCGGGAGCCGGTGTCAACATGGGCACACCTACATATTTTCTACAACTTTATCAGCCATCTTGCCCCATAAATGATGTAAAAAGATAGAAAACGGTGTAAAATGACGTAAAACGACAAATTTATCATTTCAAAAGCCAGTCCCTCTCCGCACGGGATTTCCCACGTATGAGAATGAGATGAGAATTCCCGTGTTTTCTCTCAAAACCAAAGAGTCCTGCTATTTTTCCCCACGTTGCTCTACTCCTCGAATTAAAAATTCTTTACTTTTTTAAAGATCGAAGCTCGTTTGCTTCTTTTAATTGCGTTGAGGGCCTTCCTGGCTCTCCCTCAGCATGGCTCCCTCTGCTCCGGCACCGACGTCTCCGTGGGGCGGCAAACCAGGTCTGGGGGGGTGGTGGTGATGGTGATGGTCCCCCCCCCGCCATGGAGGGGCTAAATTCTGGGGGTTTTCCAGAAAAAAAAAAAAGAGCAGAAAGGGAAGAGAGACCATCTCCCAGACCATCCCCCTCGCAAAGTTGCAAACAAAGCAACTTGAATTTGCTGAAATCCCATCTAATTCCCGCTGAAACAGATGAACAGGAGGTAGTTGTCAGATTATTTTATGGTTGGTTTTTTTTGTTTTTTTTTTTCCCAAATATCTCACTGCAACCCTCCCGTTTGCTTCTCCTCCGGTAAAATCTCAGGATGCAGGGTTATATCTCCTCATCCAGATTTTCAGCTGCTCTTACGTGCTTTCTCCTCACTTTATGAATTTTCACTTAAAGCCAAGTTAACGAAGTCACGCCGCGCGCACGGCTGAATCATTTCTTGCTTATTTCCTTCTGCGATTTCAATCCTCCCCTTTTAATCGAATTACGAAACGAAATTTCCACCGATCACGTGGCCAAGGGGGCATCTGTTCATAATCTGTCCGATTCCTACAAATACTCTTTTTTTTTTTTTTTTTTCTTGGGCTTTTGGAAATTTGGCAGCTCTCCGCAAAATCTTCTGTGTGCCGTTTACGTCCGGTTTTCCTCTCTAATGCCAAGCGTAAATTGCAACCCATTGATGGCAAACACGGAGAAACGATTTCCCTGGGTTTTGCCGAGTGTTTTTCCAAGCTAAGGTACTGTTTTCCTTTTTTTTTTTTTTTTTTTGTACTCAACCCACCGTAATTCTTAAAATTATTTGCAGAAAAAAATTTGTGACTTTTAAAGAACAAAGGAACTCGTCTCCCAGAGATTTAATTTTTCGCAGAGATTTATTGGGGGGTTTGCTTTTTTTTTTTTTCCCCCCAAGAACACTCACGTGTATGAAGAGGGGGAAATTTTAAATCTGCTTATTTTATTTTCTCTATCTGATGGCAAATAACCTTTTCTTTCATTTCTTCTGCCTTCTAGGGCAGCACCCTCAGATAGCTGTGCGCAGCGTTCAGCGCTTTCCTTTTGACTTTGACCTTTTCCATTAAAAACTGCTTGCAGGTATCTCCAAATAATTTTTCATGTTCAACCAACCCTTGTGCATTAATGTCATCACTATTAGTTCTCTAGGTGAGGGGTTTGGGTTTTTTTAATTATTTTTTTTTTTCTTTTGCTATCTCTTCCTCTGCATAATTTAAAATTGCTCTTTAAGTTTAAACCTTCCCGGAGTCGTTTTTCCCAGTTGAGCTTTTTGAGCCCCGACCGTAATATCAGCCCAAGGAGCAGCGATTCCCAAAGTTCACTCCCTGCTTTCGGCAGCGTTTCACGGACACGGGGCCGAGGTTCAACGCCCCCCCCCCCCCACCTCTTCCCAGCGAGGACATCGGATTTATTCCTCTGCTCCTCTTCCTCCTCTATTTCAGGTGAGAGGGAGGGGAAAAAAAAATCACCTGGGACTTTTTCCCCTCGTTTTTCCCACGTTTTTCCGCGAAGCGGGATGACTCTCACGTTATTACACCGCTGCTTGATGATCACTACAGGTTCGTTAGCTGTCTGCGTTAACGAACCCCCATCTCTCACAGTTACGGGGAATGATTTCACCATCAATTGCTTTTTTGTTTGTTTGTTTTAACCCTAAAGTTTTAATATATATCAAAAATAGTTCATTTCCTGGGAGATGGGAAAAATGGATAAAAAGTGCCTCAAGTGATTAAGTCCAAAGCACAAAAATTTCACAGGGAAGAAGGGACTTTCCCCTCCACTAAGGAATTTTGTAAAATATACTTTTTGCTCAATTTCTGATTTTACACCTGAATCCTAGGAGCTGGAAATTCCTCCTTCCCGGCACTTCCCGGGAAAATCCCGCTGCTTTTCCTGCTGCAAAGCTCAGCGAAACCTGGCACTATAGATACTCAATATTGGCTGCATAATATATACGTAGGGGTGCATATGCATCCAAACGTACACATAGATATAAAATTGGATGTCCCACTTTTGGGGACTTTTTGGGATGCTAACACCCTCACGGCCCCCCCAGCCCCCAGGTGCCATCGCGTTCACCCTCCGAGGGCCTCAAAAACCCCATAAAACCCACCAAAACTGCTGGGTTTCTCACTGCCCAGAAGGGCTGGCATTTGGGGAAAGAGGCTGAGGAAGAGGAGAAAGAGCAGTTGGAAGGACTTTGGTCAAAACCAAGTGGTTTAGGGTTAGAAAGTTCTCCCGTGCCCACAAAAAGAGTGGGGTTTGGGGGTTTTTAGTCATTTTGCCCCACTATTGTAGTACCAGCTCCAATATTGGAAGTGGCTGAAGATGCTCGGAGCGGTTCCCAACGAGGATTATCCCCACGTTGGTGCCTGCACCCTGGTGTGGTTGAGTCCCCACCCCTGAATGTGTTTGAGAGTCCTTTAGATGTGGGGTTGGAGGACATGGTGTAGGGCAGAACTTTGTAGAGTGGGGTTGATGGTTGGACTCCATGATCCCAAGGGTCTTTTCCAACCGGAATGATTCTATGACTCTACCCACGGATGCTGCAGGGAAACCAGGATTCACTCCACAGCCCCCCCCGAGATTGCTGTGTCCTCCCCCCATTTAGACCACCCCATACAAGCCCATTATTGGGAAAATTCACCCCGGAACGATCCGCAGGCAGTTGAACATCGGGAAAATCCCAAGTTGGACCCCGACAGCGTTCCCACGTCTTTGTGTTCCGTGATATGGTGCGGTAACGTCGAAAATGGAGCGAGTTTAGAGCCACCAGGGTCATTCAGTCTCTACAAAAACACGGGGCCAGTTTGGCTCAACGGGAATATTTTCCAAAGCACACGGGGAACGCCGTTTTCCAGGAGGGAAGATTGGGTACAGAATTAAAACAGCCCTCAGTTTAGCCCCGGATAAATCCCCCAAAATCAGCGGGAGCCTCCTGGGTGTTAACGAGGGAAGAATTTGGCAGCTGGATTTTTTGGGGATTGGCTGAATATAGCGGAGCTTGCATTGTCTGTGGGACATCGCCGGAGGGTTCAGCTGATCTCCAACATCTCTCCCATTTATCCCAACATCCCTCCCTACCCATTCCGCTCAAAAACGCACGCTAAATACACTGAAAATGTGCACAACATCCAAATATTAACGAATGGTAAAAAAAGGGGGACCATAAAAACTTACGTAAGGTTGAAGAATAATCAGATAAACCTGGTCTTTGTCGATAAATATATATAAAAAAAATATTGGAACTGCTCACTAAATTATGAAACACATGCCCTGGTATCCCTGTTTTTCACAGTACCTCCCGGTCCGCAAATATCTCGGATTTCTACGCAACGCTGAAGTTGAGAACATCTAGAAGTGCCCACTTTTTCCAACATCTCCAATCCTATACCATCTGGTAGGTATCAGCAGCGCGGTCACTTCTTGGAGGGGGGGGGAGGGGCGATGGGGGGAGAGGGATAGGAGGGAGTGAGGATTAATGACATGCAGAAAGGAACGCGGCGCAGACGACAATATTTTTGCACTATTTTTCCCGGAGAAAAATCCCGTGGACTCGTTGGCAAGAGCCTCTTGGCCGGGTTCTGCTTTTTTTTCAGTTCAAGTAAGCACTTCGAGGTGATTCAGTGAGGATGTCCTACCACTACTGGCTTCAAAATGCTCCTCCCTGGCAAATTATTATAAACCCCCTAAAAAAAAAAAGACTCGTTACCCTAACGAGTCAATTAGCATCACTCTCCCCCGTGTAAGCGTTCGACTACAAACGGCTCGCAACAAAAATCCTGGCTCGGGTTGTCTCAGACGGGGTGAAATATCCTGACATGCCTCAGTCTTAAAAAGGGGGTTGGTGGCTGAATTCCCATTTTTAATGATATAATTCTTGTTTTCCCTTTGAATGGGAGAACACAGGGAAGGCTTACAGGAGGTTCAAATGCACGGGAAACGGCGTTTTGCTGAAATGATGTTCGTAATATTTTTAACCAAAGAAAAAGTTACCGTAAAAACATCTGAGAGACCAAAGAAACTTCCTGTCCAAAAAAATAACAAACCCCCATGCTAAATACTTTAAGTGCCTCAAAGGATGTTTTTTTTTTTTTTTTAACTTCTTACTATTCATCAGCCTGGAAGATAAACAGCCTCCCCCCCTTTTTGATGGGGAAGCAAGATTTTGTAGGGGAAAAAGAAAAAAAAAAAAAAAAATCATTATCCTGTGACTAAAAGCCATTTGTGTGTCCTCAAATGATCCACGAGGCCGGTGGGTCGGGTGGCTCTGCGGCACCCAGGCTTGGAAAGGATGCTTAATTAGCTAAAGCTCGCTCGTTAACGTGGAGGAGCTCGGGGGTGAGGAGGGGAGAAGTGAAACCCGGGTGACTCCTTGCAGAGGAAGCGGTGGGAAGAAGTGGGACCCAAAGCTAACGGTAGGCGAGAAATGGAACCCCCCCTACACACACCACACCACCCCAAGAGCAACACAAACCCCAAAGAACGGACCAACAAATTCCCCAAAAATGAGATGAGACAACCCCAAAAAAATCAGGTTCCTTCCCGAAGATGGGCAACGACCTTCCCAGGAGCTGGGCAACTGAGATGGGGACGATGCAGAGACACGACACCGGTGTGTGTCACCATCGTTTCCTTAGTAGAAAAATTAAACTTGAGCAGTTTGAGCATCAAAATCGTGTTTCGTGTTGCAGGAGCCTTATGTTTTCAGGGTTACAAAGTCACATTTCTTTTTTACAGAAGCCCGTTATGCAAATATGCCCCAAAACGACTAATGACACGCGTGGTATTTAAAACAGGAACTTGCTTTTTTTTCCTCTATTTTATATTTTCCTCTGCTACTTGCAATGTTTTTCCACGCAGCTAAAGTATCCTCTTTTCAATGGAAACGGAGATATCTTAAAAAAGTAGAGAGAGGTATATTCATTTTCAGTGTAAAGTCTGCAAAGCTCAGGTCACCTTGCACTTCAGGCAGGACAAAAAAAAATTAGAGTCACCCTACAACGACAACAAACTCGGCAAATTCAGCTGCGATGAGAAATTGGAAGGGGAGACAAAAAGAAAAATAAAAAAGCACCTTTTCATGCTGACACGGGTGAAAATATAACAAGGTGGTGGTTGAGTGTCCGGGAGCGGAGGGTGTCCCCCCCCCCCGAGGAGGCTGGGGAAAATCAGCACTTTTAAGTAAAAATGAAGAGTGTTCAATGCAAAGCCAAAGCAGAGGATGCTCCGGACGCATCCGTGCTGCTGCCGGGAGCCAGCTGGCAGTGGGGCATCCCCAGCCCCACCAGTATGGTTGCCTGGTCACTGGGAGCAGACTGGGGATTCTCCACTACAGGTAGGTTTATTGTAAATACAGTGACCCAGGGATTGTCCCACCTAGAATCACAGGGTTGTCCAGGTTGGAAGGGACCTTTCAGATCCTCGAGTCCAACCATCAACCCAACACTGACCAAAACCATCACTAAGCCATGTCCCTCAGCACCAGGTCCGTCCATCTACTACTACTCACATCTCCTTTCCCTAGTCCTTTCCTCCAGCTTGACCTCATGGCAGCAACACAAGATAGAGCAACACTTTCAGAGCCAAAAGATGCAGAAAAGATACGGAGCAGAGCTCCATGGGGATGGTACCACCACTCCAGATCAACACTAGGGACAAAAGTTATCAAGAACTGTGTAATTAGTTTATCTGAAAGAAATGTATTTTTAAAAAAAAATAAATCAAAGACATTTCATGGAATTACTCTCCCACACAGAGAGTAAAGTTTCAGAGATACTACTTTGTTCTTGATTTTCTTTAACGTCCTATGGAAATACACACAAAAGATCTCAGAGCAATCGAATCGATCAAAGAATGAAGCAGAAAAGATCTCAAAGAGCCAGAAGTGACATGGCAAAAATAACTTCAGAATAAGATTCTAGTAACTGGAAAACGAAATGACACTGGCACAGCATCGTTGGTCCCCTCTATCCAGCAGCAAGAGCCCACGAGGAAGGAGCCTCATCCATCCCTACTGGGCTACTGAAAAATAGGCAGCAAAAGGTGTCTTCCTATTGTACACTGGCAATTCCAAAGTGTCTGTGCCGCTCTCCACGTGTGCGATCACGTCAGATCTTTCGGTACGGGCTCAGGATGCACCGTGTGCCCGGAAAATCTGACAAGCGGTAGAAGTTTCCATATGGGACTCCAGCATCTCCTGCCTGGGGATGGAGGAGGATGGAGCTGCCGCAGAACTCTGCTGACGGTGCCAGGAGAGCAGAGTGGTGACTTGCACCAACTGCAAATGGAGTTTCTCACAAAGTCTTCCAAAGCTGGGCTGGGAATCAATCATTTCGCAAAGCCCGTCCAAGACTGGTCATCATGGAACAAAACTTCTAAAAAATGATTGATTTAAACTGGAAGTAAGGATTGAAAAGAAAATAGTAAGGATTCGTGGAAAACGATCACTCTTCCACGCTCAAGGTTTAAAAAAAACAGGGAGCAGTGGACCAGGATGTGCTGAAGAACAGTCACTGAAGAGGCATCAGAAGAAGATGGAGGAGATCTGTTCCCAACGAGACGTAGGCAGAGGGCAAGACACGGGCAACTCTTCTTGATGACGCCAAGATGGCCTCAGGAAACCTTTATCTGAGATTCTTGGAATTTTACGTTTCAGGACCAAGAAGGCAAGGAGGATTTCCAAACTGTGGAAACGACCTCTTTGGTATCTTCTCGTTAGCAGGAGACACATTAAAGACCACGTTGGTGACCTGCAGCAGCCCATCACTCCTTCCCTGGCGCGGGGAAGATGCGAGAGTGAGAACCATAAAGCAATGGGCAACTTCTGGCTAGTTTTCTTTGGAGATGGCTAGAATATGCCGGAAGCTTAATCGCCAATGTTTTTCATCACATGATATAATAAAAATAGAAGTCTCTCCAAAAATTGGATTTGTCAGAGCACCTCGTTATCCAAAAGAGATGTAAGACTATATTACAGTGTATGTAAAAAAAAGAGACAGAGAAATACCCAAGTGAGTTATATTTCAGTGATACAGTTGTTTTTTATTAGGCTTTATATGCATTTTCCCCCAGACACTTTTGAAAGACAAGGATGTGGGAAATATCCATAATTCTAACTGTAGCATCCTCTATATCTTCACTATTTAAAAAAAAAAAAAATGTTTTCTCCTGACAGTAAACCAGGATCCATTTTCAAAGAGAGAAAAGAGGTTGGTTTGTTGTTTTTTGTTTTTTGTTTTTTTTTTTTAAAAAAAAAAGACAGACCTATAAACATGCAGACAGATGGCTATATTCTGTCATTAACTTCAAAACCAAATAAAAATATTAACTTCTCCATTGTTGCTAAACACACTGCAGCAAACCCGGGCTGCCTGGCAGACGCGCACCTCGGCTGCTGCGAAGGCAGAAAGAAATACCTGGCTCCTGCCTTGTTATTATTATTATTGATTATTTGTTAAATTTGGGCACTTTTCAAAGCCGGAGGTGGGGGGGGGGGAAATGCTTTAAAAATGCTGCCCCCGAGCTGAGTAAGGCTGAGAAGGGAGGAGAGAGCAGGGGGGGGCTGCAGCCCGATGAGCTCCCTGATGTGAAAGATCCCTCCCAAATCAGCGAATTCCACGATTTAATTCTATGAAACACCCATTTCAGAGGCAGGAGAGGGCTCAAACCCAGCTCCTCCACCTGCCAGGGGGGACACAGAGCCCCCCCCCCACCAGCCACAGGCTGCAGCAAAACACCGGGTGGTTACTGGGGGGGGGGGGGGGGCGGTGGGAAACAAAACCCCAAAAGCTATGAAAGGGGAACGGTGAAAATCAAGCAAAACAGGAAAGGGGAAGCGAGAGAGCCCCGGCCGCGAGGCATCGCTGGGTCGTTGGTCCACAGCCCCCAGTCTACAGCTGGGGAGCCCTAACGGAGGCTCTGCCCATGTGGGTTTGGACTACGGGGGGGGGTGGGGGGGGGTGCCTCGGCCAAACCAGCCCCAGGAGCTGCTCGTCACACAAGAGGAGCCGTGCGTGTCCCTGCCAGCCCCACCGGCCACCACCAGCAGGGACCGGGGGCTCTGGTTGTTCCTCCGGCCCTGGGAACAGCTACACAACACCCAGAGAGCCCTTCAGAACTGGAGAGGCACCTAATGGCCACGGGCAACCTGGGGGGGGCTTGGGGACACAAATCCTGACGCACCCAGAACACACTGTGCTTGGTTGCCCTACAGAAGTAGAACCATAGAATGGTTTGGGTTGGAAGGGACCTTGAAGATCATCCAGTTCCAACCCCCTGCCCTGGGCAGGGACACCTCCCACCAGCCCAGGCTGCTCCAAGCCCCCTCCAGCCTGCCCTTGAACCCCTCCAGGGATGGGGCAGCCACAGCTTCTCTGGGCAACCTGGGCCAGGCTCTCACCACCCTCACACCAAAGAAGTTCTTCCCCACATCTCAGCTCCATCTCCCCTCTTCCAGTGTCAAACCCTTCCCCCTCATCCTACGGCTCCCCTCCCTGATCAAGACTCCCTCCCCATCTCTCCTGTAGGTCCCCTATTTTAATATTGGCCCACAGTATTTCAATTAATTTCAATTTCAATTAAAACAAGCTGGAAAAGCACCTTCAGATGGGTGCAGACAAGGAATCAGAGAAGAAGCAGGGAGTGCTCCATGACAATTCTACAGCTTGTGTGTCTGAGGTATCAGAGGGTTTTCTTTTTTTAGGCAGGCTGACAGCAGAACTTAGTCATTGTTTTTAATTGTTCCACACATAAATAGCTGGTAGGATTCATATCCTCATACATTCCCCGAAATCTCTACTCGTCAAAAGTAATTGCTCCTTTTTTTTTTTTTTTTTTTTTTTAAGCCAAGGAATAAATGACCCAACAACAGAAGCCCGGCCGGAGTGTCTCCTTCCAAAGAAAAGCACTGATTTCTCCCTTCACCCGTGGACTGCACTCCTTGCTTCTGTATCTGAATGCCCCAAAATATAATTATTAGCAAAGAAAAGAGCTGCACTAGAGTTTGAAACGCAGAGCGAGCTGGACAACTTTCCAATTGCTGAAATCCCAACTCGAAACGCTGGAAAGAAGTTTGCAGAAAATATCATGACTTGGAGAAACAAATTAATAGCTGTCTCGGAAAGCATACATCCCGACTACATCTTATGTGTGGGGTGTGTGTGTGTGTTTGGAAAATAGTGATTATTTTAATAATTAGCGTTCTGCATCTCTCTGTGCCCCGTGAAGGATCCTGTTTCTCCATCTCGAGCCGTGCTGCATGCGAAGTTCCTGCCTGCAGTCGCACGGTAATTAAGTGTGATTAAAGCTGCTATTCATTCCCCTGCAAAGCAGCAGGTAACCACACGTCAGGAGGGGGTGGTGGGAGAACGGAGAAACTTCTGGGCAGTCAAAAAGGCAGTTGGAAATGGTCTGTTGGAAATGAGCGATGCCACAGCCCGCGGCAGACGCGGGTTTCTTGGCGACTGCGGGAGACCGTCGCGTTCGGGAACACGATGGTCACCCTGAAGAAAAGAATATCTGAAATAACCTCTTTATTTCAGTGTGTGCCGGGAGATGCTGAGCCCCAGTAATGGTTTGGAGAGGACTGAGACAAGCTCTGCTTGGGAACACACCAAAGAGTACCCACCACCGCCACCAAACCCACCAGGGCTGGCCCAGCGGGGTCAAAACAGGCAAGAAGCTCTGGAAGGCAGATGCCTCCTATGAAAAGGCAACTACTGCTGAAACGGTGGGAGAAACAGAGGGGAGGAACAGAAGATGACTCTTAAAAGACAACTGCTTACAGAAGACAAGACTATATTGCCTGAGACCTTCAGAGCTGCCATCCTCAATGGTTCTATGAGTAAAGCTCTAAAGCTTAGAGAGTCTATATCCTTGTCCTCACAATCACAGCATCAAAAAATCATAGAATGGTTTGGGTTGGAAGGAACCTTAAAGATCATTGAGTTCCAATCCCCCTGCCCTGGGCAGAGACACCTCTCACCAGACCAGGTTGCTCCAAGCCCCATCCAACTGGTCTTCTTATCGCCACGCTGATAAGAATTTCTGACAGTCCAAAAAGCGCTATTTTTTCTTCAGAACTTGCTAGAACCATCATTACCTACCTAGAAGGCTCATTATGTAAGCGACTGAGAAAGAACACAGCTTAATTAATGGAGCCGGGGAAAGGAACGGGTAGGAACATCACCACCAAGACGTGAACACGTCGTCTTTGGAGAAAGCAATGAGTGGTTGATAAATGCCACCGCCCGCACCAGGTAGGCAATGAAAAAGGTTTCAGCTCCAAAAGCCAGAGAGCAGGGAGTGCGAAGGCAAACCAAGCTCCTATTAGCACTCAACCACAACACAAACCTATTATTGCACGTTACAAATCGCGGGGTTATTCCGTTGCCAGGTTATAAGCTCCAGAAAGGTGCCCTTGGAATGCTCACTTCTGACAAAATAGCCCTCAGCTTAACATTTGATCCAAAGGGCTAAGAGAAAAGCACTCCTTTTTTTACCACTAAATTGCAGCGTTGGGTTTTAGCGTTTCTTCAATTATGATATGGACAATGAAACCGTGTCTTCCTGGATGCATGAGGAATTCTGCTAAATGAGCCATTCAGGCATCTGAACTTAAGTCTGTTCCTTTAATGCATTTGATTAACATGGAAATTTTATCTCTTATGTCATTATTTTAGTGCTGTAACATCCAAAACATTAGTCCACAACGCGCCCACGATCACAGGAGGATAGTTTATGGGCTCTAGGACTAATTTCTGGAGCAGGAACAACGATTCCACCTCCCAAAGCGAGATGCTCGAGCAGAAACGACGACGGAGGCCAATCTTCTCCAAGTATAAATCAGCCCAGAAGTTACCGGGGGGGGGGGAATTCTGCTCCTCAGCCCCACACACACTGCCCAGCCAAGAAATCAGAGCCTTCAAATACTTAACAAGCAAATAAACGAAGCGCTGGGGCTTTTGTCAAGGGCACGGACACCACACATCACCAAAAAAAAAAAAAAGATTAGCAACAGACTTCGTAGGAACCTAAATTCCCGGGTACATTAGGAATCTTTTCTCACTTTAGTACAGCTTGCGTGTGTTTTTTATAGGGAGGGAGAATGAAGGAGGAATTATTGTATATAGGTAAAGGAATCTTGCCATCAAAATGTGAGGAAACCTAGTTATTTGACTAAGCAAAAAAAAAAAAAAAACCTAAGTAATTTGTAACAGAAGAATAAAACGAACTGGCTGCGTCTCCAGAGGTCTGCAATATGATCTTCAGAAAAGGTAGCTTGCCAATTTAATTGAGGTAGGAGTTATTTAATTTTTTTTATATACAGGTATAGTTTTCAATAAAACTACATATGCCTATAACACCGCAATGGCAGATGTGTCTCGATTATTAGAGGTGGGCTCTGGGGAATAGGTACAATGGATCTTGAAATCCGTAAGCAGCTGTTGGGAAGGGAGGGGTGGAACGTTGCAACGCACACACATGTTCCTTAAGTGCAGTAATGTTTTGTTATTTTACTGCAGGTGTATTCCAGAGATGAAATTTAATAACTCGCTGTATACAATACCAATAAAACGGAAAGATCCTTTGCCCCCGACGCTCGGGAGCGAAGCGGAGATTAGAAGCCGCTCGCACCTTCCCCGGCCACCACCACGGAACCTTTCCAGTCCTTACTGGGAAAAGGGGGGAAAAAAAAAAAAAAAGCAAACCCCCTCAGTGCTCCACAAGGTATTGGAGAAGGTGTCGCCGACGGAATTCAAGAAAGCCAAGGGTGTTTTCATCGGGAGGTCTCCGAGACGCGGGAAGCCCCTGCGCGATGCCACCGGAGTAATTTTTGTAATAGTTATTCTTTTAGAGGCTTAAATCAGGAGCCTGATTTCAGAATATGCATCAGGCTCAATCTCCTGCTGAACGAAGCACTGAAGAAGGACCTTTTAAAAGGTTCAGATAAAAAGATAATCCCTCCTGCTTTCCTCCCCCCCCCCTCCCCTTTTCTGTCTTTGCTGGACTCCTCTCCATATAACTAGAGATGCTGCAACGATTCAGTAATTCACAGCAGAAAAAGGAAGTCCCAGCACTTCAGGAAGAAACAAGAAAACGGGCAAACAGCTATTTCTGTCCGTTCCCTTCCCTTCTGTCGGTGGGGGACAGAAAGGGATGGGACAGGAGGGAAGTGGCCACCAGCTCAAGGAGGAAAACTCAATGATGTCCCCCCTCATGACCCCGACAGGATGAAACGCCACACACATGTAACAAGAAAACCTTCAGGGAAAGCACCTTGGCTGTCCCAGCTGAACAGAGAGGGGGACACAAGCCCCATCATGTGCCAAAGGCTCCTCTCACCCATCAGAGAGGGCCAGGGGGGGGAAAGGAGAGAGGACCCACCACCACCAGGCAGGAGGAGGGACATCAGGAAAGAGCGGGTCGTGTCTGTAAAGAGACTGCAATGTCCAAAAAATATTTGGAGTTGGATCCAACAGGAGAAGATGCAGGAAACCATCAGCAGCTCCAAGAAGGTTGACCTCCAGTTGGATCTCCATGAACTTTTGATTGAGTTTCTAGAAAGCTCCACCAGAACAGGCACTGTCACTCCCCAGGGCCGTGCCCTTCATCACCAGCCTCCGGGCAACCACTTCCAGAGGGATGAGGTGGGAGGCTCGGGGTGAGAGAAGGGAGCAGAGGACAGCAAGGAGGAAGGGAGGGATGGGAGAAGAATACTGAAAGGGAGACGGAGGAGAGGCAACTTAAATGACAGATGTCGCGTCACGGTGCAGGGATGCTGCAGAAACCCTGTCCCATCAGTCCCATCCCCCTGACCTCTCAGGATCTCAGAGCCTAATCCTTTCTGATCTGGATTCCAGGAATAAATCCCTACTGATACGGTCCTTCAGGAAACCCTGGAGAGCCTTGGGGCTTCTGCAGGTCTTGGGGAGAACTACCCCGGGATGCTGATGGCTTTGGGAACGCACCAACGAGCCCTGTTCTTGCCCTTCAACTGAAGCCACAATAAAATCAAAGTCAAACATCATCCTGGGGGATGGTCCTTCTCTGTACCATGGCACCCCCAATCAAGCTGAAAGCTAGCAGGTATGAGCTCAATCTGGATAAGACATTATATTTCGGTAGCAGTTGTGTTTTATTTTTATATATATCTATCCAAAAAGCTGGCTGAGCTTGTACAACTGCACTAGTTTTTACCTTAACACTTCATTCCAGAGTCAGCCTTTAACAGCGGGACGGTTCCAACTGGCCTCCCAGAGTATTTCTTGAACGTCAAGTAAATGAGCGCATCCAAAACCAACACTGAGGCTCACTTTCTAAAAGACTTAGTAGTAAAAACTAAGTCATTTTAGGATTTGGGGATTGTGCTTTAAGTTAAAACACCTTAAAAGCTAAGTATCTGTTACTACGCGTTTGCCAAAAAGGCATAATCCAAATTTTCAAAGGACTGCCTAATTTATTCCCACATACAATCTCCTGCGTTGCCTTGGAAATCTAGGGTGGACGTTTTCTGGCCATCGAGCTTGTTTTACAGTTCTCTTTATTCATCGCTTTTTTGAATTAACCATTGCTCAGAAAATCCCAATAGACTCCGGTTCACTCCAAGTCGGTCCCATCGACTATTAACCCATCACCGTACCACGAGCTGAATAATAAATAATAGCATTTTGGGAAGGCAGATCCTCTTGTGCTGAGGAATCTCAGTGTTTTATATACACTGTATTTTATATATATATATATATATATATAGTGCTGATTTACGTGGAGCTCTTTGGATAAAGAAGCAGGTGCATTGCTCTTCATTGCCCAGCCAATAATACAGAATAATACAGGAAACCAGAAAAAAGTTAGAGAAATCAAGTAGGTAACACTTTTTTTTTGTTTGTTTTCTAATACTACTGCCTTGCTAATCCCCCCTTCCCCAAAACCAGCACGATATAAAAAACAATTGATCTTTGGGGAAATGGTAAGTAGCACAGAATTAAGACAACATGCAAAATCCTGACTTCACTGAATGAAATGAGCTTTTTGTCATTAACTTCAATGAAGCCAGTGTTTCAAAAGTGTCTTGACAACAACTTGGGTACATGTTTCTTAGATGACTTCTCTCTAATGGAATTAAATAGTTCCCCAGACAAGTTTTCTTCCATTCCCACTGTAATCAGTGTCGTATTTGCTATGGTTTTCGGTGAGAGCCCAATTGGGCCCTAGGCTCGGGAATAAAAATCATCTCCAAGTAAATGGGTTGCTGCCTATCTGACCTCTTCTCTCATTGGTGTGAAGGCAGCGGGGGGATGAAGCCTCCCATCGCTCCCGCTATTTGTGCAAAGAGAGGTTGCTGGGTTTTTTTCCTACCAGAAGATTAATAGGTAGCAAGTTCAATATCGTTAGGTATTTAGTTTTCCTTAATTGTTCCAGGAACTCATCTACGGAGAGCAATGCATCACATCTGGAGGTGGCAATTTACCTTTCAGAAATCAACAAAATCTGCACGTTCCTCCTGGGTTTAGGAAAAAGGAGCTCACGCAGCTCCTGCCGCTGCTCCGGTCCCGCGGATAACCCGAGGCTTCGGGGGATATCCCCACCAATATTTCCTTTGGAATTCACCAAGTTCTCTTCAATATCTCCTGTCTAGATAAGCTAATCTTTCTCAATACGTGCGAAAGCGCATCCTGGAAATCTTGCAATAGGCTTGTAGCTTTTAATTTTCTTTTAAGCCCGAAGGTTCATACTTGTTAATAATTTGGTGGATCCTGATAGTTCTCCAGCCTGGAGAACAGACAACAGATGGCCCGGCTTCGGCATTAAGCATTATTCCTTCTGTACCTTTCAGGAATTCGAGAGATTTCTTATTTTAAAAATTATTTTTCTCCTTCCTGGCTGGGCACCGCTCACCTGCTTCGTCCATCTTTCCCATCCCGCTTCAAGAAAGCGGATGTGAACGGTAGATGGAAGGCTCTATTCCATGGGTTGGAATTTTTATTCTTTGCACTTTTATTGTAGTATCTTCCTAATATCTTCATGAACGGAAGCACGGAGAGTGGGAAGGTGGGGTTTCTTCCGTCAGCTCTTCGTTGGCCCCACGCAACCACAGGGCACTGCCACGGAGAGACAGTCAAGGATCCATCCCCAGAGTTGACCATGTCTGTACCAACTCAATTCTGAGGAAAACTCCAGAATCGGTCCACCGGAATGTAAAAAATAATTATTTAACCCCACGATATAATTATTTATTGATATAATTATTCCTGGATCAGGAGAGGAGTTCTGGCCAGCGGGAGCAGCGCGTGGACTTCTGCTGGAGGTGGTCGGTGCCACATGAAAAGAGGAGGTGGACACGGCGCTGCCTGTTCCTGCGGGCGACCCTCCTCGTCACGGCAATTACCCGGCAGGTCCCCACCTGCCATCCCCACGGGATCCATCTCCCCCTCCAGCTCCCGGTGCCACGTGAGGGCTCTGATGGTGCAGAACCATCCCACCCAGTCATTCCCCTCTTGTTTCAGGGGTATCTGGAACTGGGTCACCCTCCACGACCACCAAAAGCCTCTAAAAAAATGCCACCTCTCTTTGCCCGAGACATAAACCTGAGGACGCCGAACTAAAAATGATCCATCCATGGCACATTGTCTTCTGAAGCCCACATCTCCACCTCTGTCCTTGGAAACTAAGGTCAGCTTTTTACTCCCAAATTCAAGAAAACGCACGTGTGCCCTGCAGATATCCCCAAATTCGGGTGTGCACAAAGAGGCCACAGCACGAGAAGCCAGAGCTGCAGAGGGGATGGGTGTCACCCTTGGACGGGTGCTACTACACGCTGGGGACAATAGGGTTGGGACAGAAACACGTCCTGCTGCCTCCTAACAATAGCACGCAAGGATATTAAAGCACGGCTAGAAATGGCTCCTAAAATTAATGAAGGGCTCTTTTGGAGCACGTGAGGGTAGGTTACACGTGTGATGGTCTGCACGTGTGACGGTCTGCACGTATCTGTGCTGGTTACCGCAAGAGAAACCAGTAAGACACTTACTGGCCCACTAAAGAGTCGGGTATGGGAAGGTTCTGTGCATCACTGGGTTGACTTTCAAGGCCTGGCCTGTAAACCTTCACCAGTGAGCAGCTCTGCGTCCTTCCAGTTCGTTCCACGTCCAATTAAACATGTAGCTGTGCTTCAAGCAGGGCACGGTGACAGTCCCTTGTCACCTCTCCCAGTCCAAGAAACCTCATGCAGGAAACATCCCCAAAACTCAAACAATGCAGATGGCAACGGGCAAATGCAGGGGCCTCTTGGGCAAACCTCACCTCCCTCCGGGCTCCAGATGGAACCCCTGAGCAGAGGGAGCAAAGTGGCCAGCCAAGGGGCGCTATGGCCACCTGCCTGGGGAAGATGCCCCCACCATCATGGCCAAGTGTGTGGAGAAGATGCCACCACCAGCCGCCCCAACCCTGCCTCCAACCAGACCCATAGGAAGCTCAGTTCACGGGAGCCCGTCCATCCACAGGAACCCATCTGTCCGTCCATCCACAGGAACCCATCTGTCCGTCCATCCACAGGAGCCGCCCCGACGCGGGGGCCGGATGCATCCCGGAGGGAAGGGGCACGTGGCAACAACCGGTCAAGAGCACAGCCCTGGCCTCCAGGCACCACCCACGGCACACACCAACAGAAATTGCTGTTTAATTGCTCAAAGAGCTTCATTTTTCTACACTAAACATTTAAAACCACAAACCAACAACATAAGAATAGCCCGTTTCCCCTCATTATTAAAGAACACGGACTTATGAAAGGAAAGAAGGGATCAAGTATTTCCCTTTCCTATAGGGAAAAAATATGCATTTTGGGCTAGTTTTTTGATGTGTGGTTGTTTTTTTTCCTGGCAGATTTGAACAGTATAAAGGCTTTGAATATTAAGAAGGCTATTAAATTCTTTCAATAGTTTTCCAAAGTGGGAAGCCACTGCTCTTAGAAAAAGGAAAAGGAGCCCAGCACTCTTCAAGAACAAAATGAATTTAAACACGCGATTAATATTGCTAGTGAAATTAAAAAGAAAGTGTCTTTAAAAAAAAAAAACAAAACAAAAAACACAATCAATTGTCTTGAAACAAAGCACGGACTTTTGGCTATTGATAGTATTTTTGGAACTCAGACTTTCTCTGGAGACTTAAAAGTATGCAAAATGCAAAGTGCAGAGAGGCACGCGAGCGCACATGCTATACCTTTGTATTACATTGGCATTTTATTATTTAATTAAACTACTCTTATTTTTCTAGCTCACGCGTGCTTCCCCTGAGACGGCTTTGCTGTTAGCCTGCTGGCCTTGACTTCCAGCCAAAACCAATTCAGAAACAAAAAGGGACAACAAATCATATTTTCACAGACATTTTTATCCCTCAATACAACCTTGTTTTCACACAACATCATACAGATTCTATGAAAACTATAATTTATTGCGGTAGCCATCCAAGGCTGGGGGCTGACGGCAGCTCTGCCGTGGTGGTGCCACCGGCGTGATTCCCCGCCTCGTGGCAAGGGACGGCAATCACTACCTCCGACCTCAGGTCAACCCAAGTCCTCCGAGCCTCCAGTGACCATATCTCGACTAAAAAAAAGCCCAGGCTGGAGCTTAAAAACCTACGTTTGCAAATAAACCCCCCTTTTTGAGCAACGCCATCGCCGGCGATGCTGGAGCCCGTCCCCGAGATGTACAACTTCAAGGAGCAAAGCTCTTTTTTCAGAGTATTTACCGCACCCCCTCCGCTGGGCAGGCTTTCACTTACCTGGTGGCAACCCTGTAAATTGGAATCTCTTCCATACGACGAGTACGAACCCCTTTCTGTTTTACCTGTTAACAAAAAAAAAAAAAAAAAAATTAAAAAAATTAAAAATAAATAGATGTATAACAGATATAAAGAGATACATATATATATATATATATAGCTTCTCTAAGCCCTTTACATGATGTTCACCACATTTTCCTAAGGCTGCTTAGCGATATAGAATAGGCACTGCTGACTGTGCAACGTGTGTAGGCAACAGAAAGGGATTAACGCTTTTTTCATGCTGAGGACGGCGGTGGGAAATAAACTTCATCTCGGCTGCGCTGCTCCACATGCTCCCTGGACCTGGGATTTAAGGGCTTCCACCTGTAAGCAGATCTCCTCCGTGCCTACCCTTGGGCTGGGGGGCTGCCCACCCACCCTGGGACCCTATACGTCCCTCACCCTACGTGTTTCTCACCATACATGTCCATCACCCTATGCGTTCCTCACCATACATGTCCATCACTCCATGTGTCTCTCACCATACATGTCTTTCACACTACGTGTCCATCACTCTGTGTCCCTCACCCTATGTGTCCATCACTCTGTGTCCCTCACCATACGTGTCCCTCACCATACATGTCCTTCACTCTGTGTCCCTCACCATACATGTCCATCACTCTATGTGTACCTCACCCTATGTGTTCCTCACCATACATGTCCCTCACCCTACCTGTCCCTCACCCTGTGTGTCTATCACCCTACATGTCCATCACCCTACATGTCCATCACCCTATGTGTCCATCACCATACACATCCCTCACCCTATGTGTCCCTCACCCTACCCGTCCCTCACCCTGTATGTCCTTCACCCTACGTGTCCCTCAACCCCTCACCAGCCAGCTTCGCCCCAGAGTTGCTGGGGATGTGGTTCCCCACTCTCCTTTCCGGGAGGCAATTCCGTGGCGATCAAGGTGATGATGGAATTTACACCTGGGAAGGAGACACCGACTGGGAGTTGGCCATTCTCTACCAACCCTGGGGCTGCGGGGACTTGAACGGCTGCCGAGACTCTGCCAGCCCTAAACACCCTTTTCTTTTTCTTCCTTTTTTTTTTTTTCTTTTTTTCCCCCCTCTGGGAAGCCTTTAAGACTCCGATCCAGCAGCCCGACTCGCAGTACCGGTTACGCCATATTTACAAAGGAAAAGAAAGGTCCTTTCAGGTCTGAATGGCCAGACTCGAGCGAAATCAAGAAGGGAAGAGGTGGTTTCTGCAAAGCATTAAGTCATGGCTGAGCAGCACCGCACCACGTGCTCCGGAGACAAAGAGCAGTCAAGAGGGCTGATACAAAACATATTGACACTAAAAGACCACCCTTATGGTGAGGATAATCACGGGAGGAAAAGGGGGGGGGCGGCGAGGGGGGGGTGGGGAGGTATTATCTAACAAAACATCCAAGAACACAGTAAAAATCACTCGTAAAATTAAAGTTTTTATGAGAGGCTGGGGCATAAAACCCAGAGCACACGGTACCAGTTACCGGGGACCAGATGCTCGCTTTATCTCCGCGCGCGGCTCCCAGCGGCGCTGGGGACACCTCGGCACCTACGAGCCAGGTCCATGGGGCTTCCAACACCCCCACCCCGTGCCACAACACCTACCGGAGCCCTTAAAAAAAATGTCCTTTTGGAACTATCCCACTATAACACGGACAATATCCGCCGACCCGACAAAGGGACCCTGGCACCGCTGCTGCTCGGGCTTCCCAACGCCATCCAAAGCTCATAAAGGGAGCCAGGGTGAGGCACATCGTTAGACAAAGGATGACAGAGTTAATTTTAATCATTCCCCAAATAGCGTGGCCACACTCTGACTCCTTTCCTTTAATGTACGGCTACCGGCTTTGATAGCCCTTTAGAGGAATTATTGATCAAGTTTGACTATCGCCAGCGGTTTGGAATAAAAAAAACCATCTTTCTCCTCATCCTAATTTAAGACTCTAGAGCTTGCTTTTGTTTCTCGATTGGGTTTTTTTTTGTTGTTGTTGTTTTCTACATAAAGTAGTTACTCGTACACGGGAACCTCCAAAATTTATTTGCAATTCATAGGACATTTGCACATGTAATAACTTTTGAAAGCACTTGCATGCGGTTATACAAAAATGATGGATCACCCACTCCATAGCCCCCCTCAGGTTCCGGAACCCTGGAAGCTTTGGCAGAAATAACTCAAAATTGAAATGACACTGAAATTTTAATCGCGAATCCCTGAGCCCGACGCCGAGGTCTGAAAACAAAATGTCTCTGTGGCGCGCCTGGAGTTCCCTGTGCTACTCCCCATCACCCCAAGAGGGCCAGAAAGTCGATGCAAATAACGAGCAGGGAGGTTTGGAGGGGAGAGGGGGGGGACACACACACACACACACAAAACACACACAAAAAAATCCCAACCAGAAAAATAGGGTGGAGGGGAACCAAGAAGAAGCAGCGAGACAAGGTACTTTGAACGCGCTCCTCGCCGGGTACCAGCGGTCTCCTTTTCTATCGTATCAGGCACAGGCAGCCTCGTCTTAATTTCAGTTGTGAAAAAATATTTATCCAGATACAAAAATAAACCCACCGCAAATTACAAGTTGTCAGGGTTAAAATCTACTTCTATTTGTGTGGGGGAGGATAAGAGAACAGCATAGACATGAATCATTCTCAGTAATTTGAGTGTTTCCATGACATCAATGGGCACTCGTCCAGGACTCTGTCGAAGTCTGTGAGGTACCAAAGCGGCACAGCAGCCAGCAGGAGATTGACTTTTTTTTTTTTTCTAATTTTTTTTTTTTTTTTTTTTTTTTTAGGATTATGCT
>JAOQGH010000019.1:938003-946419 GCA_025769975.1 Gallinago jamesoni | reverse complement strand
AGGGGAGTTGGACTAGATGATCTCTATGGTCCCTTCCAACTCCAAAAAAAAAAATTCAGTGAAATTCAGTGAAATAATTAACGCTCATCTAAGCCCGAACACCTGTATCGCTTCTGGAAACAGGCGATGCTGGTTTGGGGAGCAACGCAAAACTGGGAAGAAACCCCATTCCCCAGCGTTTTACCCGGCGCATCCTTGGAAAACCTAAGAGGCAAAAGAAGGGCAGGGGATGAAAGCAGGCGAGAGAGGCCAGAAAAATCAAATATGAAAAGCATTCTCTAACAGTGGAGAATTAGAATAATAAAAAGGGGTGGCTTTTTCATAAACATATGAGAGAAGAACGTGCTGTAATAACACTCCAGCCCTGAAAGCAATCTATAAGACTCGAACGTAAAGCACTGGATGCTGGTTTATCCCCAAAGCAAGCCTCACAGGGCTATTTTAAATTGAAATACACTGCAGGGTGAGCCCTCCTCATTTGTTGAGGGACCAGTTCAGGAGATCTTTATCAGGGAGCTGGAAAGCTGGGGTTTCACTCAAGCATGAAAACGGCATCGCTTTAAAACAAGGCAGATAAGGATCTAAGGCCACGAAAGCCCCGGGATGGGAGGAGGACAATAAACCTTCCTCCAGCCCCAGCCCGGGCTCTAAATCTCCGCCGGGTAAAGCCACCCCTTCGGAGGAACGGTTATTAAAAGGCTACTAAAACAAACGGCGCTGGCCACCAGAGATGAAAAGCCTTATCCTTCAGACAGGGGATCAAACCCACACCTCAGGGCCGTCACCAGAAACCATTCGTCATTAGGCAGCTGCAGTTCGTCCCAAAGTGACTAAAAAAAAAGGCACAATTTCAGGACACACACCCCACTCAATTATACATTCCTACCGAGCTGGGATTTATTTGGAATATCGTTCAGTACTGAAAAATTTAAAAAAAAAAATATTAAAAAAAATCCAACAGCCCCCCCAACAAACCCGCCAGCATTTATTTTTGTTATAATTTTGACGTTTTAAAAACAATAGGTTGGATAATTGGGACAAAAGAAGCATGAGGAGTGATGTGGTAAATATACTGTAACGTTGCGAAACACCCAATCGTCTCCCATCGGTAATATCCAGCAGAGGGCATGCAGACCCTAATAAGATTTTTACACTTGAGAATTGCCATTTCCTAAACATTTGAGGAACAATTTGGGGCTGAGAATACAGGCAAACTCATAGCATCGGTACACACGCCCTCCAAGGCTGCCGGATGGAGAAGGATAAAGCTCTCCCGTGGAAAGACACCAAGGAAAAGCCACGCTCCTACAGTGGAAAAAAAAAAAAAAAAAAAAAGAGGGATTTCCCACCTCTCCCAGCTGACAATTCTCCTTTTGCTGCCAAATGCAAAGACAAGGACCCTCATGCCAAAAAAATGACCCTTCCTCAATATCCTCAAACCAAACTTCCCACCCAAAAGGAACGCTGCACTGAAGAGCAAAATTCAGGTTGACTTACAAATATTTTATTCTGATTTTTATCCTAGATTCTCGCTAATTATTTCTTAGAACGGGACGGCGATATCACCTGGGGTTTCTAGTCAATATTTTATTGTTTTATTATATGTAGTGCGAGGAAACTAAAGAAAAATTAAAGAAAAAAGCTGATCCAGGGAAGACTTTGTCATTTTCCATGTTTGTTTCCGAAATCACTGGCTGTAGTTTATATTATAGAAAACTTGACAGTGTCTACCCAGGTTTTAGGGTCCTCCAGCTGAAGCACTTTATCCAGGGATGCCGAGCCCCTCTCCCAAACGTGGCAGGTTCCCCGTGGTCCGAGAGGACCAAGGAGAACCATCCATTGCCTCCTGCACCCATGGACCATCTGAGGGTCATTAACTGCTCCCAGCCCTCACCTCTGCTCTCCAGCACGGAGTAATGGCTACTAGGCTTTCTTATCAGATAATATATTTTTTTTTTTTCTTTTTAAAGTTTCAGTAGCCCTGGGAGATGAACTTAATTTACAAGGTCTACAAGGCAGGCAGCTTAGGTTACACGTAGGTCACAATAAATAATACTCATCCCTTGGCCGGCGCGGGCTGCGCCGCCGCTGCCTAAGTTGAAATGACAAGCCTTTATTATTCCTAAGCACTTGATTCGGAAACATTTGCACAATCTGTTAAGTCCAGACAAATTTAAATGGTTCTGACATGCAGCCTGCTAGGGTCAGTGACAGGGATAATGCCTCTTTACGTGGGTAAAATTTTGTGGCATATAGGTCACTCTCTTAAGGGGAATCAAGCGCGTGTCTCTTCTTTGCATTTCCACCCCAATCCTTCATCCCGCAGCCTGGAGCTGAGAGTGAAATGCAAGAAAGGAGCCGAACGCTCAAAGCAAAAATCTGCTTCCAGGACAATCCATTATATCTGACAAGTTAAATGTTCCATGGTAGACCATATGGCATCGGAGCAGGGCCGACGATGGAAGAGGGAAACTCAGCAAATGCATCACAATTAAGGAGTTTGACTATAGACTTTACTTTGATTTACTTTATTTTTTATTAAATTCGGGGTATCGTAGTCTTTCAATTTTCATATAGCCCTTCCAAAGCCTCTACCCGACCTACCAAGCTATAAACGAGCAGTTGGGCCACCAGAATGATTTTCTCCAACATCTTAGGGTCTTCGTTACTCTAACCAGCACTTTTACACCTGTACGTTTGCCAAGCGTAGGGCACTTCTGTTATTAACTAGCATAAACGTTATTAGTAGATTATTAAAGACCAAAGATAAGGTGAAGCCAACAAAAAGAAGAAAACAGGCTAAAATCCCTGTGCCCAAGGCCTCGGTGATGGGCTCTCAGGAGAAATGTCCCCCCCTTGGTGAAGGGCTGGGATCCCCAAGACTGAGGGCTGCAGGGGGATGATCTGGAGGATGGATTATTTACCAGACTGGAGGTCAGGAGAACTCCTCCACGGGACAGAGAAGACCATGATGGTCTGGAAGATCTTTCCATCTTCAAGGTCCAGGACTTTATGATCTACAGAGCTACATACATTCCTCCTGCACCTTCTCACTGCTCAGCGTTAGGTGTTATCACCAGGTACCAGCCCCCAGCTGCCACGGCCCCTTTTCGATTGCCAAATCCTGCGATTGAATTAACCAAAGATGCCAACAGAAAATTAACCCCTTCTCAAAGGCACCCACCAGCCGTAATCACTTTCTGCTGAAGATCCCTAACGAAGGGACCCTTGCAAGCAGCAAGGTTGGGAAGGTTGGGAAGATTGGGAAACCACCATCAACTGGGAATACTGGCTCTGCCGCGCCTACGGAGACCGGTCACACAAGTAACAAACGGAGCAATTAGAAGAAAACCCACGCGAGTTCGCTTCGTACAACAAAGTTCCTAAATCATTTGGCAACGGGGTGCTAAAAAGAATAACTAGTATTTTCCAGAACTCCTCGTGAAGGCTGTCCCCTGGGCAAGAAGACAGAAGGACTTCTCCAAACTCCTCGTCCTCCTGGTCCAGCATCACGTGGGGTCCACCATCGTTCAGAAATAAAATCTGCAGAAATAACCGCGGGACCATTTTTGGGCAATGCCCTGGGGTCACGTTGCTAAAATAAAGTAGGTAACAAAAAGTTACAGCCTTATTTAGGCATTTAAATAAAGTCTCACAGGCAGGAGCAGACCCACGGCGGTGTCACTGGTGGCACTGGGAGCTACTGGTGCACAGCTCACCAAACCAAACCACTTACTGGGCTCTGCAATTGGGAACCGGATTTTCAGCGCTTATTTTTGTAATCCTTTTTTTTTTTTTCAATTTTGACCTTGTAAAGGTCATTCCTACCAGTAAGGGCCCATCCCACCCAGTGCTGGGATCAACAGACACTTCCTGGAGATTCCCAGAGGGATCACACAGGAACGGAGAAAGGCCTTCACCGAAACCAAAGGGCATTGAACCCAGTACACCCATGGCCAAACCATGCCTTTCTAAGCCCAAATTAGTACTTCATCACTGCCTAATTAGCCACTAGGCTTACAAAATAATATTATTTTTTCTAACATTAAATGTGTTCTTATTCAGAATAAGTATTTCTCATTATTTTTAAGGCTTAAAACCAATAATTTTCCAAAAGACTTTCATTCTACCTCTTACCACGGCTTGTTCCCTGCTGCCCACCAGTCATCCCAGTGGAAGGAGCCATGGGACGGCCAGGGCAGCACTGGGAGCTGCTGGGGAACGTCGGGAAATGCTTTATGGAGGGCTCTTGGTAGTTTTATAAAGGGGGTGACACAGTGCTGTGCAGTCTCACAACACCCTCCGAAAAGCCCATCGTCCACACTGACAGGAACCAATACAAGTTTAAATTTAAATTTATCCACATTTTAAGATGTTTGGGAAATTAGGATTAAAAAAAAACAAAACCAAAAATTACTAGGAATACTGGGGGTCACTTTACTGAAACAGTCCTTAATGAGCTTTGAAAACCTCAATTTCAGCGGGAAAAAGAAAATAATTTTTCAAAAATATATTTATTTGCGTTTTGTTACTCCTCGTAAGGAAGTGAGTTTAGATTACTGCAAACAGATCATTGTTATTTCTATATTTTTGGGAAACTGTCATTGTTTTGGCTACCGTGAAGGAAGATTAAAGCAGAAGAACCGGAGAATAAAAAAAAAAAGCTTTCAAATTTTTGACAATCTCTAAATAAATCAAGAAGTTCCTATTTTGAGCTTGGCAGGGCCGAAAGGCGGGGGGACGACACACAGACCGGTACGGAACCAAGGCTGAAAAAAAATAATAAAACCCCAACCCGAGTGGGCTCCATCCCTCCGGCGCTGCAGTTCTTCGCACAGATCTTAAATTTATTATTGATTTAGCATTTAGTACTGCAGGCACTGGAACAAAGCCCTCCACGATTATAAATGCATGCTTTTTGTGGCACGTGCTTTAATTTTAAAAAGGGTATTTTTTTTCATTTTTTTATTTTTTTTTTATTTTTTTCCTCCCCCTCAAAGATCCTGCATATTAAAAGGACATCAACTTCTTCAGAAGTCACACATCTTTCAAAATGTGGGGTTTTTTTTACAATTTAAGGTTACTGGCAGAGATGCCAGGGAAGGATTTCGGGGTGGGTTTGTCGGGGGCTGTCGCGGAGCGTATTAAGAGCCGCCACCGGCGCGGGGAGAGGAGGGTGCCCCGATGGGGAATCTGTCCCCAAGGGTCCCGTGGTGACGAGGGAAAACCTTTATGCCTTTAAGGACGGTCTGGTTTTGATGGGATTTCCCCGTTTCCAGCAGAAAAACTCCCCGGCCCCCTCGCGCAGAAAGCGCTTGTGCCATTCTCAACTATTTCTTGTTTAATTGGGCACATCCCAAATAGATAATGGCTCTTTAAAACACTCCTGGCATCGGCGAGCCACTGGGCTAGCACCACCGAGGAGACAAACGGTTTCCACTGGATGGTTTGGTTTTTTTTTTCTAATCCAGCTCTACAGGCTTACGGAAGAAATCTCAGGATATCAGAAGCGATGTGCCCACCTACCCACGCAGGGAAAAGCAGAGAAGGGAGCTGGAAAAAGAAATGCAGCTCCGTCCACACCCTTAAAACAAAGCAAAAGCGAGGCAGATATTGGTGCTTTGTAGATTCCGCCGCTAAATCCCGATCAACATTTTTATTACTAATTAAAATGCCCATATGGTAAAACAACACCTGATCCAAGGAGCTTTAAAGTACGGCAATTGTCAGCGTTGAACTTCTGCGTTTCATTAGCAAATCTGAAATTTTGGCCTGGATTTATTCTCAAATGCAGTGTTTTCTGTGCCATTAATGAAAGAGAAGAACTTTGGCAAAGTGTTTACTTTCCCTAGATTATATTTTTAAACAAAACGTGTTTAAAAAGAAAAGTGAAGTTTAAAGAAAAAAAAAAAAAAGAGACTGGAATTATTCTTTGCTTTCTTATCAAAGAGTTAAATATATCAGATATAAAATTTAACACAGCTAAAAATGAGTCCAAGTGCAAGCCTTATATGTTGTTAGTGTCCAGAATCTTCCCAGTTCCACGTGAGTACTGGAGACCCAACAGAGAACCTGCCACGGGAAAGGGTTTCAGAAGCCCTAGTGCCACCGGGCTGCACGGCAGCCACCTGCCTTGGACACTCATCCACACTGGGGCACAAGTTTTGCAGGGTTTGGAGAGAGGAAAGAAAATATCCCGTATTCCTGGCACACACCTTGGCCATTCCCAGCTCCTCGATCCAATTGGTGACACAGGACAAGGAGGTCGGTGGCAGCAGCCCCCCAGGGATGCTCTCACCAGTGTCAGGTGGCCCCAGGACCAGCTGGAAACCTATTCACTGCGCGACGTTAAGCACCTGGATACAGGTATCATTACCTGGTTTGCTCTTCTTTCCCAGGGGAATTCCTACTGGAATGATGACACGGGGAAAAGGTAACATTTCCAACCAGGGCAGGACTGGGAACAAGTTTCCCAAGTGTCAGTGTGTGTCACACGGAAATTGCATGGGAATTTTTTTTAAAGGTAAATCAGAGGCCACCAATCAAATCAGGACTTTTCAGTGGATTGGCAAAAGAAGACCATTCTTCCCAGAAAACAGGATTATTTCCCAGAAAACAGGAGAAATAATAGGTCTCTGGAATAGAAGCATAAAATATCCTGGATGATTATGAAATCTATTCTCTGTATAAATTTAAGAAGAGAGCAAACTGGGCCTGAAACGAAGTAGTTTTGGAAAAAATCCCAAATTAGAAGAGTAAGAAGACAACCTGATCTTATTGGTTTTATCCTGTACCAAGGTTTGGAAAAGCCTGGGATCCTCCTTTCTTCCTACAGCCAGTGCTTCCACAGCCCGTCAGGATGGCTATGGGGATGTGGGAATGGGCTTCTCACTACAGAATATTGCAATGATTAAAAAATCATTCAGATATTAATTTATTATTTTTATTTTTTTTACCGCTGCTGAGCTGGTGATTTCTTCTAATCCAGTAAATTCTATTTTTTTTTTTTCCTCTTGGAAACAGTCACTGATTTCAGACGCGTCCTTTTAAGGCCAGATTTTTCAGAAGAGCAAAGTATTCATAACTTCAAAATCAAAGTTTCTGAGAGCGCCCCGGTTTCCTCCAAGACCCAGGGTGTCAGAGAGCACACGCTGAAACCGGAATTCAGCTCGAAGGATTTCCCCCCTGGGATTTTACACGATCAAGGAAACGTATATAAAATATAGGGCGGGTTTATCCAAAGGGCTTCTCTCCCTTCGCGCTAAGAACAAAACCCACCTCTCTCGGTCCGTTCAAGATTCCGTTGCTTCCCATTCACCATAAATTAAAAATAAAAATAACCTTTTTTTCCAGCTCCTTCCCAAGGAGAAATGTACAAATAACACCTCTGATTTTTTTATTATTATTTTTTTAAAGAAAATTGTATGGTAGAGATGCTTCTTTGTAGCTTTCTAAATACAAATCCTTCCCACCTTACTCCGGGCAGGAGCTCCACCAAGGTCAAGGGGCTCTTACCAAGGCAATCTCCAGTTCCTTACTGGGAGAAAACCAACTAAAGCTTATCCGTGATGCCACCAGTTCAGACTGCAAAGACCAGTATCACCCCAGTACACCCAGGTCCCGGCGAGGAGCAGGGACACCTCGTATGAAGCGACGCAGAGTAAAACCAGCCCCTCGTTTGAAAAATTAATTGGGGAACAAACGAGGCAGGTGAAAGCTTTTCTGCTCTTTCTTTTCAGTCCTTGGGCACCTGCGCAATCTAAATCTGTCTCCCAGTAGCTCTCAAAAAGGATAAACTGGAATGTACCCCCCCAGCAAAGAGCCCCCTCCTCTGGGCAGGTGTCAGGGGGTTCCCCCCCCCTCGGGAAGAGGTAACACCACCAAAGGTAACACCACCTCCAGGAACACCACCAGTTACAACCAGTATTAAAACACGGTCTTTTTAAAACCAGGGGGGTTCAGTTGGATTTTTTTGTGTGTGTGCATGTGGGTTTTTTACTTTCTTATTTTTTTTTAAAAGGAAACATTGAACCTCTAAAATTAAAACATTCTGCGTCTAAACAATCAAATGTGTTTTTAACTCGTTCTACCACTTCCTCATTTCCACTTTCTTGTTGTTTTTTTTAAAAAAAAAAATAAAATGGCCAAGGTTTTCATATGATGGCATTTCAACACCACCGGGAAAGTTTCTCCAGTCCCAGATTTTTTTTCACTGAGCCCAAAAAGACAGACTTTAGGGGGGAGAATAAAAAAAAAAAAAAAAAAAAATTTAAAAAAAAAGAGAACCAATCACAGCAGGAATCTCTTTAAAAGGAGAGACAAAAAGAAACACCATCTTGAACAGTCGCTCAGCAATAGTTGTAGTGTATAGAAAGAGAAATAAAAAGGCTCTCTCGAATGTAAGAATGAACCTATC
>JAOQGH010000019.1:930503-935503 GCA_025769975.1 Gallinago jamesoni | reverse complement strand
ACTGACGTCTTCATAATCGCCCTGTCTCGGCTCTGCCACCGCCGCCGCTGCGCGGGGAGGGGGGCGACGGAGGCACCTCGGCGGCCGGAGCCGGGGCTCCCCGGCACCCCCAGGGCTGGGAGCGGGGCTAGAGGGGATGCTCGCACCCAGAGCCCTCCCTGCCCTGCCCACGCGGGGTTTTCCAAAGGAGTAGGAAGTTTCTACGGAGGTGGCAGGTGGGGGTGTCACGGGGGGAGGAACGGATCCCAGCCCCGGCTGGGTGATGAGTACAAGAGACACAAGAAGAGCAATGTGGATGTGTGCCTGGGTACCACCACCTGAGATGCTCCCAGAGGGGTACTGAGAGGAGGACATGTGCCCAGGTACCACCACCCGAGATGTTCCCAGAGAAGTTCTGAGAGGAGGACATGTGTCCGGGTACCACCACCCAAGATGTTCCCAGAGAGGCCCTGAGAGGAGGACATGTGCCCAGGTACCACCACCCGAGATGTTCCCAGAGAAGTTCTGAGAGGAGGACATGTGTCCGGGTACCACCACCCAAGATGTTCCCAGAGAGGCCCTGAGAGGAGGACATGTGCCCAGGTACCACCACCCGAGATGTTCCCAGAGAAGTTCTGAGAGGAGGACAGGTGTGCGGGTACCACCACCCAAGATGCTCCCAGAGGGGTTCTGAGAGGAGGACATGTGTGCGGGTACCACCACCCGAGATGCTCTCAGAGGGGCTCAGAGCCACGCAGCACCCTGGGCAGATGGAAGACCATCAAGGAAGGACCACAGCCCCATGCCAAGCTGGGGCTCAACTGCAAGCCCTGCAACCCCACATCTCCCTGCCCAAGCCCCAGGAAGGGGGATGCTGGGGCACAACAATGTGAAGGTGATATTTAGGCTATTTAACTTGAGGAGAAACGGTGGGTGATGTTTACCAAACACCACCTTGTCCCCTTCCCACTGTTTAGCTGGATGGAAGGAGAATGGGTCCAAGTCATGGCACCCATCACGGCCACCCCAGCGGGTTCCCACCTCCCAGCAAAGCCCCAGAAGAGCAAGAGAAACCCCAGCCATCCACGGCCACATCACCTGGGCAGCCAGGGAGGGGAAGAAAGATAAAAAATGAGCCAGGAAAAAAAACGTTTGTCAGCATAGGGAGGTGAAAATAGGAAATATCGAAACCCTTGTGCTCCCCCAGTGACTCACCCACGTCCCAGTGCTGACCAGTGACTCCTCGCCCCACGGGGATACCTGCTCCCCACCCAGAAACTCCCGTAAGCACATTTAAAGCTACACCACTCAAAACAACAAAAAACTTATTTTCCCATTGTTGGACAGAATTTGCCAGTACCTCAGCCTGAACCCTGCTGCACCAATAATATAAAGAAAAAAAAAGTGCCATTTCTGAAAGGCCACAAGGAAAAACAAAAATAAAAAGCAACTGAGATAAAAACATCCAGTTCTCCAAAGCGAGCTGAAGCCAGTCACTGGATTTGGCCGCGTAGCTCTAGAAGATGCTCTCGTCGCAGAGACACTCACCTGATGAAAGGTCTCACCCAGGCAGACGCCGAATGAATTTCATTTAAAAAAAAAAAAAAAAAATCTCAAAATGCACTCCATTCATAAGGCACGAAAACGGGTTCATTTAAAAATAAACAAACAAACCCTTTCAGGTTTATTTTAGCTCTCTGCTGTCACACGGAACAACCAGGGCTTCTTTACATATGCTCCAAGATATACATTTTCATTTTTTACGGTATTATTTCAGAGACTGACCAAGCTCGTGCTTTGGCAGGTTTTGACAGGGAGCAGGAAAAAAAAAGGTGCAGAGGGGAAATTCTGATGGAATATCTACCGGAGCCAAAGCCTATCTCCTGCACGCTTTGCTGTCCGACGTGTCTCCTCTCAGTTTTAATGCAAAGCCCCGAAAAAAAACCCACACAAGTCACATCTCTTAAGTAATGTTTTGAAAGTATCTACCTGGAATTTTGGATCGCGTTCAAATTTAGGAGGCACAACTGATTTTGCAGCACGTCGGGCATCGGGAGAGGAACGGGAATAAACCCTGCGTATCCTCAGGGGGCTCCCTCCATCTCCCACCCCGGGCAGCTCCCGGAGCCCTTTGGGTTTGGTGGTGGTTTTGAATTGCTTATCGAGAGAATTTCCCCTCGTTCCCTTCATTAGTACCTTGGAAATACTCACGTATTATATTTCCCAGAAATTTTTATGCTCCCAGAAGCATCCTACCATTTTATCCTGTCTCCCACAAAACTTTGCCTAACACCAGCACCCATCACACCCGTTAAGATTTTTAATAAAGAAAGAGTCAACTTATGTTTTTGAACGGGCTTCCTTCCCTTCCAACCAACAGGATCCGCGCCTTTGCATTAATAAATTTCTCTTCTCTGGCTCAAAAGGAACGGCGGTACAAAAAGCAGATGTGTACGTTGGATTCTTTCAAATTAAATTTCCCAAAGCTGAGCCCATTCTAGCTCCAGATCAAAAGGCGCTAAAACGCCGTCTCCTCCCCCTTCCGGCACGAATTACAGAGATTTCCTTCCTTTGGTTACGCTCGGCACAACAGGTAAATCTCAAAAACCTGGAAAATAAAGATGGGTTGGGAAATATCCACTTTATTCCTAGGGGGTTGGTTTTTTGCCCTTCGGAGCCTCGCGCCAAAACTGCTGGGGGTGGGGTTTACACCCCGTATTCTGGCAGGACTGGGGGAACTGGGGAGAAGCAAAGCTTTTAACACTGAGAAAGGTGAGGGAGGGCAAAGGGAGTCCTGCGAGTTCAGATCTTGTCCAAAAAAAAAAAAGAAAAAAAAAAAAGTTCGGAAAACGTAGCCGTTTTCCACGTGCCTCTGCAGGAGGAGGTGCGCGGGCACATAAGCACGGAAGAGAAAGCCAAAGATAATATTTTTAGAGAAAAATACACCCCCAGCTCTCACGCGGCGAGGGCAGGGAGCGGTACAGTGAGCCCAAGGCCAGGGCATGTAAAATAGGAGCAATTCCAGGCCGGACACAAAGCTGCCCGGGTTGGTTTGGGTTTCTGACCCCCTCCCCTCCCCCCCCAAGCAGGATATTTATTCCAAATACCGATGGCACATTTCTATTTTTAATTTCCAATAGCATCTGGCTCTAGAGCTGGCCATAAGTGCATCCCTATATTATTCCCTCTGTATGAGAGCTTCTGCATGTAACTCCTGTCACATCTGGCCTTCGCTCAGCTCCAGGCTCACGACCGGTGTCACATTTGTCACTGGATCAGCCTTTTGTCCCCAGAACCTTCAGGAGGGACCTTCTCTGCAGCCCCTTCCTCCCCGCGGGAGGCAAACCTGCCTTTCCCCCCACTCCAAGAGAGGGGGTTCTCGAAGTCGATGCTCACATTAGCTTCGTGTGGCACCTTCTAGATCCCTCTTTTATTCCTCTGCCCCATACAACCCCCTAAGAGTTAATAATCAATGAATCACCGCCGAAGAAGGCAACCAAATCGTGCAATAACGCGGCTCCACCCGTGCAACGCAACCCTATGAGACAGATGGTTATCTCTAATGAAAACCAAGCCAGGCTGGGGTTCTCTCTACACCCACACCTTCAGTCGGTGGCTGCAACCCTGTCCCCCCCACACCGAGAGCGGGAGGATGAGGGACATGGCACCAACACATCCCCCGGGAGCTGTGGAAGGAAGGTGGACAACCCATACCGAGCGCTTGGCTGTGCCAAGGGGTCTCTAGGATGGATAGTTATCACCAGCAAGACACAGGAGGTTCATACTATACTTAAAATACACAATTTCAATGCCTTCAGTTAAAACTTTGGGCACCAAATAACATAAAACGTTCAGACTAGATGACCTGAAGGTCCCTTCCAACCTAGGGAATTCTATGATTCTAAGAATCACAACCTCAAGGAGATGACCAGTATTACCTACAACCAGGATCTGGGCTTCTTGCTCCTCATTCCTGGGTTTTATTCCATTTCTGCCTTTGATTCTCCTGGTGACCTTGGAGAAGTCACAGCTTCTCCACCCTTAATTCAGCAAAAACCCGCTCAGACCATTCCACCTGGAGCAGCCTCCGTGGCCAACCCATGGGGAAAGCAACTCTCATGGGGGGGTTTTCCACTGCCTGGGGGTCTCCCTCTGCCCATTCCATGGAACCTACACTGGGGACAACACCAGCGTGATACTTTTCAGTCCTTAGAATTTTCATCTTGCTGGAACGCGTGGCCATGGAAGCGTCCCTGCACCAGGGTGGGACGTGCAGCCCAGGAGAATGTTCACACACGGAGGGACGCCGGGGCACAGGACAAGACACAAAGATGAGGGGGGAGTTTATGGGAGAGAGGTTTCGGGAGAAGCTTTCAAATTAAAAAACAAAACGGGAGAGCACAAGCAGAGCAGAAGAGAGCAGCTGAAGTTATTTAATTCTTCTAAGTTCAGAGAGAGCAACAACGAAGCATGAAAAGGAAAAGAGGGGAATAAGTTAAAGAAGAAGGAAAAAGTAGGAAAGAAGGAATGGGCTCCATATTCCTTTGTCCTTTTTTTCTTCTCATTCTCTAGTTCCTTCCTTAGTTTTCTGCTTTCCTGACTCCTCTGTCCTTCATTATCCTCTTTCCTGTTATTTTGCTTAAAACTGGCAAAAATTACAAACTGCACAGGCATTAAAACTGGCCTGAATTCCAAATATAAGCCCAAATCTAGGCCAGAGGTATATTTGGCAAATACAAATCCTTGCCAGATTTACACAGCTCTAATAATAAGGTGACAAGAACCGTGCACGGGATTACGGATGTGGCCTCGCTCATCCCTTCCAAAGTGCCAAAATAGTTTCCTTTGACTTTTATTCAACCTTTGCTCAGAAATCTCAGACCATTAGCTCGGGGAAAGGTGGGGGGCGGGGAAAAAAAAAGAAAGGGAAAAAAAAAAAAAGGAAAAAAAAAAATGTTTAAATCCCCCAAATAACCCTCCCTAAGGCACAGCTTCATTAAGAAATCATCCTAAGTGGTAGT
>JAOQGH010000019.1:863087-928739 GCA_025769975.1 Gallinago jamesoni | reverse complement strand
CCACCCCCCCCCCCCCCCCCCCCCAAGACAGAGCTTTCCTATTGCCTCCCAACCTGTGTCCCCCCCCCCGCCCCGGGTCCCCCAGCAGGGATGGGGGCAGGAGGGCAGCTCCCCAGGTTGCCCTAAACCCAAGCATATTGTGCACGTGTGAGCCAAGGGCTGCGGAGGCGATAAAAGTCTCTTGTTCTCTTCTGCACAAAAAAAAAATAAAATCCAAAAGTGATTCTCAGGCAAATTTTCAAAACATGGTCAAGAAAAGCTCAAAGATGCAGAGGCTGGAACTCCATTGCCTTCAATCCAGTCCCAACAAAAAGGCACAGGATATATTTTAAGATATAATATTTTAAGATGGCCGGCACTTTGGCTGTATGATACTCATGGAAAATTTTGCTTATGGGCACGGAAAGTTGAATTTTGTATTAACAACAAAAGGCCAAAGTGCCTCTGTAATAAACTCAACCTCCACTGAACACCTATTAAGTCTCTCACGACACAACCTGGGCGTGCTCTGTAGAAAAAAAGAGGACAAATTCTACGTGTGACTTCTTTCTGTTGCCATTCGTGCTTCAAAAGCTCTCGGTGTTCTGCAGTTTCCATCAACAGAAAACTAGGGTTAGATTGAGAAGATCTAGGACATGAGCAATAGGGACGCTACTTGGTCACCACCAGGAGGGTGGCCTGAAGCTCGAGGAATTTAATCACGGGCGAGTGGAAGGCTACAAGCAATGAGCTCAGTCTCTGGCTACATCTGGGTGTTTCCATCCACAAAACAGGGATTATAAGAGAATTTATCATCTATTCAGAGATTCTTCTGCAATCCCTTGCATCCCAAGAGATGTTATTTCAGCAGTTGGTGGTGTAATAGAGAGCTACTGAAGCCAAAGCATATTCCCACCACGATAAGCGGGCATACAAAGCACGTACAGTGCATCTACAAAATATTTTATTTCTCCAGCAGAACTTGGGAGAAGATCCTTAAAAGGAAGGTTTAGTTAAATTTACATCTCCTTAAGCTTCCTACTATTCAGCCTACCAAACATCCATTCCATTCTTCATATCAGATGCCACCAAAGAGGATGGGTGGAGGTATCAGAAAGCATCTCTCCTCAGGACAACCGGCAAAAACAAAGCACGTTTCCAGTCTGTAGGTCAAGGGAGGAAAATGAGATGAAGGAACCTCTGGTGGAACCTTTGCCCCGCAGCTGCAGGGACAAGAAACCAGCAGAGAAGGTCTGCCAGCAGCTGCATTTGGGAAGAGGGTAAGACTCCACTCAGGGGAGAGAAGAAAGGGTTTGGTCTTCTGCAAAAGCTATCCAAAATACTGGAGAGAAACTTCTGCCTGGGGAATGTGAAATTTTGTTTGATCTAGATTCTATTTCTTAAGTATTGCAAGGTTTTAAAAATAAAGTGTTTTGCTGAATCAGCTCTGTATCCAAATGTTCTCCTCTGCCAGATGGACAACCTAAGTTCAGTTTTAGTTTGCATTGGTTTCTTCCCAATCCACCAAATATCAGTAAATTTTAATTAGTGTTCTTCTAACACATATGATGAGGGAGACCACAAGTTTCAAGTCCACAGCACTGCAACAGCTTAGCTCTGTGCTACATATTACACCCATTACCTCCCTCCCTCACTTTTCACGTGGTTGCCTGCTCAATGGACATCAAGCATCTCGTTTGGCCTCCAGCTTCAGTGTCTGTACCCGCCAGTCACTCCGACATCGTCCCTGTGAAGGCAGTCAAACCTAACGAGCACGAGAAACTAACGAATCTGGACCAGGAAGAGGCACAAGAATCTTTGATAGCAAATCTGCAAAAGCAAGAATGCCGCTGAAGAAACACCAGACTCAAGGATGGCAAGCAAGATAATGAAGATGAAACTCCATTGTTACACCAAATGTTTAAAGTTCGGTCATTCATAAAAGCATGAAGCCCACTCCAGTTCACACACTGAAGACCGTGTGCCAGCAAGAACATGATCCTTCTAGATGATTATGAGGTTCACAAAGAGGAGCACCAAAACTTTGGATATTAGTTCTTCATAGATCCAGGTCCAGACTGGCTGAGAGTCAACTCTGAACCTGAGGATAAGCATAGCAGCAAGAGGTGTACGTGCCTGGTCTTATATCCTCCTACACACCACTAAGGTGAAAACATTCCAGATAGGCGACCTGAAGTATCTCGCCTTCAAATGTGAACATCAGACTACTCAAGATAGACCTTCCCATCAGAACAAGAATATGGGGTTTTGGGGCAGAACTAACAAATATCAATTTTTTTTTTTTTTGAGGAGGCAGAATACACCATAGAGCAGGAACCATGTGGAGACACTTCACCTTTTATTTGTTGAGCTGTGATGGTTCCCTCAAAGAACACACCCTCCTCACCCTGAGCTATTGCTTACGGATGGCCTGAGTTCAGTCTCCCTTCCATATAGGGCTGTACATTTTGTGGAGATTGGACTCCTCACTGTAAAATACATTTTAAGTATTTAAAATTATTTTAAAATAACTGAAACAGAGAGGCACACACAAAACTTGTTGATAAAGTCCTTATGGGACAGAAGCATTGTGCCACTCTGGTGAAACACAGAGCTCCTCTGATGGTGATCCATGTGGACAGCTGAGGACACTAAGGAATGGAGGGGAGTTGTTTGGTCGGTTGTTTTTTTTCCCCCCATAAACATGAAATAGTCTTCTCTCTTTTCTTATTTAAGAATTCCGTGATAGCTCCTCCATAGAGTTTAATCCATCTATTGATGTTCTCACCCACCGTGTGATCACCCATTCTGGAATAATCCCTATTTTCCTTCAATATTTCTTGCCTCTCTCCTGGGAAATTTATATCCGATACTGGCATCTGTTCCCCATCCTCTTTTGTGAACACTGAGGCGAAAAATCCATTTATTTTTTAGCAGTGTCTACATCATCTGTCAATAAATTACCCTTTCCATCTCTAAGAGGTCCTAAAATCTACTTTACTGACCTCCTCTTCTTTATGCATTGCAATAATCTTCCATGATTATTTATCTTAACCTCACGTACAGTTGTTCCTTTCTCTCTCTTTGCTTTCAGTTTATTATTTTTTAACACCGAACCTCGTTCCACACTTTCTCTGAACTTGACGTTTTACACCTTATATTCTTGCCTTCCTTTTGTAGAATTACTTCTTGTTTTGCTAATCGAAATAACGAATAGTTGGGGCAATTTCTAGAAACTCCTGCAAACTTCCCCACGTAACAGTTCCTAAATCAAGCTCTCTCTCTGGATTTCCAGTGACCTACTGGGTGCTGCCCCACACGCCACGGGAGATCCATGATTTCAGCCAAGAACTGGCTTTGGAATGAATTCCCTGAAATTCAATTCCACGAAAGTTAAAATTTAGGAAGGAAAAATTAAATGTTCTCCTAGAAGGCATATTTGGAAGAATCAAATTTGAACCAGAACCAGGCACCTTCAATTGTAGTGACATATAAAAATGAAACTATAAATAGCAGAAAGGATAGGAATGCGTCGATATAGATATCATAATTAAAAGGTATTTAAACAACGAATTAAAAACGCTTGTAACTAAATTCTTGCTGATCTGTTTACAGAGCTTCCTCATCCAAGAATTAATCAAAACTGCTTTTTCCGGATAATTCACACACACATATATATACACACATACACAATGTCACTCTTTTTAATATTTGATCATTGGCCTAATTTCTTCTTTATCACATTTAGTCAGCATGTTTGCTTCCCAGAATATCCTTCCCCATCACTTCTCATTCCGTCCTCTTTTTTAGAAGGACTGAGACCACAACCACGTAGTAAAAAGTTTGCAGAATAAAGAAACGTATCGGCGCGCTCTGATTTTACTTAAAAAGAAATATAATCTAATTAAAAGTACTGCTGGTTCCTGTTAAATGCACGCTCCGTATCTTTTTATCTCGCATGGTACAAGGATCAAAGCGCGGACCTAGTACAGCACCAGCCTTGTGTAGTGTGAGAACTGGTGCTGTCCTTAATTCGGGCCATATGGGAAGATGTATCTATCGGCGTGATGCCGCGGAGAATTACCGTACCCTCCCGTCATACCCTTTTTAGCATTTCCATCGGAACCGCTTTATGTTTGACTGTCTACGTTCTGCGCAGCTGACCAAACGTGCCAAATCCAGAGGCTGAAGGGAGAAGTCCTTACAGGAACTGGCAGAAGTCGTTTCTGGAGAAAAGACAATTCAAAATTGAGCTCCCAAAGCCAAAATGATTTTTTTGCTCCAAGACTTCCTACGGAAAGCCACGATGGTTTTCTCTGCTGGATGTGTCCCGAGATGCAGAAAAAGCCTCCGACGGCTGCAGCGTTATGTGGTTTTGGAGAATACACCAAGAGCTCACGAAATAAGTCAATCTTATTTAGCGAGAGCCTTATTCTCTTCAACATCTCCCTCCTCTGGGAAGTTCAGACTTCAGGTACGTAGGGGCTCAAAATGATTATTAATTATCCAGCTAACCCGGCATTGTTTTTTACACAGCCTGTGCCTTAACTAGAGAGCATAACCAAAGCATTGTTTGGGCCTGTTTAACGGACCATGACTGGAGCAGCTATGTAAATGACCTAGTAATTCAACAAATTTGTTTTGTTTCACAGATTTTCCCACATGTATGCTTTCCAGCTGCAATGCAAATCCCGGCCCCGGGAACCACCTCGCTACCTTTAGGTGGACTCTCCCTGCTTATGTGACCCCAACCAGGTCAGGGAAAATAGAAAAATGGCAACTAATTCACAAAGCCAGCTTTTCGTGGTGGTGTATTTTCCTTCTATTTTTTTTTCCCCCCTCTTTAAAAAATAAAAATCCTATCAATGGTTTTCCTGGTATGGGAAGGTTTTCTAGAAATTGAATTTTTTCCCTTCTATGAATATTTTAAGGAAGTCACTTATAGGTTTCTTTTAAGGCTCAAACAGGTGTGAGCTCAAATTCCCCCCCTCCCCAACATCAGCTCAGCTGGAGAACAGCAACAAATGCTTATTTGAAAGCCAAACCGAGCTCATCCATACAAAGGGCAGCAGCTCATTAACCATTAAAGTGCCTTCTGGAGGTTTCTCTATCAATACGCTCGCAACGCAGGGAAAAAAAAAAATTTAAAAAAAATAAAAATAAAATGCACTATCTCAAGTAGATAAAAGCCAAGAGCTTTTTGAGTCATCTGTGCCCACCTTCCCGCAGAAGGGAGGGCTGGGTTCTCGCAGCAGGAGGATGCTCCCTTCTGCCCCCCGGGGTGGATAACTTCAGGTAATATTTTGTAAACTCCCAATTTGTCCTGCGAATAGAGATCAAACACATCGGCGGCTCCACGCGCGTGTTTTTCACGCGGCGCTCGGCAGAACACAACCAGCACGCAGAATAACTCCTGAAAAAAAACTGCTCGGACTTGTTTAAGAACAAAACACAAAAGGAATGTAAACTTCACCGAAAACTATGTAGTACAAAATAATATTTCAATTCTTCGCTCAGTGTGCGGACGTTAAATCGCCCAGAGTCTACAGTTTCTATTTATACATCTGCTGCTGCTTCCCCAAATAAATGGAAATGTCCTTGTAATTTCTTTTCTCCGGGCCTTTTTTTTTTTTTTTTCCCCTGCTCCTTTTGTTCCCAGGCAAGGGAGAGAGGAGAAGCAGGAGGGATGTGGCACGACAAGAAGGGCTACGTGAGCCAGCGGCTTGCGCAAAGCGTTTTTTTAAGGCATCTCTCAAGGCCCCCAGTTGAGGGCAAACGGTGTGATTTTTGTTGTGATTATCTTCGAAAGCTGAAGCTCTGCATCCGAGCTCCTCGGGTCTCAGCCTTGACCCCCTGCATAACTGAACTCAAACTGTACTTGGGGTTATCCAGAAGCAATTCCACTTTGCTGGGCAGAAACTACTAAAACCAATCCAGAAAAAAAAAAAAAAAAAAAAAAAAAAAAAAAGGCTGGAAGAAATCCTTGTCCAGCTGTTCCCAGATGGAACCCGGAGCCTTAACTTTATGCATAAACTTAGATACATGGTCATTAAGGAGCAGAATAGACCACACCTGAAATCAGTGGCTGATTTGTGAATCAGTTCTTGGGGACACTTTTAGCATCCACGTTTATTTCCCAGATTAGCACCCCTTTTAAAGCCTGGAGACGATGAAAACAAGGTGTTTTGGTTGGTGACACAAATCTAGATTTGGCAAAAAAACCTCAACAGATGATTATTTTCCCTTGATTTAGGTTGAAAACCCTGTCTCGGATCTCCCTTCTTGTATGGTGGGACCTGTCCCCTCCAGGTCATCGCTGGTGTCCACAGAAATAGCAGTGCTGCTGGCAGCCCCAGCACCATTTCCATCCACAACCATGGGACCAAGTCAAAGGCCACCTTGTAGTCCAGCCCCAACACGCTTTAAAACATTTTAAATGAAAACCAGAACCTGGGATTTCCAGTTCTCTGGTTTCTGAAGCCTTCATCGACCATTTTAGTTGTTATATTCAGACTTTCAGTTATCAAAACTCCTCCTAGTTGATGCTATAGCTATCCAGACAACCACAGATTTTTTTATTTTTTTTTCTGGAGAACACAGTCCTGCTTGGGATTCCTGAAAATGCTCCTTTGACGGCTTTATCAAAGAGTCGTCACGTTTCTTTCTGTACGTCGGATGCAATTTATTTTTTTTTTCCCAAATATAACATTCACGTCTTTGTTTTCTGCCCACTGCAAGTTGCCAGGCTCCTCCGATAAACGCCCTCACTGATGCTAATAAACTGCATTGCTCTGAAGAGGCTTTAGGAAGCAGAAAAAAAAAAGAGGCAGACACCCTTAAGATGAGTACATGGCTGCTGAGAGTGTCCCCTACGAAGCATCACAACCAACACTTCCCCAAATGGTGGCATCTTTAGGTGCCTCCAAACGCCCGAACCGAGAGACCACCAAACCCCTTTTTGCATTTCAAATTTACAACTGAAAAATAAAAAAAAAATAAAAATCACCAGACCAGTTTTGACATTTCCCTCCTGGTTCCTCACGGACCTTCACTTCTCCAGCTGCAAAAGGGGAACCGAAGCCACCTGACATAACAGAGGGGGTGTGAAAAAGAATTAACGTTCGCGATGTGCCAGACGCTAACTGAGAAAATCCAAAATCTGCCAGGATGAAATGTAATCTCATTTTAGGAAATGTTGAAATCATTTCTGCAGAAGGTTAAAAAAATAATAATCAGGCTGAGTCAGATACACAGCATGGAAAATTTCAGCCCAAATGTTTATAGTTTAGCAATTGAAAGCAAGGCCTTATAATGCCGTGTTGGGTAAACTTAACTAATCTGCAAAAATTCCAGTTCTCCTTAGAATAACAGGAACAGAATCGAAGCTGCACGGATTAAAAGCAAATGCCGCAGCAATCGTCGTACGGAGACAAGTGCTATCGTAGCATTAAAAATAATATTAAAATTTGGCACGTCTATGGAGTAACCAAGGAACTCGGGATGTCTTCCAGACAGTAATTCATCGTATCTCACACTACTCCTGCAAAATCCATACCGTGTGCTCCTCATGCTGCATTTAGCAACAGCAAGAGAAAACACAAGCAGAGATCTCAGCTGCTGAGAGATCTACCTCCAGTGACCTCAGAGCCTTCTCCAGAGGCACAAAGCAGCATCAGGAATTAAATTCTGGGTTCTAGTGAGGAGCATAGGAACTTCTTCAATAAGAAATATAAAATCACCGTTGCCAACACCAGGAATATGATGTTTCTGGAGGGAGGAGGGGAGGAGGACGCAAACTGTCTGCGCGACAGAATAAGAAAAGCGCTTTTGATCGTTTCTATTCTCATTTTTCCTACCTTCCAACAAACTGGCTTAAATCAGCTTTATGAACCTCCAGGAAAGTTCTCTCCCGCGCTGAGCCTTGTCCCCACCCTGCGCTGTGACCGCTGGCCGGCGGCCGGTGGCCAAAAGCTTTTCGCAACGCCTCACCTTGTGCGGGTTAGAGCGCTTTGAAGCGACGTAAACCTAAATATTCCTGGTAGGCAAAGAGGGGAGAGGAACTGAATTCTAATGAACCAGCAGCTGTCACAATACGACCACAGTAACCAAATCAAAATATCAACCACTAACCCAGATGAGATTCAAAGGTCACCAAATAAGCCAGCAGCTTTCTTCAAGCAGCGCCTGCAACCCTCCGTCTAATCCTGGCACTGAAACGCTCCATCGAGCTACGGGGGGTTTGGGAGGAGGTCGGGGAAGGGATTTAATGTACTAGCAAGGTACCCCGAGCAGCAGGAGAACCCTTCCCGTAGAGCACACCTGGAAAGGGGAGAGGTGATGGGAAGAGACACCCAACGTGCCATGGCCATCGCAGCCTGGAGACACTCCAACCCCACCTGGAGATGTTCATGCAACCTGCTCTAGGAGGACCTGCTTCGGCAGGGGGTTGGACCACGTGGTCTCCAGAGGTCCCTTCCAACCCCGTATCATTCTGTGATTCTCCACTCCTCCCACCAGGCTCGCTCCAGCACCTAAGCACAGGCTCCCCGCTAGACGCTGGCCACATGAAAATGGATTTTGAAATACAAACATCTGAGAACTAAAACACAATTAAAGCCCTCGTTTAGCACAGCCTGTCTGCAAACATCTGTGGCTCCCAGGTAGGGGGTCAGCAATACCTATCCCTGGTAACAACAGAGTCTGTCTTGCTGGAAAATCACTTCAAATCAGGAGCAAATGCATTTAAGTCTATACTAGTGCATTACCATTAAACCAGTTCATGGTTTAACCAGTTCAAGGAGGAGCACAGAAAGAAAACTTTCTTTTTGTGACACCAGAGTTCATGGGGACCTTTCCTTGGGGGAGTTCAAAGACCCACCAGGAAAAAGGAAGATGATAAAGAACATTTTGGAGCTGGGAACAGGCAGTTCATGAAGCCTCTGGCCAAGGAACGAGCACTCTGCATTGTTCATAACCTCAATATTCAGGTTTCTCCTAAAAATCACAAATGGAGAGGTGACCAGCGCAGACTGACAGTCTTTGTAGGGCAATGCCTCCACCGGGGTGATGCGAGTAGAAACATCAGGATTTCCAGAGCTCCTAATCACAGTATCACACAGCTCAATTCTTTACCTCGGTGCCTCCAAACCTGTTTGTATAAAACCAACTATTTCTTAAACCAAGCAGAACCAGTATTTTCACTAAGGTTGGCAAAAACGGAGCTAGGAATGAGATTTTTTTTTTTTTTTTTTCTGTGACCCAAGGGCAGGCAGAAGAGAGAAGGACTTTCAAGTCCTAAAGACTCAAATGGAAGTCAAACCCAAAAGCCCAGTGCAGCCCAGTGGGTTCCACAGAAGCGTGTGGCCGTTCGGGAAGGGGCTCCACACACCACCTAAGCCCCGTGGCGTGAGTTAAGAAGGGAGTGGTGAAATTTCCCTGCTTTTTTTGGCTTATATTAGCCCCTTTCAAACTGTTGTAACCATGTTTGGTACGTGAATACATACAAACGACTACAAGCTCCAACATTGTCCCATATGTTAAACAACTCACAAATATTTCCCAATATTAAAAGACAAGGCGTATTTTAGGGAGGTATATTAGAGCTGCAGAATGATATATCGCAGTTACAGCTCCATGTTTTTTTTGGCTCGCGTTCAACCCTTTAAAGCAAAGCATTTGCTTAGTTCATTGACAACTGCAGAAGAAGGGTGTGATCTTGGCCGAGCATAAGCATTACTAATATTTTTTACATCATATATTTACTTTAACCGAACTCATTTATCAGCTGTAATTAAAGAAAGTAGCTATCATTCACTTACAAATAATTATAGCCTCTCTTCGTACCGCTCCGGCGGTTTGCTGCCGAGCTAAATGATTATTCGGGGGCGTCAAAACTTTCTATCAGGGGGGTGTGGGGTGGAAGGAGGGTCCCTGCCAAAGGCCCCGGGCGAAATCTCACTCCTCTAAAGCCGACCGGGCTGGAGCTCCCCTCGCCTCAAACCCAGGAGCTCGCAGGTCCCAGCAGGCAGCGAGCCAGCCCGCTCCAGCGCAAACAAGGCCTCCAGTGTCCCTCGCCAGTTATTTAGCTCTTCCCTTTCGCAAAAAAACGTATATTTATGGTGTTTCCAGAAATCCTCCCCTACTTTAAAAGCCCCCCGGTTTTTCCTGCCGACCGGTCGCTTCTTTGAGAAGGAAAAGCTGAGCCCTCGGAAACCATCATTTACCTCTTTCAGCAAATATTGCAGTTACCGCGTCAAAACTCCTGTCCCTCTCACAGCAAGAAAACACAGTTTTGTTCAGTAAACACCGTCGGGGGACATTTTTCAAATTGCAGGATAGCTTAAAAAAAAATAAAAATAAAAAAAATCCCTGTTCCCACCCTTACGCCGAGTACTATCAACCCCCAAAACGAGGAGGAGGGATTTAAACCCCCCCGAATTTTCTTTCTGGTTCTCTTATTCCCCTTTCAACACCACAGTCAAGTTAAGAAATTTGATTTCTTACTTTGTATTCTGGAATTGACAAAGGGAGGAGAGAGATTGTCATGCGACCCAAGGTCTCTGCTCGCCATATGATCATAGTGAGTCCCATCTCCATAGTTCTGTTAACAAATTGGGAAAAAAAATAAATACAATTTTACAAGTTTAAACAGCACTTTTCAAAACCTACAGGTTCCATATTTCCCTTCGAAGATCTAAGCCAGCTATAAGAAATATCGTTCCCTTCATTGGTTTCCCCTATTGATTCTGCTGGAAGTGATGTGTTCCAGAACATTCTTAAAGCTGTTTCAAATTTTTATTTCATTAGTAATTGACTTCGTTTCGCCGTGTGGATAATCCTGAACGGGTGAGCGAGAGGAGGTTCCTGGAATTTGGTGCAATTCAGCATAAAGCCCTCTCTTGGCATCCAAGTCTTCTCGCCCATAACACACGCGAGAAGAGCAAAGAAATACCGCTTTTAAAAATAGATTTTAAAAGCAAAATGTTAGGGAGAAGTCTGTCATCTTAATCACCTCATTGCTATGTACATGTACTGGACTATAAGAAAAAAATACAGATTTTTTTCCACAGCGGGTGTGGAAAGTTAGTTCTTACTGAAAAGCCAGCCCTGCTGCCTTGTTACCCCTCAGCATCTCCCCGGGCATCAGGATCCATCCCCTAATTCTTTAAACACTCTCGGTGTCACCTCCTGCTTTGGGTCACTCGATCAGCCAAAAATCTTCAATTTAACTACAAATATTGGCCAAGCGCAGCAGTCATGCACTTTTTTGTTTCTTCGGTCGAGAACTCGGGAGAAACTCTTTCTCCCAAGGTGGAAATAGCATCATCTTTTTACAAAGAGGGAAAGAGAGAGGGGTCAGGGCGGCTGCAGAATAACGCGGCAAGTTAATGCACAGCCTTGATTCAAACCCCAGAATTCTTCCCCGGCTCGTGCTCTTTCCTTTATCTCTCAAAACTTAATTGTACGCTCACATTCAAGTTTTTGCATGCATAAATAATTGTGTGTGCAAATTTCGAATTTACTTTTCAAAACATTTTTCCCTCGGAAGCAATACAAGTGTCAAGTTAAAAAAAGAGGGATAAAAATAAAACTGACAGATGTGAGCAGTAATGACGTAATGGATGCTAAGCAGGATGGAATAAGAAAAGGTGTCGGGCTTCCCTCCCTCGGTGGCAGGGCCAGGGTCCCCCCCATCGTGCCATAAATGGGGGGGGACCCCCCCCGGGCTGCCAAAAGCCACCAAAACCCCTCTGCTGGCCCAAGGTCCACCGAGGGCAGGACCTGCCCCGAGGGGAAAGGAGGGACGTGGGATGAACAGACACCGGAGGGCAGGGAGCTCCCGGCAGCGCCGCTCGCGAGCCCCGATCCTTCAACGTTAATTAGAAAACAATTAAAAAGCAATTTAAACAAAGTGTTTAAATAAGGGCGTAAGGAAGAGCGAAGCCACTTTTTGCCCAGCCTAAGTGTACTTCACGCATTTGCGGGGAGTAAACAGAAATAAATCAGCTCTTCACTGCAGCCCCCAGGATGGGGGAAGCAGGGATGCTCCGGCTGGGGAGGGGGGACACGGGGACATCGGTAGGGCTGTCCCCAGCGTCACACCCCACAGCTGCTCTGCTGGAAATAGCTTTTCTTCCCCAGCGAAGCGAGCAGCATCCCCATCCTGAGGTGGCTAGAGGATGGGGATATCTGTCCCCAGTCACAGTCGCCGTGAGTGCCACCAGCTGTGTCCCAAATCTGAGCCAACGCCGAGTGTCACCACGCCAGAGCGTGGCTCGGGGTCTGCCTTCCCTGGAGGGGGGTCCCACGTGCTCGGATGGTGCCAAAATACCCATGGCATCCCCTGCCCAAGAGTTGGAAGCCCCCTGACCAGAGGCGCAGAGGGGCTGAGGTTTGCTGCGGGGGGCAGAGGGGACAGCCCTGACATGGGGACACAGACCTGGTGGCCCCTCTCTAGCTCTGCTGCCCTGAGTGACCATGCAGTGGCCGGCAAGCCCCAGCATGGGGACAAGTGCCACCCATAGTGGGGGTACCTTCCCTCTCCTCAGGTTTGGTGACACCCACATCCCTAAAAAATCCAGCTATGGAAAATGAAATGCTCGGCAACAACGTCTCTGCTCCACCTGCACTCTCGGGGGTAGCGGTGGCTGAAACGGCCTCGCAAGGAAAAAAGAGTTAATTAATATTCTCGCTACCTGTTAGAAGTAGCAGAGCAGGTACCAAATTCAATCACAGGATCAGGTTTGAATGTTCAAAAAGAAAGAAAAAAAAAAAAAGGGCAATTTTCAAGAGAAGACAGGCTACGGCCAACTTTGCATGCCCATTTTTCCACGCAATCAGGTGTAAAACTCATATTTAAGATTGTAAATTTACATATGCAGTTAAGTCTGGTTTGGGGAAAAAGATTAGATATACTTACCCTGGATGGACTAGGATGTCCTGTATTCCCCCAGGACCCTGAGCTAGTTCTGTCTTCTACATCTAGGGACAAAAAAGTTCTTTAGGCTTTATTGCAATAATTCTTTCCTTTTGTATAGGCACTTTTAAATTAATGTTTCAAATTAATCTCCTGTTGCCTTTAATTAAGAATCAGGCACAGGGCTACTCCGATGGTAGTGGCTTCTGACCCACTGCTTAAATTAACTCATTTAAATTCACAGCAGAAATGAACCGGACCCTCAGGAACCTGAGGTTTGAACATAAAAATTCCTTCAGCGGCTCAGTGTTTCCCGACACTTTCAAAAGTGACTGCGCTGCCCCCGTTAAAAGCCTATCAATTAAAAAAAAAAAGCACAAAAATAGGTATCGGCAAACAATAAAAAGAAAACAGGATAAACCAGGCGAAAGCTAGAAGTTTAAGTAAAGCGTGTTTGGGGTCGATGTACTTCTACTCGTGCACATGTTTGTGTCTCAAGAAGAGAAAAGCCCGTTCCCAAAGTCTTTTCCTCTATGGTTTGATATCCCTTCCCTTTGAGAAGGTATCTCCAGGAACGTCACGTCCCCCTGCGTACGTGTGAGGATACCTGCCGTTCAGGGTATGGACCACGGAAGCAGGACTCCTACAAGTTCCTCCTCACTTTGCCCCAAAAGACAGAAAATGGCAGGCTGAGATATTCCTTAGCCTTTGCAGATGACACCAAGCTGTGTGAGGTGGTGACAGTCCTGAGGGACAGGATGCCACCCAGAGGGACTTGGACGGGCAGAAGAAGCGGGCCCACGTGAACCTCATGAGGTTCTACAAAGGCAAGTGCAGGGTCCTGTCCCTGGGTGGGGACAAGCCCCTGGTGTCCATAAAGGCTGGGGATGAAGGGATGGAGAGCAGCCCTGCCAAAAAGGGCTTAGGGGGTGCTGGGGGGGGTGAAAAGCTGACCATGGGCCAGCAACGTCCACTCACAGCTCAGAAAGCCCCCTGCATCCCAGGCTGCATCCCCAGCAGGGCAAGGGAGGGGATTTTGCCCCTCTACTACTACATTTTCCTTGACAAAAATCAGGTCATGGACACTTTTTGCCTATGAATGCTCTCCACATTTCACAATTGCCGATATTTCGTCTCCGACGCAACCATTTTTATTTTCCACTTTCCCCAAGTCTTTCCCAGTATTGTCAATTAACCCAGTTTATTGGTATTAAAACTTCCCCATAATATTAAATGTTCTTTCAAACGTGGAGCCCAACAAAAAGACCCAAACAGTCACTTCTTCCAGAGACACCCCAATCTACCTCTCTCAGGTGCAGTGAGGTGTACCTCCAGGCTGGCCACGCTACTTCTGAGGTTGCCCCAAGCCCAGGAGAAGTCCCCAACTCAACTCCAGAGGCTCCCACCGACACGGAAAGCAGAAGATCATAGAATCATAGAACGGTTAGAGTTGTAAGGGACCTTAAAGATCATCTAGTTCCAACCCCACTGCCATGGGCAGGGACACCTCTCACTGGAGCAGGTTGCTCAGAGATGCTCCACATCGCACGCAGGTACCCTGAGATAGGCTTGTGGAACCACCGTCATCACGAAACCTTGACTAAAACAAACTAGGAGGCTCCTGAGACTTTCCACTTGGCTAAAACTTTAATGGCCAAATACAACACGAGGCACTTGCCCACAGGTTTCATGGAAGCCTGTGAATAATTCCACCCAAATCAGAGTTCACTCTCACGTTAATTCAAATAAATGAGATCACTCATGCTTAATGTTAAGCACATCCTTTAGCCCATTGATGGCCCGAACCATACTGCTTAAATCCATTACTTTTTTTTTTTTTTACTTATAGTATGTTAAATATGAGGAAATGTGATTGACATTGATCTAGAACAGTATTATTGCACATTTCAGTGCTATTTTCCAACTCGCTCCCGTGTACCCACCAGCATCCTAATGAAATAAGAATAATATCGCTTGCCTTTCGCCACGCACAAACAGTAGCTTTAATCTAATTGGAAAAAAATACGCCTTTGGTCTTTGCTGGCTGGAGAAACTTTCTCCGGGTGCTGCCAAAGGCTCCGCACACCAGCAGCTCCCGTCCCACCCGTGCATTGGATCATCCGGACTTCCAGGATCGGTGGGAACTTCCCCGGTCTGAGAACCAGGCACGGTCATTAGCACTTTAAAATACGGCTGCTGCGACCAAATCTGGTTGATTTCCAAGATTAAACACCATAAAAAAAAAAAAAAACAAAACTAAAAAATCCCACACGTTTGTATAGTTTAATACTTTCCCCCAATTACAATTCCTATTATCTCAGTAACAGATGAACGTGTTAATAGCACAAGACACTCGTAGGTAAATATTTAATTAAGCTCCAGAAAAAGAAAGAAAATGTGTATCATTTACCTGACAGATCAGATCAACCATTCTATTAGGTTAATTAGGCATATTTTTAAAAATCATTTGTGTTATGTAACAGGCAATTAACTCTGTAGAGCCCCGATCCATTGCCTGCTAAAAACCAGTGGATATTATCCCATTGACTCCCATGGGTATCGTCCCACCCTTCCCAAATCCATGAACGAGCGGAACAGCTCAACCTTCAGGAGCAGCACTTGGGGAACTGGGTGACAGCTCCAAGCCCACCTCCAGAGAGGTGACAAAGCCAGCACCTGGACTTCAACCCTGTTCTCTTGCACCAGCCTGGGCAAGGGGTACACTCGGTTGCTGAGCTCTTCCCTTTGGGATCCCATCACTTGGCTCCAGCCAAGAGTCTTCGGTCACCCCTCCAGAGATGCTGGGCTGATAGATACCATTTAACCTACTCACGGTGCCTCTTTTTTGTCAGGTTCTTCAAAAAAATGGGATTTTTTCCAGGCACAGAGAAGGGTAACCACGCTCCCAAAGCTGCCCAGTGCTTTCCAGCAGCACATGGCAGTACTGGCTTCGTGGCCAACCACTGGATGGTCTCAATGACGTGCAAGAAACTATTTATGCTCTTACAGTAAAACACATGTTTTTGTGGTGAGCTGAATTCCCCTGGTTGTCCTTTCTGGCATTCTTTGCTGCGTTACCCCTACCTCTCCCCCGAGCCAAGCATGCCCATGACCAGAGGGCACCGTCAGATGCTTAAAATAACACGGGAACACCAAGGACCTCAGGGCTGGGGCAATTCCTGGTCTCTGCAACCATCCCAGCCTGAGTCCCTGCACACACCCAAGACTCCAAGACTAACCCAGAGAGCCCTGCCGAGGCAGGGGGACACACCGCCTCAAGGTCTTCCACCAAAGTGAAAAGTTCTGGACTCTGATCAGAAAACGACAAGCAATGGCTCTTGTGCCTTATCTTCAGGGGTCGCGTCTTAGCTTTCGACCAATTTTCTTTGTATTTATACTTAAATGTGCAAACTACACTATATTACTCTGCAAAACATCAATGAGAAGGCTTAATTAAGTAACACTGACAGATAAATCCATTTCTTTCGCAGTAATCAAATCAAAGCAGGTTGACATAACACAGGAACTTAATACAGTTATTCCCTTGTAATTGGAAAAAGGCCCTTTACTTCTCATTAAAGCAATCTTCTGGGTATTGGCATAATAAGAAGGCTCGGGGCTTTAATACTGCCCTACAAAAGCCCCAAGATACAGACCCCTTAAGCAAACATGCCAGATTATCTAATTCCTTGATCATAGTGGAACATGTAGTTATTGTTTTAAACTACTAATTCTTTATCTCAGCTAGAGACAAAAAAGAGAAACTCGGTCTAAAACATGTATGAGGGAGCTCTATAAAAATGCAAGCTCTAGCTGGGGAAAAAAAAGATGCTTTTTCAACAGTACCCAGGATCTTCAGCTGGGAAATTGAGAGTTTAGCAAGAAGAAAATTGTTCTTGGACGTACAAAGATGAAAATTATTCTTGGACATAAACAGTTATAACGAGCAAATAATAAAATCCTGTTTTATTGCATCGGTGAATTTTTTCAGTGGAAGCAGAGCGGGTCCAAGCCTTCCCACTGTTGATGTTTTGGGACCACACTGTCTCTCACTGCCCCTCTGACCACCTACAAGCCCTCAGAGAATCACCGCGTCCCCGTGCAGACTCAGAGTGTCACCGGGGTGGGCTCAGCACCCACCTGAAGGGTTACGCCGGTGGCCTCGAAGGGGTGATGTGACGGGTCCAAGTGGTGGATGGACAGATGGGTCTCTGCCCCTCACACGCAAAAGCCACCCAACTTCTGGCCCCCTCCGACCAGCCCGCAAATCAACAGCGCTTCTCCCTCGCCCAAAAAGGGGAAAAAAAAAACAACCCTCACTAATTACTTCCTAGTTAATCTAGCCCAGTTTACTAATAATTTAGTATGACAGATATTACAAGAAGGTTTGTAAGCTCCTCAACCTAATTCCAGAAATTTATTATGCACCCTGTAAGTACTGCCACTTAGGTAATTAGGACAGCGAAACCCTAATGACACCAAAGTCAATGCAAAAATTCTCCAGTGACTTATTCTCAGAGCTCGGATTTATCCCAGAGTGCATAATCTTGATCACAGATGTCATTTTCCCCAGGATCTGGCTCCTGTAAATTAACCTCACATAAAAATCGCCAGCGTTAGGCACCGTGACATTCCAAAAACCAAACCATCACGGACAGATGTGGTCAGTTTCTCAGAACGCAGTTCATACACAATTAACAGTGGGGTTTAAATAACATAACTCAAGCTTCATTCAGCATCTCAGAAATTCCAGCTAAAAGCAGTAAAACTGGCGATTAAATGGAATCAAAGCATTCCGAGCTTTTTAAGCAGAGAACCTGGGAAAAGGATATTCAACTGAATCCAAAAAAGATGTTCAGATCATGTTTGGCTGGATTCGAACCCTATTACCTCTGTTAATGACTGGGGCCTTCAGAGAGGCCACTGATGCCTAAGGATGCAGGGAGAAGTCTGATTTTTGGGGCCAAAACCTGCACTTCGGCAGCAGAATGGGGTCTGGAAAGCCCCAGTTGAGCAGCCACCAAACCCTAAAAGCACTTTTCGACAACCTGCAAAGTTCTGCTTCCAGCACCAAGGCTCTCTTGACTTCTAAAAGGAGGGAGGGATGCCCTGGGAGCCCCCAGGAAAGCACTCTGAGATCCTCCAGCTCACGCTGTGCCCGCACCCCCTGGTGCTCCCCATCTGCTAAACAGACTCCAAACGTGCCCAACACACACAGACAGGACCCAGTTCAGCAGAAGCAGAGCAGATACCATCGTGGTCCACCACAAACGTTGAAGTTGGAGCACTCCAGCGTGCAGTCAATGGCAATTACACCTTCACCACCAGCTGTGCTTTAGAGAAGCATCAGCCTCATCATTAAGTGTCATTAAACAGCTCAGGATCTCAAAGGAATAAAGGTGCTTAAACACCTCCCAGCTGCAGAAAGGGGAAGAAGTTCAGAATTAGGTGACCTAAAGGGCAACTTAATGCCTAATATATGTAATTTTAAATTCTTTTTGCAGTAGGCCACTAGCTCTGACACGCAGTGTGACCCCCTTGGGCCAACACCTACTTTATTTTAAGGGGCTGTGGTGCATACACTGGAGACACCACATAAAGGCCACTTGGCCTTGGTTGTAACGTCCAGTCCCTTGAACTTTCTTTGGTAAAAGTTTCCTTGAATCCCCCTGAGGTGTTCCCAAAGACTTTAGAATTACAAAATTAGTATTTTTTCTGGAAAAACACCCAAACCCAGGAAAAAAAAACAAAACAAAACAAAACAAACCAAACTGCTCTTCGCAGGAATAATCCAAACAAATATTTGGGAAATCATCCAAGACTGCAGCAATAACACGGGACAATAAACTAGACCATTCTGGCATAGAGGTTTGTTTGAACCTCCCACCACCTCCAATAACAAATTTGGGCCCATACATAAAAACCTTAAAGTCACAGGAAATTATATTCTCATGCTTTACTCTGTAACCAGCAACACGGATATCCCAGGCATTTTGCTCAGAGAGATGGAGGGAAAATAAGAAAGGGAAGGCTCAAAGTAGCAAAAGCAACTAAGATCTTAAGTGTTTCAAAAAAAAAAAAAAAAGAGGTGCCATTTGAAAGACTATACAGATATAAAAAAAAATAGTAAAAAGGAGTATGCACCTGGTGTCATACACAGGAACAGTTGTCTAGCAACTGAGATAATACAAGGAAAAGGAGAAGAAGAATATATGTATGTACATATATGTACATATAATATATGTATATACACACACACAATTTTTTTTCCTAAATATTCAAATAGTAAAGTGAGCAGAAAGGGCAAATTCAGTTTTCATTGGCTAAATCTCCTTGCTACGAAAAGAGAGGAGTGAAATTCTACTTCTGGGGGAGTTTCCCATTTGATTTCATTTATGACTAAACCATCATCTTCGGTATTTGTGCGTTCCCTTCCTTCAGACTAAACGCTATTTCCCCTTTAGAACGGCAACATTCAGAGAAACAGCACAAACAAAAATCCTGCCATTTAACAGAGGTAGCGATACAGGTGCTGAGCGAGCAGCCTGGGAAAAAATGTGGCCTTTTTCTATCAGCTTCAGAACAAAAAATACAGAATTAGTGTTTCTTTAACTCAGTTTATTCAGACCCTGTAAAAAAAAAAAAAAAAAAAAGATACATAGTTCCAGGCCATTTTATTAAGCCAAAGATAATACCTGAAGAATGGTCATTTCATGTGCAGAAGTGCAAAATAATATTTATTGCTATAATTATTTGTCTTTGTGGCTCTGAAAGAGAATTGCATTACTATAATTCCAAAATACTGTAACGAACTTGGAAAATATTTGAACACGCAAAAGCATAAAAACGCTTAAATTGATGACTTTTTAGTTGTCATGACAAACTAGAATATATATTTCAGAGAAGCCAAGTGTTGTGTTCCTGAATTTACCTACAGAGCAGATGGGATCCGTTGTGGAAGACCAGAGCAAAGGCAAATCTTCCAAATGCTCCTTGGGGAACTCAAAGCCTCATTATTTAAGATGACTTTCCAAAGAAGAAAGGTAATATGTTGTAGTCAAAATTAATACATTTGCTTAACCTCCCTGAAAGTGCTGTAATGTGTTTGCCTCGGGAAGAGATGCCAAGGAAAATGGTGCTTCTTTCCCAGCACTTGACTCCCGCGCACCAAGAGGGGGTTGTCTCCTGGCCACCGTGCTCCTGGCAGGCAAGTTCTTTCTGCTTCAGCACGGAAGGATGGCTGGTGACACGCACCTCCCTGTCCCCAGAGGGGTTCAAGGGCAGGTTGGAGGGGGCTTGGAGCAACCTGGGCTGGTGGGAGGTGTCCCTGCCCATGGCAGGGGGTTGGAACTCGATGATCTTTAAGGTCCCTTCCAACCCAAACCATTCTGTGGTTCTATGAAATATGGCTCAGGAGCACAGAGAAGGGTAAGCAAGCGAGCTAAGAGGTGACAACTGAGGAGGACAGGAGGGGGAAGCCCACACTTACTGGGGGAAAGGGGCTTCAGAGCTATGATCAACCCCCCCCCCAACGACAGCGGTTTGGGTGACAGAGGAGAACCAAAGGATGCAGCCGCCAGCCGATGAAAAGGGCAGTTTATACGAAAGGAAAAGCCAGAGCCTGGTTTTCTACCACATTAGCTCAAAAAAGCTGATGGTGGTTCTGCTCCTGGGCCAGGATAAAAAAAAAAAAAAAAAAAATAGTATATTAACCAATTCATGTAATTTTATATGGGATTTAACAGCCAAAATGTCCTCAAACGAGAAGGAAAAGGACCAAGATCTCAACACAAAAGAGACTTTCCATGCACACGCCGTGCTACCTCACAATTAGCATTTCTCATTGTATGAATTACAGTTGTGTCAAAAATGAGAAGGGTGGGAAAAATCCTAGACTCTAATTATGATTATCCTACTTAGACAAGTACGATAAACAGATACTTCGGGATTGCTATTTCCTCTTTGTGCTCTGAAGCACCTTACAAACAGTACGTCACAAACTGCTAATACCAATTAAGTTAAACACACTCGTTTGGGGGATTGAGACCTTTTCCGCTGATTTGTTTTTCAAAAGATTTTTTTTCCCCCCTCTCAGAGTATTATGTGTTTTTTTTTAAGAACTAAGAAGGAGCTCAACAAAAAAAAGTGACAAAATACAGAAGGATTAAAGAGAGACGGATCAAGGCAAGAGTAAGTTTAACCTAGACATTTAAAGGCCCGGCAAATTTAAAATGCATATTCATTGATGTAATCTTTTTTGAAGATTTTGCTCTAAATATCATCAGGACATGATTAAAAAAAAAAAAAAGAGAGAGGGAGGTGATGTGGAAGAAGGACAGTATGAAAGTTTGAGGTGACAGAAGTAGTTGAGGAGTGACTTTGAGAGAGAGGAGCCGGGAGATGGAATCAGGAAGCACAGACTGGGATGGGCCACGGAAACCAGTGAGGAAAACTTAAATATGAGATGGGAAACACTAATGGGATTTGTGAGGAATCAGAGGTGGGTTTAGCAGCAGGCAATAGAGGGGAGGGTGACAGACTGCAGGCATGGCATGGGGAGAAGTTGCACCAAGTTCAGGCTGGAAGAAGGGAAGAGGAATAGAGGAGTCCATCCCCTTCCAGCATGAGAAAATTGCCTATCATTATCCTTCCCCCGACAAAGAAAGCACGGATTCAAAATGGGAAAATTCTACTACTTGTTTGATAAACAATTTACTATTGGTTTGCTCAAGGGATTAGATACAAAGCTTTAGGGGTTTGGTTTTTTTTTTTCAAAGAAGTAGGACCAGCTGCCAGATAAATACAATACACTTCAACCCCTGCTCTTAAAGCCACAAATAATTGGAAAATTCATTTGAATCAGCTGGTCATTTTATTTTTTCTGCCTGAATTTCCAAAGTCTATACAAATACCCAGGGACAGCCTTTGCTGTAAAACGTCAACAGCGTAAACAAATCTAAACTGTTCCCCATCTTAATATTCATCACAAAGAAAGGCATTGTCCTGCCCACGGGTGAGGTCATAAAACCTCACATTGTATTTCGGAGAGTTACAAAAGCTATTTTCTAACACACTTATGACATAGACTTTGTGCTTGGAAGGACAGACGACTGTCACATAGCCAGTCCCTTGGCCTAACTTCAGCATTTAACCAGTTTGTAGCGGATCCGCTGGGACCATAAGCGGATAGTAAGAAAAACTTTAAGGTTCTAGGTATATTGCCCTTTCCAGGCTTGATTTTGTTCTGGTTTTGGAGAATTTGGGGTAGGGAGCAGAAGGGTTTTCTGAGCAAAATGGGTCTTTTTTTAATTTATTCCAACCTGAGAGGAGATAGAGTTTAGTGGGAAAACATCTGTTTCTCAGGACCAATCTGCCCACCAAGCTCCTCTGAAGACCTTCCCAAGGCTGGTGAGAAATACTCGGATGCTCATCTCAGCTACGTAGCCCTGAGAAGGGCAAGTGACACCCAGACTCAAAGGCTATCTTCTTATTTTAACATTTGCTTTGTTCCCTTTCTGGGAGAAATCTGAATTGAGCTTCTAAATAAATAAATTTTCCAACTATGTTTTTTTTTTTTTTTGCATATGTTTATGTAATCTGGGAAAACAGGAGCTTTGTAAGGAAAACCTGAACACAGCTAGAACATTCTGATTTTGAGAGACACCACCACATGGTAAGACATAGAACAAACAAAACATGGCGACACGTGGAAGAGAAAACCATTGCTGAAACTCAACTTAGAGACCCAACACCACATGAATAATGTCATATTTAACCACCTTCTATGATTTTTTTTTCTTTTAGACACTAAGTTCCTACAAGTGCCACTAGTCAGGCATACAGATGAATTTTTTTTAATAGTTATTATATACTTATGAATGAGAAATGTTATGCTTTGGATATGGGAATATTTAGAGAAAATACCATCAGACCAGAAAAGCCACTCAGAAGCTCCAGGTGGAGGAGGAGAACACAAAGAAGAAGTCCCAGCTCCAAAGCCCTCCTTCTTCTGCTCCCCCAAAGCCAGGCCTAATGCTACCCTTGTGAAGTACGTGGTCTGATATTCTTGTCAGTGACGCAACGTTTAAGATGTTAGATTTAATTTAGCTCTTAATTAACAAAAATAATATACGAGGAGTTTGATTTACAAGGAGCGCCCCTCTCACAAATTGTTGAAATAAGCTGAATAATGGTACGGGACAGCATTTAATAATTTGCTACCCAGTTACACTGCATTAGTAATCTCATTAGGAGTTGGCAGCGATGCTGCAATAGATCACAACAATCTGGGGAGGGCACCAGGGCTCCCACAAGGCAAGGGAAGAGAACAACCAGGTTAATCCTCTGGCTTCTATACGTTCAGGAGATTATTTCATGGAATAAGTCAAGTCCAATAATTTATAGCATCATGTAGACAACGGCACATTTAGCACACGGTAGTTTTTCCACACTAGTATCTATCTGCCCTGATTTGGAAAAAATAATAATCCCTAAAACTATGTTCTTAAACCTGCTGTAAGCAATTTAAGTATGCAATTTTATATTTGAATGTAAATACAGAAGACCTGCTAGCCCTCAGTGGTGAGCGGGGAAGCAGCAGGAAGATGGGCATCTTCAGAATTAGGTGACATGTTTAGGTGCTGAAATAGCTCCTCAAAAACTTAATCCAGGCACCCGTGGTTTAATCCAGGAACTTCTATAAAAACCAGGTTCCTGGCACCTGAGCAGGACTGGATGAAACCTGGCACAGAACAGCTCAGTCTGGGAACACTGGGAACCAGCCTGGAGACCTGACTCTGCAAAGAGGCTGATGGAAAAGGCGATGCAAGAAAAGGGCTTTTTCCTACATGTTTTTGAGTGATTAATAGTAATAAAAAAACCCCCAAGTTCCTGTTTATTTTCACTCACTTGCAGTTTTGCTTTGACTTCATCTATCCCGAACTAGTAACTGCTACAGTTGACTAGTGGCTTTGAGGTTGTAAAGACAAATAAACGCAACTCGTAATTAATAGAAGCAAATCCAGTGGCTTTAATTCCTCTATTTTCTACCTGCAAAATCTCAAAGTAGAATTTTGCTCTGCCGGCTGGAGCCCCTCTGCTGGGAGGGGGGGCTGAGAGAATTGGGGGGGTTCAGCCTGGAAAAGAGAAGGCTCTGGGGAGACCTTAGAGCCCCTTCAAGTCCCTAAAGGAGCTCCAGGAGAGATGGGGAGGGACTCTGGATCAGGGAAGGGAGCCACGGGATGAGGGAGCAGGATTTGACACTGAAAAAGGGGAGATTTAGGTTAGGTATGAGGAAGAACTTCTTTGGTGTGAGGGTGGTGAGAGCCTGGCCCAGGTTGGCCAGAGAAGCTGTGGCTGCCCCATCCCTGGAGTGGTTCAAGGCCAGGTTGGAGGGGGCTTGGAGCAACCTGGGCTGGTGGGAGGCATCCATAGAACTGGATAATTTTTAAAGGTCCCTTCCAAACCATTCTATAATTTCTGCAGCTTCCCCTCCTCTATGAAGCGCCCCTCCTGCAGCAGGAGCCTTGGGGGTGACACAAGGGGTAAAAGGTGGCCTCGAAAAAAAATGAAGAAATAAATAAAATCAAGCATTAAAAAAATGCAAACTTTTTTTCCACTTAAGGGCAGGGAATAAGTACAGCTCTTTGCCTTTGAATGGACAGTTGAGAACGGGGAGCGCATCTGTTGGAGCTGTTTTCTGCATGTGCTTCGATAGGATGTTGTTATCTAAACCAGATTTTTTTTATTTTTTTTTTTTTTCTTTTACAGACCACACCAGCAGCTGGGGTTTGTACCTCTCTGGCCAGTACATGACTGGTTAATTCCCAATATTTATGTTTCTTGGAAACAGAAAGATTAGCCAGGAATGTGTAACTGGAAAAACTTGAGGTTAAAAAAAAAAAAAAAAAAAGAAAGAAAAAACCTCAACGAAAACACAACCTCCACCAGTTCAGCTCATCCTTCTACTGGCTCCTGCTAGAAGTCACAAATTCTACCCACCGTGGGGAACAGGAGGTACTGGCCTGATTGCAAACCCCACACATCCCATGAGAGGGAAATCAAACAGAAATGGCAGAAAAAAAAAACCTAATGAAACTAAAGGACATTTTCTGCTAAACTTCTAGTCTTTGGACGACAGCACTTTAATTTAAGGCTGCTTTAGAATGACTTCATCTATATGAAAATGACATTAAAAGCGCCCTAGATGTATTTGCATTTAAAGTGTATTATGACAGCCCTTAGCAAACACTTTCTATTTACTGGACACTTGCTATCGTAAGACAATCCGTATGTTTCCAGGCAAAGAATATCAACCCACAAGGGGGAAAAAAAAAATAATCTACCAGAAATCAATTCTACAGAAATTTTAAGTGATCTATTACACGGTAGCGCAAAAGGATTTTTAAAGCAAGGCCAGGGAGTTTGTTATCTTTTCAAGGACATGCTGGGACTTCACCTGGCTTAATCTCCCCAGTTTAAGGCAGCCTTTGGGGATGAAGATAAACCACTGGTAAATGGTTAGTGATGGCAGACAACTAGTACAGGTGTCCAACAACCACCTTCACCCCCAAAGCCTCCTAAAATTCATTCCACATCAGTTGGTTAAAGCTGTACATTTGAAGAGGATGAATTTGGTGGCCAAGGTGGGGCTCTAGATAGGTAGTTATCTCAACAAACTGCCTAAGCATGGCTATAGGTTCTTTCCACTCTTTCACCCTCAGACTGGAATTCCCAAGGAGAGAGACGGGGATCGAGACACCTCTCTCCGATGGCAATCAACGTGCAAGATTTCACCCTGAATTTCCAATTCTGTGATTCTCCACAACTCCCACAGCTGGAGACCACAAAATCCCACAAACCTATTATCTGAACACGCCTCAATTATTTCAGCATCCTGGCTCAAAGAGTTCCTCACCGCAGCAGATGCAGATACATATATATCTCGTATAAAAAAAGAACTAAACTTCAACATTTAGAGAAGTTTCCTGGGGAGCATCCCCAGATGCTGCCTAGCCCTGCTCCCCTGGCGACCTGGCCAGCTGCTGGAGTCCCCAGGGGAACATGGGGGGTCTCCTCCAGAGATCCATCCCACCCTGGAGGGGTTCAAGGGCAGGTTGGACGGGGCTTTGAGCAACCTGGTCTGGTGGGAGGTGTCCCTGCCCTTCCTCATGGACCTGCGCCCAGACCCCTTATGAAAAGGGAGACAGACCCAGTAATATATATTAATTAAATGAGTTTCAAGCACCTGACTTGCAAAAGATTGACCAAAAGCGTTCCACCACGGGTCAAGAATCATCTTTTATTATCTCTCTGATGCAGTAGGCTGGATTTTCCTTGGGATGAACCCCCCTCCTTTTCTAAAATACCTGCTGGAGTTCAACCAAAAGCTGACGCAGGAGTTAGGTCGTATCACACATTGCTGAACCCAAGGAGCTTAACTCAGGATTGCTTTAAGTGAAACTTGCTTTTTTCATTTTCTCCCCTTTCTTTAGTTTTTTACAGTGCATTAAGATCAGTTTATGGGTTGTTTGGTTTGGGGTTTGTTTTTTTTTTGCTTTTCACTGCAAGCAAAACTTGGAGATTTCCTTTTGGTTAAGGAAAAAAAAAACCCAAACCCAAAGGCCAAGATAATTGCAGTGTTTTTTCCCTGGCCAAGTCAAACACCAAATATTGAGTCTCATGGTACAATGTCGAATTGGCAACACAGCACAGGAGGATCATAACTTAAAAAAAAAAACAAAACCAACCAACCCTGTTATTCCTTTCCCACTGTTTACAACAGCTCGGGTCCAGAACACACTAATAATTAGGCACTTCATGAACAAGAAATTCCATTCCCTGTAGCAGAGGGCATCAGAGAACACCTCCAGTGAGAATTACATGTTTTGTCTCAAATCTTTCTATACATTATACATAGAAAGAACAAAGCGTGGAAACATCCACAAGTAAATAAATCAATCAGTCTGTTTAAAGGCTTTAAAACTCACTCTCTTGATGCGAGAGCTGTATTTTAAACATTTCCTGCAACATCCCAACACATTGCTCAGTTTTAAAGCAGCGTTTCCTCTTTCAGCTCACCAGTACATCTCCCAGTGAAACTGGAACACTTTACTGACGGAAAACAAAACGCAAGTGCAATCACGTGCTCTCTTCAAAAGAAAGGATAAATAATATAGAAATATGTATCTATCAACTGAGCAAGCTTTGGAGAGAAGAAAAAGGAAGAGAAGGAGCAAAGAACCACATTTATAGCTTGTTTTTTGCTATTCAATATTTATAAAAAGAAAAAAAATCTGTTTGTCTTCAGCGATGCCACAAATTAGTGACGATGCATTTGGATTTGGGCAAAAAAAAATGTCATTTTCTTATTCCAAGCTGTGTAAAATCCATCACATACTACACCCTTGGAGTTTGCTCAGGCACTTGAAGAGGGGTAAGCGGCAGAGGAAGGGCAACTTTTAAAGCTGGTATGGCCACTGTACCATCCCAGCCCTGCGAGGGAACGTCCCCGCTGCCACGCAATAAGCCTTTCTCCAGGAAAGGAGTACAAGAGCCAGACGGGGAACAGCACAAACAGGTTATGATGACAACTGAATCGGATGCGGAACGCTTTAAGTGTCTACTAACTAATTCTGCATTGTAATAGGAAAGCTTAAAAAAGAAAAAAAAAAAAAAAAGCATGACATCCCCATGAATGCCAAATTAATTCATTATGATCAGTGCTACCACAATGAACACCAAATTAATTCATCACTGTAGAACGCACAAAGCACTACCCACTCCTTCTGACAAAGAAAAGGATGCCTGTCCTCAAAAGATAGAACATCCTCAGCCACAGGTAGGGCTGACCATGGGGACAGTGGCTTGCTCACGCTCAAGGAATCCCTCCCTACACCCAGCATCCATCATCTGTCCATCCATCCATCCATCCATCCATCCACACCTGGGGCTGGGGTTAAACACAGACGGAGTGCTGCTCTGCCTCCGCCAGCTGAGGAGCAGGGCTGCCTTCAGCACACGGCAGCACATGGAAGAAACCTTCTTTCTTCAAACCTGATGATTTCATTAATTTTCTCAAGGCTTCCCGTTCTCCTTACAGGATAACAATGAATACTAAATTTATCTACAAAACCTCTTCAGTCTTCAATATCTGCCCCACGTAGCTTCTTCTGTCACAGATATACACGTTTGGCCTTTTCACTGGTCTCTTTTTCAAGGTACCGTAACTCAACTGTATTTGATAAAACGGAAGCTTGAGAATTTATTTGTCACTTTTGGAAAACTTCCACTCTTCCAGGACCAGCTGAGGCGTGACTGCAAAACCTTTAAAGCTGTTGCCAGGGATAACTTACCTAATGGCAGCGTTTGATTTGGAACTGAAAGATCACCGAGCGAGGGGCTCTTGAAGCCGTCCTTCCTCTCCCACCTTCGGAGGCTCTGCCCTTTGCTCAGGCAGCAGCTGCTACTTTTCAGCCTGGCCATATGCTCGTAAGACTCCCTCGCTGTTCCCAAGAAGGCCACACAATCTCTTTGCAAGGGAGCTCATTAAAAAAAATAAATAAATAGATTTAAAAGCCACCGGTAAGAGAAGGATGGAAACAGTTTCCGCATCTTGTCCTCCTCATCGGACTCGAGGTCTGGGTGCTCCATGAACATGAGGGAAAGAAGAGGCTCCCACAGGGAAATTTGCCGAAAGGAGGAGTTTCAGAGCATCTCTGGAAAGCCTCTGTCTTTAGATCATCATTCAAGGCACCTTTCTAAATTACAAAGACTTTGGAGAAGGCTGCTGAGAATTAAACCTAGGAAAGAGTCCATGGCTTTCAGAAAAGCGTTTGGGGCAAATTCTGTACTTTTTCACCTGATGGGTCATTAAGAAAGAAATCTTCCTTCAAAGTACACTTTGACATGAAGTTCCAGTGTTTAAAAGTGCAGAGATCTGAAACAGTAAATCATGTCCCTCCACCAAGCAACCATATATTTGACAATGTCTTACTGGATCATGCTATACCACTCCGATTAAATATTTTTTCCTGTTCTGTACCTTTACACTATTGAGCAAAAAACAACCACAAGCTCAAGAGATGGAGATTTTACTCCCACCGCGTCTAGATACGAGTTCCTCTCAGGACATCCTGCCTCCCTCTTAGCTATTAAATTTGCTAATAGGAAGAGTTTTCCTAGTCAAATTTGGATGAAAGTTTTCATCCTTCCTTCCCCCTCTCCCTTCTTCCCTTTACAGAGTGCTAAGCCAGAGTGAGAAGCCAGCCATCACCCCCCAACCCAAACCTGGCTATCTCTAACGGTAGCGATGCCAACTAAGCTCCTCATCTTAGAAGAACCGACTCAAAAAGCAGAGCATTATGTCCTTTAGAGGATCCAAAGATTATTTTCAGAAGTGCTGATAAGAGGCAGACGCCGGCTGAAGAGCCCACTGCAGCGGAACCGTGTGCTAGTTCATTTCAGCACATCCTGTTTACAGCCTGTGCTACTTTCTAAGTCATTCAACCATGACAATTGTTGTCCTTCTGAATATGTTAATTGTGATATTTTTATACAGCTCCAGAACATATTTACAGACCACAGCAGACTTTCAACAACAATGAAACTTGTAAGCAGTAAATATAGGACAATCATCCAAAAACAACCAGCTATCCTTCAACACATCTTGGCATTTGGGACACCATCTCCATTCAAAACATATGTCAGAGAAAGCTCAAACCAAACGAGGTGCTTCTCTCCCTTATGGTTTTGGTTTCGTTGTGATTTAAAGGCTTGCCATATACCTCCGGCGACGCCGTACAACCTTCTCCTTCCCAGGGGGTTGGTCTCTGCTCACTCCTCATCCACCTCGCAAAGGGAGCGGGTAGGAACTCACCAGATGGTTTCCATCAGCCCAACGGTTGGGTCGGCCAAGAGTGTGAAGACACGGCCCTGGCGGTGGACACCTCTGTGACCCAACCTGGCCAAGAGCTGAAAGCCACCATCTAGTATCCCCCCTAAATATTTTACCTTCAGAAAACACTCTTCCACTGAGGTGTTGGCAGCACTTTAGGATATTTCTGATTGTGACAAACCCACCCACAGAATTAGAGCCACAGCGAGAGGCACAATATATTTTAATTATACATGTTTACTTTAGAAGAAAGTAAACAAAGAGATCAGTTTAATGAAAAGAGACTAACATAATGGAAGCAGCTGGAAGATATTTTTTTTTGTATCCCAATTGCTATTTCTTCCCTTCTTTAAAGTTACTTGTGTCCCCAAATAAAGCAATTTTTTAAATATATTAAATAAATCTAAACCTTTTTTTTTATACACTAAGCACAGGTACAAATGCAAGAATCTCAATATTAAAAACTCTAGAGTGTTATGAAGTCAGTATATTTTCCCCCACTTAATTTATTCAAGGTTTCTCTTTAAAAAAAAAATAATAATCACTATAACTTTTCAGCTCTAGTGGCAAAAGATTTATTGGTCTTTGTACTTCATTAAAGGTTTTTTATAAAGTCATGTTTGTTCTTTTGAGTAGCAAATAAAACTACTGAAAAGGGCAGGTTGGTTTTTAAAAGAGACAGATATGACCTAAAGGGAACACATTTTACTGTAGTGAAATAAACTGAGGAAACAGTTTGCAGATTAAAAACCCCTTAAAAGGAAGCATCATCTTTGGTGGCAAAAAAAAAAAAAAAAAAAAAGAAAGAAAGAAAAAAAATCTTTGCTGAGGAAAACAGCTGGAAACAGGAAGCTTTTGTGCTTTCATCCTGCCTGCTTTGATACCACCGCAGCCCTGTATCATAAAACGGCAAAGAGCCTGATGTCAGCTGCGGCTTATTTCAGCGGCGCAGGACGGGGCAGGGGGGAGACGCTTTGTGGAGTGGAAAATCCATCCACAGCCCAGCAGAGGAGTCCACACGCACCCAAACGTAGAGGCACCAGCTTTGAAAAATTCATTAAACAGAGAAAATGAGCGCGGCTTCACCGTCTCTTCCAAGCCACGGGGAACAGCACCTTGTGCTCTGAGGTCTCAGCATTGCTATGAATTTTATTTTTTTATTTTTTTTTTTGGAGAGGAGTCCCTCAGTGTCACTTTTCCCATGACAGTCGGATGGTGTGTACGTGCCTCTTGGCACCTCAGAACTCCAACTAGATGCCACTGGGTGTTTTTCCCAACAGGATTCCTTAGAACTCAAAATTGCAACTGTCCTTTTGCTGAGTGATGCTACTGGCTTCTCCAGAATTTCTGAGCCACCTTCTCCCCAGCTTTGGAGCCACAGAGAAGCTGCCTCCCTGGTATCCCATCCATGCCTCTTCCCAGACACGCTTTGCAACCCAACTCTTATTCATACAGGACAAGTAAGACACGGCAGGAAAATATGACACAAAACCTTCCAAATCTACTATAAACATGGGCAAGGCAGCAGCATTTTCTTACTCTTTCCAGGCAACTAACCAAGGATGTTCTTCTCTCCCATTTTTTTTTAGTGCTTTCCCTTATGAGCGCGTTTCAATGCTCTGCGTGACGTTCCACAAGAAAACACGAGGTATATACACAGGGACTGACAACCTTCCATTTGAAACTTTCCATTAATGGAATTAATCATGTTTACACAACTTCCTGCTGTTCAACTTATTTCATATCCTCATATCTTTCATCCAAGCTATTTCCCCTACCAAGAAAAGAACAAAAACTTCCCCAAGGGCACGGGACCGAGTCAATTGTTCGCAGTAAATGCTCTCTCCCGCTGTCTCTCTCTCTCTCTGCCAGCCCATTTTCGGATGCTCCGAGCCACAGTCGGCAAAGGTTGCTGCTGCTCCACTGCTACCTGTCACCTTCTGACCCCCAGCCCCTGTTCTTCTGGTCCCAGAGAGACCATCCCTGGTCAGAGGTGGCTTTTCCCCCCAGGCAGCAGCACTGGGAATTGATACACACTAGACCCGTTTCCCAGCTCCCCAAATGGGAAACAACTCACTGATCATAGTCTTGATGCTTTCACTCTGGGTCTTCTAGGGAAAAGAGCAGCCAGAGAAGAAATACCAGCATTTCTGAGCCTATAGAGAAAATAGCCCTAAGCCACAAGAGGAACAAAGTCATCTCCACCTGAATATACAGAAGTTGTCCCTATCTTAGATCTCCACAGCCTCTAGAGCAGATCATGTCATCACAATGCCAGCAATGGGCAAGGCACCAGTGTTCATATACAGAATCACAGAATGACATGGGGTTGGAAGGGACCTCTGGAGATCATCTAGTCCAACCCCCTGACAAAGCAGGGCCACCCACAGCAGGTCCCACAGGAACGTGTCCAGGTGGGGTTGGAATGTCTCCAGAGAAGACTCCACCACCTCTCTGGGCAGCCTCTGCCAGGGCTCTGCCACCTTCAAAAGTGAAGAAGTTCCTCCTCATGTTGAGATGGAACTTCTTATGGCCAAGTTTGTGCCCATTCCTTCTTGTCCTGTCCCTGGGCACCAATGAAAAAAGACTGGTCCCATCCTCCTGACACCCACCCTTGAAGGATTTATAGGCATTGATGAGATCCCCCCCCTCAGTCTTCTCCAGACTTAAAAGACCCAAATCCCTCAGCCTTTCCTCAGCAGAGAGATGCTCCAGGCCCCTCATCATCTTTGTAGCCCTCTGCTGTCCCCTCTCCAGCAGCTCCCTGTCCTTCTGGAACTGGGGAGCCCAGAACTGGACACGGGACTCCAGATGGGGCCTCACGTTACCACCACAAGGTGAGACACCAACTTTTTGAAGCTCAAAAGCACTAGGGTCTTGAGTTCTGGTTTTGGTCCATGCATCTGTGGACCAAAGAACCTATAGATGTGTATATATAGGCCATACAAAAACACCCACAGGGATTAAAGTAAATCCAACTGATAACAAAATAGAACTTTGCATATATTGCATAACAAGTCTGCTTTATGAGCACTGAGCTTGCAGTATTGTCCCCTAAGAACAAGCAATAACCAAGGTGAAGAAAAGTAACGGCTTCAAAACAACACACTAATCCCAATATTAGTGCCTTGGAAAGGGAAAACTGCCAGGAATTTGGAGTAATGCCCAGTTATCTGTCTTACCTTCAATAATAAAACCGTACTATAAACACGAGCAAGAAAGTTAGGATACACTTTAACCTTGGTGCTTTTTTTAAAACTATTCTTTGTAACAAAAGTGACAATCTACTGGCTTTGAAAAAACTCTGTAGATATTCATCAACGTGAAGCCTTTTATTTAGTATATACATTTTAAAAAGTCTAGTTTATTTCACTCCCGTGAATGACTGTTTAATTAGCTACTGAAATAAAATAAAATACTGCAAGAAAACCCCAAACAAGGTTGGAAATGGCAAGAGCTGACTCACTATTCCGAGAGTGAGGGATTTCTGTCTGTGAGCCACATCTGAGGAGGTTTCGTCCCAGTCTACATGACCTAGGGACACCTCTGGCCCTGGTTCCACCGTACCTGCCCGCAGAGGGTGGTCCTTCCTTTGCCCTCACCCCTCCCCGGGAGGGAGGAGATGCTTTTACCCCGGGGCTGGCGGCTCTGGGACCAGGTTTTGGGGAAAGGAGAAGCGATGGCCCAGATTTAGCCCGAGGTCTGCCATTACTTTTTAACACAGGAAGAAGTTTTGGCAAACACCTAGAGATAGCCCCCAAAAAATCAGAGACACAGAGTTTGCACTGCAGTCCTTGAGTGGAAGCTTGGGCATACATCAAGGATGTCTCTAAGGATGCACAGGACATCTAAACTCTTAGAATTTTACTGCTTCAGCTTTAGCGACACTGGTGCCAGTCTCCTCCCAGTCAGCACAACCAGTGGAATTAGACTGCCAGCCCTCGCAATATTGTATCACTTAAACACTTTTATTTTTGAGAAAATTTATCACTAGCTTCCTGTTTTTCATTTCACTGAGTGCCCCTGTGTTACGGTGAATCAAACCAAGCAATGCAGTCAGTCCCCAAACGCGGGGGACAAGCTTCCTCCTTACTGGTGACCCCACCTGGCAGACGAGGGGCTCTTGGACCAGAGCTCTCAGGGCACCTTGTTCCACAACGAGCTTCTACTCGAGCGTATGCAGAGCTCTCCGCGCACAAATCAGGCCCACTGATTAATTAGAACCACTTATTAATCCAGGAAATACCATAGCCGATGCATTGCAACATCAAAAGCGTATAAAAAATAAATAAATCTATAATGACCAGCTTTTGCTGCCTGTTTTCCTGTAGGCGCCTAAGCCATCATTCAATAGCTGCAAATAAAATTACAGCAGCAGTTTGTTTACAAGCAACATCACAATTGGAACAATAACAGACTAGTAACAAAAACAACAAAAATAAAATATGAGTCAACTTGTTCTTTGCCAGACTGAGGTCTCAAGATGGGCTTGTTCTGCCCCTTGGGAATCCCAGCGCTATAAGCACAATAACAGCAGGACATGCCTCATTTCCTTCAACCGCTCAACATGGCTCTCGCCGAGATGTTTGTAAACTTCCTTCCTCTCCGCATCAGGCTGTCAAACTGTCGTCAGTTCTCAGGCCTAATAATATCCTGTTGATGCCTGCACGGATCAACTTCTTCAAAAATAAAAAAGGATGGATGTGCCTCTGGTTAAAAGGAACAAGCCAGCACCAGAGCCACGAAACTCACTGCAGCTCATCGCTCCGAGGAGCCCAAAGGGAGCCCAAACCAACGGTGGAGTTGGAATTTCATTATAAATAAATAAGTATCATGATAGATAAATAAATTCATAAATAAAGCTCCTAAAGAAATTGGTTCAGTCACAGGATTACAGAATGGCAGGGGTTGGAAGGGACCTCTGGAGATCATCTAGTCCAACCCCCTGACAAAGCAGGGCCACCCACAGCAGGTCCCACAGGAACGTGTCCAGGTGGGGTTGGAATGTCTCCAGAGAAGACTCCACCACCTCTCTGGGCAGCCTCTGCCAGGGCTCTGCCACCTTCAAAAGTGAAGAAGTTCCTCCTCATGTTGAGATGGAACTTCTTATGGCCAAGTTTGTGCCCATTCCCTCTTGTCCTGTCCCTGGGCACCACTGAAAAAAAGACCAGCCCCATCCAAGACACACACCCTTGAAGGATTTACAGGCCTTGATCAGATTTCCCCTCAGCCTTCTCCAGACTCAAAAGACCCAAGTCCCTCAGCCTTTCCTCAGCAGAGAAATGCCCAAGGCCCCTCATCTTTGTAGCCCTCTGCTGTCTCCTCTCCAGCAGTTCCCTGTCCTTCTGGAACTGGACCCAGCGCTCCAGATTGGGCTTCCCCAGGGCAGAGCAGAAGGGGAGGATGACCTCCCTCCGCCTGCTGGTCCCACTCTTCCTGATGCCCCCCAGGGCACCATTTCTTCTTGGCCACCAGGGCCCATTGCTGGCTCCTAGGCATCCTGGTGTCCACCAGGACTCCCAGGTCTTTCTCCTCAGAGCTGCTCTCCAGCAGGTCAGCCCCAACCTGTCCTGGTACAGGGGGTTATTCCTCTCTGGGTGCAGCACCCTACACTTGCCCTTGTTGAACTTCATCAGGTTCCTCTCTGCCCAACTCTCCAGCCTGTCCAGGTTGTATGGTGGCACAGCCTTCTGGGGTGTCAACCACCCCTCCCAGTTTTGTATCTTGCTGAGGGGACATTCCATCCCTTCATTCAGGTCATTGATGAATATATTGACAAGGACTGGATCCAGTACTGACCCCGGGGGAACACCACTAGGTCTGAACTTCCAACTAGATTCTGTGCCACTAACACAGTCCTAATGCAAACTTGGTCTGTAAGAGGAAAGACTATCGACCAACCGTATCACCTGCCCTGATGCTCAGAAAATGAGCTGGTTTCTCAGCAGCTTCAGAAGCTCAGGATACGCAGAGCCAGAGGCATTCCGCTGGGATGGGAAAAGAGGCTCCGGCTCCCCCAAAGCGCTGTTGGGTTTTACAGCTTTGGATGAATCCAGGCTTGGAATACGAGCTTGGAAGGAAGTTCGCACACACCATAACGTGAAGCCAAACAAAAGCCATTGTGTGGAGAGAAGCATTAACGAGAATTAATATGTTTTAGATTAATTGTTAAAACACTCTGAGACAGAACTTGAAGGATATGGATATTAGGGGAAAAAAAAAAACACCCAAACAAACATTTGCTGGAAAATTGAATTGATAGTTTACCCTTCAATTTGGGGGAATTCTGACCTCTTCACCTTAACCCCCATACCCATACCAAACAACACAAATTATTTCCATTCTCTTCTCCTTGGGAAATTGAGTCTGATTCTGATTTTATTTATTGCGGAATTAATCAAGAGTGGCTTCACAAAGAACAATGTGGGCCAGCTTGCCCAATCTCTCCAAAAAACGACATATTTCAGCGTTTACTTGTGGAATTAGGCACAAACATAAGTGTCAGCATCTTTATGCTAAATGACTTGTCTACAACCACAAAATAAACAGATGTACACACTAGGAGCAGACCTGAGGCGTTCCAGTGCTCCCATGCCCAGTTTCAACAGTACATTTGAGATCCTAAATCATAAGGCTCCCGGCATCTCAGTTTCTTCAATGGATGTGAGCAGATGGTTAGGAATCGAGGGGTCCTGTTGGACCTGGGTGAAGCTCAGGCACATCAGAACCCACAAGGCTGGTGAGCACCACCAAGGGCGTCGAGAGACCCCAAAGTAGCAACTGTCACGGGTTCAAGTGCTGGGATGCCCAAAAACCATGAGGTGGACTAGCTCAGCAGCCTGGGATGGATACCCAGAGACCAGACCCCATAGGATGAGGGTCTCTCCTCCCAGCAGAGACACTGGGGACCACGAGCTCCCATCACCTTCTCCACCAGCTCCAGCTCAGCGCTGCTCTTCCCTCATTAAACTTTCACATCCAGATGCCACCTCCTCACTCGCTCACCAACACAAACAAAAGCCTTAAAGAACAAACCTGGCTAGTTACCTAGTAATCCTGCAGGCATCAAAGAAAAAAAAAAAACGTCAGGAAAATTCTTTTGCTGTTTGAATACATTCAAATACAACGGGGAGAGAGGAGAAATAACCAGACATTTCGATAGTTTCCAGAGAGCAATGAACGAGTCTGGGGTGTGAAGTTGTGTGTGTTTATATGCATATTCCTCCTGTTTTATATCCCCCCTTCCTCCTCCTGTGTATTATTCATAATTCTAGGATGAATAAATTTTAATCAGAACGGTGAGCGCGAGACAAGGAGAGCTGACTTACCAAGGGGAACTGGGGAAACTGGGAAGAAGGGGACCTCGCTAATGGACAGAAGTGGCCCAAGCACCCCAAAGCCCTGGGGGGTCCTGGAGCCCCAACCCACAGCAATTATAAGAGCACCCAGACCTTTCAACTTCCATCCAGGTCACCCCAACAAAGCAGGAGGCTTTATGTGAAAGAGAGAAACAAGAAAGCAGTACAGACTCCAAATCTAAAGATGGCAGGTGTTCTGGGTTTGTGACAGTTTGGGGGTTTGCTTCATTTAAAGAGTTTTGACATTTCTTTTTCTTAAATTCTATTATTTTTTTCCTTAGTATAGGTCTTGTGTATTTTGTACTGTAAAAAAAAATGTTGCCATCATGCAAAATAGATCAATGATTCAGTAAAAAATTAAGCCCAGTATAATCTAACATGAGCAAGTTTTGCAGCAGAGAGTAGAAGCTGCAGCCATTAGTTTGCTGTGGCAACATTTATTTTTTATAGGAAATCTGTATAATGGAAAACACACACAACCTCTTGGAATTTTCCTATAAATATCTAAGTACTCCCAAATCACTGAGCAGAATGCAAATACACTCCTCTTTTACTTCTTTCAGGAAATTCTCAATGACTTCCTGTCATGAAGTCCAATAATCACTGTCTCTTCTCTAACATTTTATAATTGCTTTGCTGCTAATGTATGTCTCAACTTTCTTTCCAGGATTAAGTAAAGACTCTTTTCTCTCCATCCATAACCAGTCTCTGCTTCTTAGCGTAACGCTTCGTCAGGAGCCAGAGTTGCAACTGCAAGTTTCCCAGGGGACTTCATGTTATTTTATTTTACCATCATTAAAGTAAACTTGAGTTTAGCTTCATCTAGAGAAATTTATACAGGTATCCTATTTTTATTATTCATGAAAGTAAATACATAGATGTGGGTGTAAAAAAACCAAAACCAGAGTCTTCTCTCAGCCTTCATGGGTGATTCCTGCGAGGAAGGCATTCTCCTGCTCAGAAACAAGAGCCAGCCATGGGTGTAGGACATGGTGCATGTTTATAGGAACCCTTCCCCTTCCGTGGGTCCACGCTGGTAACACCTACCTTCCCCAGAAGTCCTTCCCTCCCTTTGTGCCCACGTCACTAACACTTACAATTCCCAGAAATCCTGCCCATATACCTCTGCCTTCACCTTTCTCCATCTTTCAACCACGTACAATATTCTATTTATTAGTCTGTGTTTATTACACCCCTTGATTTGCATAGAATATTTAGGAAGGTAGCAGGAGTGTCCCATTAGATATGGGACTATTGTTGGTTTAGGTTTCGGATTCTTGGATGGCAGCAGATATTGTGCAAAGCACCGTTTCTATTATTTTAAATGAAGCAATCACACATCACTCCCTAATAACTCCTTCCCCACTTCTCAGCACTGGGCCTCAAAGCTGGAAAGTCTTCACTGCTCTTTGTAAAATATACTATAAAATTTGTTTCTATTGCCATAAATAGGTTATTAACTCTCAGGTATTTTTTTTGTGGATGGTGAATTCCAAAGGTTGGTTTTACTGACCTGGAATAAATACGTACCTGTGTGTACGAGTAATCCATCTACCCCAATTTACTACCAATACCATTTTCTGCTACCCACAGGATCCCAAAATCTCGGAGAAGGGGGATCAGAAAAGGGAACCCCAGCAACTAGACAGGCTTCAGGAACTCCAGGTAAAGCCTTTGCTCAGAAGAGTCAGCCCGTGACAGCCTCCAAAAAGCAAGAGCCCTTACCAAGCAGAATTTGCAAGCCAAATTCAATCTTGCACAGATGCTGGGAATTTGTAAACTCTACTCCATGTAGGTTTGATTAAAAAAAAAAATTAACTGCTGCCTTCTTTACGCTTATGATATTCCAGACCAACCTACCCCTTAATTTCCCTTGCCAGCTCAATTTACAGATGTTGCATAGACCAGTAGAGAAGGTGACGGATGTTGCATACTCATAAAGTATTTTAAAATCAATTTTTAAAGGTTCAGGTTCCCTCCTGTTCCCGGTGCTGCCTTAATATCCTAAAGTTGCAAAAAAAAAGGGGTCTGTCCAACAGATAAGCTCCAGGGCTGGAATAAATGCCTGCACCCCGTGTGGGAAGGGTCTGCTGCTCCGTACCCTGCACCGGTGACTGAGCATCACGTCCCAGAAAGCGATGCCCAAGCAATTTGTTCTGCGTGTTGGCTTGGGGATTAGGACTGGAAGAAACAGCATTTATACCCTTGGGTCAGGCCTACTGGGATGGGTATAAACGTCTACTTGTTCAAAACCACAAATATTTATTATGTGTGAAATGCAGTTTGCAGCGAGCTTCACTCTTCCCTCCGTTGCCTTCAAGAGCACGGGGCTGGGAAGGACACGGCTGATGCTAAACAGCAGGTTGGAAATTCACCGAATAAGCTAGAAAAGATCTCATCTCCGCACTTACTAATGGGCTTCCTGCAGGTATCTTCCCAATTCATGTATTTATACATTTTGCTGATCCAGTGGCACAGGTATGCAAACGGCAATGCCACATCCAGCACCAAACTCTGCTCTTCTGCCAGCCACGTCAGGCCACAGTCTACGGCTAACATCTCCCATAGCCCATTCGAATTTCAAAAAGCAGAGCAAGAAACCCAAACAAAATACTTCTGGCCACTCTTGAAAACAAGTCCAGGGAAAAACCACGCTGTTTTGGTCACATGGAAATTCCTGGCAACCACTACGGATTGGGCAAAGACACGACATCTGACTGTAGGGGGGTCTCTGAGTCAGGGTTTTACATAAAGTCTGACCCACAGGGTTTGCCACGTGCACTTATAAACAAGTATAGAAGTTACATACTCCCCTATGCAAAATGGAATTAAATTTGGTGTATGCCAGTACTGCACATGGGCAAGGATTCACCTGTACCACCCACAAACTGCTTCCAGGAGCTCCTCTTCCCTGTTAATTGCCCATGTAAAATAATTGGGTAACGAGTCTGGGCACGCTACTTGCATTGGCAGATCATTACAGATTTCTCCAGCTAGTCTAATAAAGCACTTCTCAAATGGAGACAGTTTTTGCAAATTGATCAGAGTACAAATACAGCTCCTCTTGGCCTTCCATAGATTTCCTTACAGTTAACTAATTAGGGAGCCCAGCCCCTAAAGAAGAACTCTTCCCAGCCATCCTCTGATCCTGCGCTAAAAACATATTTGCAATAATAGCTCCTTTCATTCAGAATTAACTGAGTTACTGCTGGCATTACAGGAACTACATCAAAGTGGTTTCCGTGCTAGAGAGATGATGTCACTTGCTGGTGTGTGACTTCAGCACAGGGGAAAAGACAGAAAGAAATGCTATTGCAAACCAAACCTGCAATGAAACTAAAGAAAAAGTATGTATTTAATTTTTTTCCTTTTTTCCCCCCCCCCACAAAATGAAGAAAAGTAAAGACAGAGAAAAGGCAAAGGCAGTTGCAAAGCTCCTGGCGCAAGGAGCAGTCCAAGGCAGCAGAGGTATCCAACGCTGCCAGAGCCAAACCAGTAATAAATATTTATAGTGGTTATCAAATGGAGAGCTCTGCTGCCGACTCATTGTGTGACTTTGGGCAAGTGACCAAACCTCCCCTTATCTGCCCGCCGGCGTGGCACGGGGGAGCCGGCCGAGCCACGCGCCCGGAGCCCAGCCCTGGGACACGGGGACAGGGTGACACCGGCCACACCGCGGCCAAGGGCTCTGCAGAAACACCACGAGGTGGAACTGGGCTTTAGAGGAGCCACTCCGAGCATCACGACGAAGGAGCACCTCTCCTACATGTAAGAGGATTAGGGTATTTTCCTCCCCTTGGGTGCCCGAGCAAACGAAGCCGAATTAACGAGCCACCCCCTTTCGCTGGTGGCAGTGTCACCCTTTGGATGGAGCCCTCGTTCCTCGCCGCGTTGGGAAGAGGAGTTTGCGCCCCGTGGAACGAGGAGGACATTCCTGAAGCCAAACTCCTCCGCGGAGAAACTCGCTTTCCATTTTCTCAAATCCAGGTATCCTAAAGCTTGACCTCAATGTAGTCTTTTAAGCTTGCTCCAGAGATTTAGATGTGGTTTTTGGGCTGCAACGTGACTAGTTAAATCAACCCTTTAATAATCTCCTCTCTGCAGCTCTTTCCCTTTTAGAATTTATACTGACTACAGGTTTCAGTGCCTAAAACATGTTTTACAGAGAATAAACACCATGAGGGCTTTTTATTCCCTTCTAATCCTCCTATCACAGCCCCTTCCCAGTGCATTGGGGACAGTGAGGATGAGGAGAATGAACCAACTTAAATATTAATTTTCCAGCAAGGGACCTGCAATTTCTGTTCTCTGGCCAGTATTTCCTGCAATCAGAGGAAAATTACATTTGGTTTCCAAAAAACCAAATAACGCCTGAAATTCATCATTCCAAAAGGAAGGCTGGGACAAACTCCCAGAGCTGTAGGGAAGCTGGGGGGGTGGTGAGCTGATTTTGGGTTAGTTGGCCCCTTCCCTCCCCTGTGCACCCACTGCGCCCCAGCGACAACTTCCTTTCTATTCTACAAAATGGACAGATAATAAGGTAAAAAACAAAATAAAGAAAAAGAAAAAGGCTGGTAGAAAGAGAAACATCTTGCCTCAGCCCCGAAGTGCTTGCAACCATTTGGCTGAATCTCTAAGAACTGTATATAAACCATAAAAATTTTAGGACCTCGGAGGGAGGGGAAGGGGGGGAAAGGAATAGAAAATTTGTAATTGGTTACTTTTACCGACATTAGGAGTAATTGTCAACACCCCACGATGCAAAGGACCCCGAGCCACAGCCTTCCTGCCTCCCCTGCCAGAAGGGGGGACACCAGAATTGCCACATGCTGAAGGAGCCCTTCCATCTCCTGCGAAATCCCACCTCCCCGGCCAAAATTGCACTTTTGAGTTGCAACGTCTTCCGCAGACTTTTCGGCGGCACAAACATGACTCTTGGACAAGCTTTAGAATTACCAGCCCAGCCAGATGATTTACGAGGGCGAATAAAAACGATGATGCATTTCTATGCTTTGATAACACAAATGTTCTTCTTAAACAGCCAAATTAATTTCCGAAAGCAAATTCAGCGGAGTGAAAGGTAAAACACCTGAGCACGGACCGGCTGGCAACCGCTTGCTCCCATTGAGCTTTCCCATTTTCAAGAGGGTTTTTTTTTTTTTGGTCTCTACTGGCTGCTCTGTAAAAGCAAGGATCACAGGGAAACTGTGAAAATAAATACGGAAAACCCATCACGAGGGTAGAAAATAAACACATTTGATAGATACAATTCATCTTCCCCTGACCTTCCTCCTTTATGATTTTATAGGAAAGCAATAATAAGAGTTGGCAAAAATTTCTCGAGGCAGCCCCAGGTTTCGTGCTCGCAGTGGGAAGTTTATAGCCCGTAGTCTGTTCCAATGGATGTGCGGAACATTAACGTATCTAAATAGGCTCTTTCACATATAAAAGTGAAAGTCGCTATAAAACCACGGCGGCGGCGCTTCGTCGCCTTTTCACCACTGGGTCAGAAAAAGGAGACAGTGCTTAGCAGAATAGTCTGCCTGCCATCAGAAAGCATCCTTCCCCAAGATGCTTTTTCACTTCAATTTCAACAAAGAGGGAACACTTTGCAGAAGAAATAAGGAAAAAAAAAAAAAGAAGGGAGCATGAAATAAGCAGCTCTTGCTACCCACACACTTGTGACCGCTTTTACTAGGACCACTGGGAGAAAACCCCCCAGGTCAGAATTTTTAAGATACCAGATAAAAGATACAGGTTGATTTATTTATTTTTAATAATGATTTCATTTCCAAGATCAGCAGTTTCCCATTTGGGAAACTTCCGCAAGTTCTACAACTACCTGTGCGTTGAAATATATGGAATTAAATTTGCTGGATGCAGAATCAAGCCAAATAGAGAGAAAAATATTCTGGGCTTAATTTTGTGACTTTAGTTTGCAAAAACATGTGTGTACATGTATGTATTTCTATACGTACTATGTATATTTACAACATACATGAGATTTCTAGGACACAACAACAATCCCAACTGGGAGGTTTAATAGGACTGAATTTGGTGACCTTCACTTTTTTCTAATTTGCAATATATTACTCTGTGCTCTGAAAGAAACCCTATCAGTCAATTTAGTGGGGAGTTTTCCAGTCTTTTTGGAGTTTTGTTTTTTTCATCTCATCTTTCAACATTTAATATCTTAAAGGATTTTTTCACTGCCGTTGCCTCCCCTAACTTCCTTGGCCACGCTACAAAAATGAAAACTAAGGACTCTTGGGGAAAACTAATAGCAGAGTAAGGAAAACAATCACTTTTATCAGCCAGAAATCAAACTTCAAACACCTTGAATCAAATTGAATTTTCTTTTCAAAAGAATTCAATGAAAATTTTAAATTTTGGCTTCTTTTAAGATCTAAACCTGCGGTAATTAAGCAATATAAATGGACTAAAAGTTAATAATCAAGCATTACAAATTTGGTGGTTCCTATTTCAAAGGAACATAAGTCACTAATTTAATGGCAATAGCTCCTAGTGCTCTGGTGTGCAGAAAGAGTATTTTTTGACATTATCAGCCTCTTCCCTGGACACAGAGAAGATTTCCTTCATTTCCACGTGTTCTCCCAGTACAGCCCAATGGTGAACGTGTTCAAGGCCAGAGTTGAGAAAGAATAAGAAAAAGAGAAGCTATTCTATAGTCAAACTACAAGAAGTTATTTAAACTGCTGCGTTTTGCCTATTATAATGCAATTCTAAATTTCACCCGAATGCAACACTTGCTGGAAACCATAATTTAAAAATCACAACCAAATCACTAATGAGAGTTTCATTCCCTGTTTTTAACATAACACAAAGATCACTTATCTCAATTAGCGACCTACTTGCTAAAATGCAAGTGATACATCCACAGTCACTCAGCTTTCATGAAGAGAACAGTAAGTAGCAATGCAGAAAAGAGGAAAAGCTGGTTGTTTCAATGAGGATCTTATAGCAACAGATGACAACCAGTGATTTCATTCCTTCTGCATTAAATTCCTCCACCTGGACGAAAACTTGATCTTTTGGGGGGCTCTGCAGGGACAAGGGTTCAACGGCCAAAGGTACCAGGTACCATGTGGTACCAGGCTGGTGATCTGGAGGCCTGGTAGGACAACACGAGGAGGGATAACAAATAGAATTATCTCCTGAACTCTGCAGAAGGCATTTCCTTTGGATAAACCCATGTAACTGGCACAGGAGATGGAGAAATCTGTGCTCTCAAGGAGGACCAACAGCCCCTCAGTAGAAGAGCGTCACTGAGCAACCCAGAGGAAGAAGTACAGAGGTTCAGTTCAAACCACTGAAACTTCTGGAGATTGATTTATCAGAAGTGCCTAAGACTGCCTGGGTCTGGAAAACTGAGTGGGAAACAGTCTGTCTCATGGTATTTCAGCACTTCCACTTCTGGTCCTGGCCAAGCCTAGGAAGTGCAGAGGCGTGCTCAAGAGCCAAACGCTGAGGGGAAATAAGAAAAAACCCCATCAGAACATTTTTCCACCGACTTGCAAGAAAACATTTGGTTACATGTGAATTTTGGGCACAGATATGCATTATCTGGGGATCTTCTATTTAGCCCTATGACTCCGGGGAGACCTTAGAGCCCATTCCAGTCCCTAAAGAGGCTCCAGGAAAGCTGGGGAGGGACTCTGGATCAGGGAGGGGAGTCATAGGAAGAAGGGGAAAGGGTTTGACACCTGAAGAAGGAAGATGGAGCTGAGATGTGGGGAAGAACTTCTTTGGTGTGAGGGTGGTGAGAGCCTGGCCCAGGTTGCCCAGAGAAGCTGTGGCTGCCCCATCCCTGGAGGGGTTCAAGGCCAGGTTGGACAGGGCTTTGGGCAACCTGGTCTGGTAGGAGGTGTCCAGAGGTGGGACCAGATAGTCTTAAGGTCCCTTCCAACTCAAAACATTCTGTGATTCTATGGAAGATGTCACAAGTTCACTGTTCTTCAAAAGCCACAGAAAAGGAGAAGGGAGAAGTTTGGTTGCGGTTTGGGTGTTTTTTTTCAGAGAACTGCTGGGGAAGGGAGGGACCGAGCTATAAATAAGCTACCGACAACCTTGATTACAGAAGTGTTGGGTTTCTCTAATAAATTACCTCCTTTTGCAGCCCAGAGAGAAGTAGAGAGACACAGGGTACTTGAAAAAGCTAAATTTGAGCATGAGAGAGGCTGCAACGGGTGGTGGATTGATGGTGGAAGCGAGGGGTACGGCCAACCGCAGGAAGATGCTCTCGCCCAGGCAGATGCCAGGGCTGGAAGGAAATAACATTATGCAGTGATAAACACAGATCATGAAGCCAGAAAGAGGAGGGGGGAGGAACAGGAGAGAAGAAAATCAAGAGAAATTACCAGATTAGGAAGTTAGTTATTTAACTTGCAGGAAGTTAGTTATTTAACTTGAAGACACTAGACCTCAGGTGAAGAGACTCGCTGACTATTATGTTTTACAAAAGGCAAGATTAACAAAAAATTCATGAAGGTAAATATATCTATTTAAAATTGAATGAAAATTTAGAATAGCTATTAAAAAAAAGTTAAGAGATTGAACTTCCAAGAGACAAAATTAGTGATTCATCCCCAAAATGTAACCCATGCCAGGGCAGGTGTAAGAGTCCCCAGGGACCCACAGATGACAGAGCAATAAGAAGGCATGAAGCTGAGCAGATTGGACCTTTTGTAGATCAAATGCAACCGTTGAAGAGGTTTGGAAACCAGCAAAGTAGTAATTTAAAAAACATAAACTATTTTAATTCATGGAACCATGTTGCTTAGGAAAATTAGGTACATAAGAATAAAACATAACACTTTTGGAGTTGAAGAGTGCTTTTGAAGAACTTTTTTACCCAAGACATTAATCTTTGAAAAGGCAAGGTCCAAGAGCACTCCAAGAGCAGGACTAATCCAAGCTACAGACTCTGGAGACTAAGGACCCAGACAAAGAAGAGTCCAACCAGTAAAACCCCAGCATGCCAACCAGCCAAAAGGAATATTTCTTCCTATCTCCACAGACTACGCATCTAGACAAAATACACAGCAAATGAAGTTTAATGCAGTGCTTTTAATTACAAGTCTTCTGATTTTTAAAAAGCAGTATCCATAAATACAGCATACGTCCTGTGAGTTGTTTCACAGGAGTTCTGAAAGAAAGTTTAAGTTTCAAACTTCTAAGGTTTCTATTTTGCTTGTTAATATCTCTAAGGCAAATGAGACAAACAAATTATTTCTTTGAAAGAATTTTAAGTAAGTCAAGCACATGGTCAATGGAGCATTAAATTAAATAAATAATGAGTAATAACCAATTAACTGTGGCTGGCAACTAGAATCTACATTTTCTAGCAACTGGGAAGCTGTACGGGAAATTGTCAGGACACATTCAGTGTCTCCAAGAAATACCCAACTGCCTACTCTCTGTGTTGGCAACAGAAGAACACGAATCTGTGGCTGGGACCGCTGTACAGAATCACAGAATGGCAGAGGTTGGAAGGGACCTCTGGAGATCATCTAGTCCAACCCCCTGACAAAGCAGGGCCACCCACAGCAGGTCCCACAGGAACATGTCCAGGTGGGTTGGAATGTTTCCAGAGATGGAGACTCCACCACCTCCCTGGGCAGCCTCTTGCAGGGCTCTGCCACCCTCACAGCAAAGAAGGTCCTCCTCATGTTGAGATGGAACTTCCCATGGTCAAGTTTGTGCCCGTTTCCTCTTGTGCCGTTTTGTACGCTGTATTATTTACTGGGTTTTTATTGTCTCAACAGAGATGGTCACAGGAATAGGTGTTGCTGCTCTCGGAGCTTTCTGCAGGACATCAGCCTTCACTAGCACTTCAGCATCTCTGACAGCCATGTTTCTGAGCTTATTCTTTTCCATTTTTAAAGTCTGACACAAGAGAGAGGTTAAAGCAGGTTTTTGTTAAACTGGAACTGTCACTCTGGGTAAATCTCCTCCTCCCCAGCCCCAGTAAGAGGGAGGCAGCCCCACGCAGCAAGGCCAAACCCAAGGCAAAGGAGCTCCTCAGTCTTTTCAATGATTGTAAAGGGGAGAACGCGACTTGAGAAGACAGGCAATAAAATGCATTTCTCTTGCAGGCAAATCTTATAACAGATAGAAAAACAATCTTAGTCTCTTGCTAAAGGCACCCTCACTAATTGAAACAGAAATAAAATGAGGAATAGGAAAGAGATAAAGCTACAAAGTTATGTCTTGGTCCAATTAGGAGGTAGAGACTTAAATTATCAGCTAAAGACATTCTACAAGTTTCCATGTTGGAAATTGGAAGGGAAAATACAGGCTGTAAAACTGCTGCCACCTGGTCTTCATAGCACAATCCAGAATATTTTCTAGTAAAATAATATTTTAAAACCTCTAGACATAGTCCAGTGACAAATGCAATTAAACCCAGACAGAGATGTAAAAGCCCTGGCAGGTCACCTCATCCATCTATTTGCCAGCACAGCCTTGTTCCAAACCAGCTAAAAGTACTTAAACTCTTTGATGGCGCCCCATTCTGCTTTCCTGTAATAAATAGACTTTCCCTAGGCTATGTCGTGCATATATTTGTCTAGAATATATCTCAACAGCGTGTCCCCACACCCTGGCTACACTCCACCACCCACGTTTTGACAGTCCCTGCTGGAAGCAGGCTCTCACCCCCAGGAAGGAGACACGGAGTTGGGCTCCCCCAGGGCTTCCTGCCCCCTTCCAAACCCCCCTCCTTTCTCTCCTCTGCCTCCTGGCTTTTGCTCCTGGGCTCCAAACGAGGCAAGTTACAAGGGCATTGTCACCAAGGGCCAAGGCACAGCTCATCTAAGGAAATGGGGTTGAAAAAAAAAGCTTAAAGACACTTCTGCTCTTCGAGCACGCAGCCAGTTCAGGCAAAGAGTTGAGGCTCCAACTTACCCTACAGTGTCATGAACGGCAAAGCCAAGAGCCAGGCAGGGCCTGAGCCCTGTCACCCACCTCCCCGAGTGACAGTGAGTGATACTGTCCCACTCTGGCACTGCCACCACCCTATTGGTCGCTCGGTGCCACCCTCCACCCCATCCCCTTGGACGAATTCTCTCCAGAAACAGCCATCCCACCTCATCGCTCTGCTATTCCACACAGAAGCCCTTCCTCTCTTCCCCATTCCTGATCAGCAACATCAGAAATATCACCTTTTTTTTCAGCTATTACTTCAAACTTACAAATCCACCCCTTTGCCACCCCCTTTGCTCTTCCAGCAGCACGACCAGGTCTCCATCCCATGGGGACCACGCAGGCGGGAGCCCTCGCTCTCTGCTCCCTCCTCTTTTTCTACTACTATTGTTCAATTATATATTTTTTTTTTATTTAAACACAGTACAGTAAACTAATCAGAATTGCTAGGCGTATATTTTAAGTAATTGTGTTCTGATGTTCTCCAAACGATAGGGCATACCCACACTTATCACTGAGAAATGAAATAATAGCAATTAATTTGCATAGTATGTTGCATTGCATACACTTAAATTTAAAAGCCCTACAATAAGCCTGTGAGGTAAATAAAAACTAGTATACTCTGGTCCAGAAATAAAATTTCTTCAGTTTTGTGGATAATAATGGGTCTAGATTTTCTTTCCAAGGAGCCACGCAAGTTCTCCATTAGGATCACAGCACCATTGCGTGAAACACATGAAAACAGGATGAAGGCAGCCCAAACCCAGCAGGTGGGTACCCGAGAGAGCTGAACCAGCCCCGAGCCACACAGCGGGGGCTGCACAGCATCCCTGCCCGCATTCCTTGGGAAACAAGCCCCCTCTTGCCCGCTGGCTCCGTGGTTTCTCCTAGAAACTCAGCCCAGAAAAGGAAATCTTATGGAAGGGTACCGTGCTCTTCCCACTCTGGGGAGCACGGGCTCCGAGCCCTCGCACGGTGCCACATCCCGGCTTGCTCCGGGGAGGCAGAGAGAGCAGCTCACCCCTGGGTACCGCAGGGACACCGCTCAACGGCCCCATCTGCATGCAAGGTCACCTAAGGAACATCACTGAATATTCACAGCAGCAGGGTAGGCTGCTTGCTTCCTACCGCCAAGGAAAAAATTGTATTTTTCACTGTCACAAACGCCTGGTGACAGGCTCTTGTGTGAACACGGCACGTCCTGAACTCACCAGTTTGATAGGAAAGCTTCACTCCTGCCAGCCAAAAGCCACCAAGTGCCTCGATCAACAGCAAATTAGTATCGAGTACGGCAAGAACTGCAGAGCAGGCAGTAACAACTCTCAACTGGTTCCCTTTACAGATAACCCATCCTGGAGTGCCACGGTGTGAGCACAGGTGAAGGACATCAGCTCCATCACTGTCTGCCTGCACCCAGACAGCCATAGTCATAGAATCCCAGAGTTGTCAAGGTTGGAAGGGACCCCTCAAATAGAGTCCAACCATCAACCTAACTCTTACAAACCCACCACTAGCCCACGTCCCTCAGCACCACATCTGCCTGGCTTTTAAATACCTCCAGGCACGGTGACTCCACCACTGCCCTGGGCAGCCTCTTCCAATATTCAACAACTCTCTCAGTTAAGACATTTTTCCCAATAGCCTCAAGTTGTACCAGGAGAAGTTTAGGATGGATGTTTCCTCTTGTCGCAGGGGGCTGCACAGCATCCTTGGGAGAAGAGACTGACCCCCCCTGGCTACACCCTCCTTTCAGGGAGTTGGAGAGAGCGAGAAGGTCTTCCCTCAGCCTCCTTTTCTCCAGGCTGAACACCCCCAGCTCCCTCAGAAGTTCTCCAGACCCTTCTCCTTGTGCTCCAGACCCCTCACCAGCTCCATTGCCCTTCTCTGGACACGCTCCAGCCCCTCAATGTCTTTCCTGGTGTGAGGGGCCCAAAACTCCATAGACTCATTTGGGAATCCAACCCCATTTCACTGCCGTCTCAAGAGCACCTGGAAACCTGGTAACTTGTACCGTTTAAACGCAAGGGGCTTGAACTGACAAAAATATATGCTACTTTAAGATTCTCCAGTGCCAGCCCCAGTCACCCACAGCCCAGCCTCGGACGGCTCAGCCCAGGTGTGACCGCTCCAGAAAGCGGCCCCGAGCCGCGGCGTGACACAAACCAGAAGGGAACTGCTTTTATTTTCCTGCTGAATAGCTGCACGACAGCAAAAAGGAAATACATTCTCTTAGTGCAGCAGAAATATTCAAGTGTGTGAGTCAGTAGTTCCAAAAATACATTTCATAAGCTGCAAAACAGATATGTATGTTGCCATGGCACTTCAGCAAAATTAACAAGTCTCAAGCTTGTTTCATATATGAATAAAAATCCAAGCGCTCGTAGTTTCCTCTATCCTCAGCTGCTTCGGCGCTTGCACACTAAGGTCAGTTTTGCCACTGATTTCATTTGTTGTTTTTTTTTCCCCAGATTTGGCTTTCAAAGCAAGATTTCTAAAGGGCAGTTAAAGGTGCAGGAAGGTGCTCAGCAGGGTTTCCACAAGTGCCTAGACACCTGGTTCTCCTCGACGGTTAGATGGCCCCGTGCTTCTCGACCTGTCTGCAAGTCGAGGCGCCTCCTGCCTGCACAAATCTGGCCCTTAGAGCATCATCCTGTACCTTTACGGATAACGGGAGCTTTTCCACAACTCCAGCAGGATGGAGCCAGCCCTAAATGAACGCTTTGACTAAATTATCTCTTGCACACAAAGAGCAAGGTGCACTTAGGTGGGTGTTAATGCGCACACACACACAAAAAAAAAAAAAAGAGAAAGAAAGAAAAGGAGAAAAAAAAGAAAACCACATTACTAATCTGGGCTCTTATTCACATCTGCTTAAGGCTGGAGCATCTCCAACAAGGCTTACGTTCCTGCAGCTGATGCCAGTGGGAGTAAGAGCAGAGCCTGGACAGAAAGGAAGCAGGGTACAACGTGGTCCTGGTTGTGGATCCCCTCTGCAGGACACTGCCTTGTTCTAACAAGGAGCTCCCAAGAGAGCCCCTGGGCACAGGGAACTTGGTCCTGACCTGACCTGCCCAGCAGGATGGGGACAGCAACGTCACCTCACCCGACCTCATCACGCTGCTCTCCTCCTCTCGCCATAATCTGCTCCTTGCGGGAGCATCCAGCATGAAGTGCTCTGGCCATGAGCGTTCAGGGATTCATAGAATCATACAACAGTTTGGGTTGGAAGGGACCTTAAGGATCATCCAGTTCCAACCCCCTGCCCTGGGCAGGGACACCTCCCACCACAACAGGTTGCTCCAAGCCCCCTCCAACCTGCCCTTGAACCCCTCTAGGGATGGGGCAGCCACAGCTTCTCTGGGCAACCTGGGCCAGGCTCTCACCACCCTCCCACCAAAGAAGTTCTTCCCCACATCTCAGCTCCATCTCCCCTCTTTTTCGTGCAATTCCTTATTACACTGACCGCACACCCCCTCCTGGCTCTGACTTCAGTCCATTCAGCACACCGATGGCCAACTGCAAAGGACAGACAGCTGTTTGTCCCCATACACCATCTGGATTCACATCCAACCAAGGCATATATACCTCCATCGTATACAAGCTAATTTATATATGTATATACATACAGTATGTACACGTTCTGCTTTCAAACAGCCAGGCACCTGCCTGTCCTCACCCCAGCCACACGCTGCTGGACCAGGACGGTTCCCACAACCACATCTTTGAAAACTGGTTAAAAACACTCTCCCCGAGACACACACATGTATTTTCCACTGCTCCGGCCAGAGCCTGAGCACAAACACCAGCAGGAGATCCAGGTCTTCAAACCCTGCGATTAAAGCTTACAGGATCCAGCCCCGAGTTTCTCCGGAGCTGGCAGAATCAGCCTTTCTTACAACAAAACGCGCTGAGATCCTGCGCTCGATGCTCTTCCAAATGCAGCTTTGGGATAGTTCATTTTTAGTTAAATCATCCTCTATAGCAAATTAACAGCCAAACTGGGTAAGAATCCTTACTAAGGCCACTTGCATGGGGAAGTTCTGAAAGTTAAAGCCCTTACAATCCTCTCTCAGCTCGGAAGGTTTCAAATCAAAGCAGAGAACAAGAAGGGTGGATTATTTTTTTTTTTTTGGCAAATGTTAGATGTAAAGTCTCATAAAAATTTTTGCAATATGCAAATAATTTCTCAGCAATTCACTTTTTTTTTTTAAGATGTGTGTCACTATAATCATGCACCATAAATCAAAATTAGGTGAGAAAAAATAATAAATTAGCAATTTTCAGGGATTTAATAATCTTGCCTTTATAATTCACTCCAGCATATCAGCACCATTTTTACATTAACAGCCTTACTTTCAAAAATAGACATAACACTATCATAACATTTCAGGCTTTCAGGTTTTTTTTTTTTTAAAGGATGTCAAGAAACAACTCCCAGTGAGTGTTTCCATCAATCAAAGTTGAGAAGTGGGGGGAGAACGTAAAGAAAGAGAGAAGGCATGCCCCTGCCCAGCCCGGCGGGAGGGATGGAGAGGACCTGCCTCCCAGCTGCCAGAGGGATGCTCCCAGTCCCTGGGGTGGCTCCAGGACAACCCTGCTCAGTTTGCCACCGACCACTTACTGCTGGAAACATACATAACAGTCACACGTGTTGGCCAAATTCAACAGCCAAAGAGCCTAGACTATAAATGGCTCTAAAGACCCCACCAATGAACGCGCACCAACCCAGTCCTCCTGATTTGAATTACATTTTCATTTACAGTTCACTGCAAGGAGATGAAGGTGTCTCAAGTTGTCAAGTCACTGTTTAAGCCCTCCTGAAAACTCTTGGAATAAAGAAAATTTAGAGTTTGAAGAGACGGGTTATTTCTGTGCGGATCACCACGCTCAAGTCACAGGTTTAAGAAAATTTGGCTGAATGTTTCATAAGCAGCACGAAAACAAGAAAATATATTTTTAAAATGTGTACTTTATGCATTATAAAGCAAGAGGTGGGAGAGCTACTGCGTTCTCACTGTGGGCTTCACACCTTCTCTGCAGGATTTTGGGTTTAGACACTTGGCCAGTCTTCTCCCCTGGTCCTCCTCCCTGACCCATCAGGGCACAACAAGGGCCAAGGGTGTTTGCTTGTTGATGGCTCTTGATATTTGAATATTGCTGATGATAATGTATAGTATTGCCTTGGATCCTTTTAGTTTGCTTTCCTCCGTTTAATGATACTGGCTTTAGCAAAAAGGGCAAAAAACACACCCCTAAAAATCAGCTAAACAGCAAAGGGGGACGGGGAGAGCAAAATTACCTATGGCTAAGGTTGGGACTGCTATCAACTAAAATATACTTCATAGTAGGGTTTCAAATACATTCAAAACTCAGCTTCTACATAATAGCACTCTTAATAATAAACCTATTTTTCCCCAGCAACACTTCTCCAACTCCCCCTGTGTTATCACATCGCTCCCCTCCAACCCCCGCGGCTTGATCTCTTTCCCTGACGTGACATCTGTCCACGCGAGATTGCAACGTCCTTGGGCGACCGAACACGGCTCCTCACGAGTCTATAAAATTCCTAACGCAAATATGGCACTATCCAAACAAACAAATACTAATAAATGGCTGTCAGGGCACTGTTGTGGCTTCGTTGGGCATCCGAGCCGGCAGGGACACATTCCCTGTCCCCCAGCGAGGACAGGTCTGCTCCAGCAGGACCGGCAGCGAGCGGCGCGGGCACGTGAGAGCCTTTTCAATGCATAAAGGCTTCCTTGTTGAATTAAGTTTGTTCACGCTACAATCCGAACGCCACATCTGGTGCTCCCAGTGACCAAAACATTCCTTGTTAGCTTCCCAGTAAATAAATTATTTTCTACAGAAACACTCCAGTGACTAAGATGAAAATAGTGTGGAAAAGGAAATGTGCCGGACCATTTATACTGTTTTTTTCTCCGTGGTTTAATGGGCAGAGAGCTGCTGAATACCAGGCTGCAGCTCAATTGAAGTGTTCCACTGTCATCACCAGCAGCTGCAGAACCCCCGAGACTGAAACACAGCCCTCCCATTCAAGCTCATTTCGACCATTGTTACTTATAATATGATCTAAAGGAACATTTGCAGGATTTCATAGAAAGTTTAAATGTTGTTTGATGAGAGCCATTAGATATTTAAATCCAAAATGAACAACATACAGTAGCGAGGGAGGCAATCACAGCACACCTAACGCGGAGCGCTAAACTTCGTGGCTAGCATCTTCACTTGTTCCTGGCTAAGATTTATCCAGGGAAAGGTTGGCCTTCATACACTTATAAGATCCCAATTGTTCACAACCCGTCCATGCCATACTCCTCCCAGCTACCCCAAAGACACCTCTTTCACTAAGCTGCCTTCCTGGAGGTCTACCCCTATTGCAACCCAGCTGGTAAGTTTTTCCTCTCCCATTTTTGCCTTTTCCAAGCCCTTCTTCTAATTTGAAGACTACTGCACAAATGCTCTTCTTTGGTATTTCCGAGTCCTCACCTCTTCAACTGACTCACTTCTCCTTTATTATTCTTCTACTCTTCTATGCATTTCTACTCTCTTTTGGGGACTTGAGGGATTTTTTTCTTATCAATATTCCATAAAGTCAGACCCTTGCACTTTGTCTCCATTTGTCAGAGCGATAAACAGCCATTTGCTAGGCTGTACCTACTCGCTCCTGTGCACCAAAGAGTCATTCAACCCCTTCCCACCCATACCCAAGCTGCCACTTTTCCCAATTCAGTCTCCAAACTAGTCAGACCACAACTCCACAGCAGGCGTATCATCCCTTCTACCTCCCAGCTCTGTCCACCCTCTGGTTTCCTTCCATACTCTTTTCCACAATTTTCAACCTACTAGCAGATGACTGACCTGCTCTCAGCAATTTTCTGTCTCTGTTCCCTTTTCCCATAGATACGGTTGATGGTTCTCCCCGTAACTTTTTTGTCCCTCTCTCCTATTACCAAGAGGTTCCTGCTGATTCCCAGCCCTAGCCAGCAGTACCAGAAATCACTTGCTCCCCTTCTCCTGCAACACGAGCTGCCTGGGTGGAAACCCTGAGACCAGGTAGACATCCTCCACCACAGACAACTCCTCTGCTTCTTAAATTCTTCCTGCCCTTCCTACTAAACAGCTCCTGCCACTCCAACTTGGTTGAATCACACACCCACAGCCCCAGCTGCCTTTTCTCTGCCTTTTCCTCAGTCTCAGCCTTCCTTCCCTTTCACTCTCCTGGCTCTATCTCCCCCAGCACAGCGCTCTGCCAATTCCTTCCGAAGAATAACTTACCAAATAAAACATGACTTCCTCCCCGTTCTTCCCCTCTCCCTCCTACAGCCTTCATCCTCTCTCAAGAACAGAAGGTTCTTCTCAGTTCTCTCTAAGCCCGTCATTATTTTTTCCCAGTGATCCAGTCCACGCTGTTTCCTCATTGCCTATCTCACCATCTCCTCCTCTGCTCTGACCCGAAACCTCCCTCTCCCCACCTCCAGCTTTATCCCCTCGCAGCTCAAAATACGTCTGAAAACCCTCTTGACTGCACTCCCTCCTCGCATCCTTCTCATGGTCTTCCAGTCCCCATGGCCTCAGCCATACATTATTCACCAGCCCTCGGTTGGGTTCAGCTGCCGGGAAGAGCCGACCACAGCTATTTATGCCGAACAATACCCTCTCTTTGTCTTCTCGTGCTCCCCAATCTGTCTATCCATCTGTTCTCCCTTGTTTTAGGCTCCAATTTTAAGCTCCTGGGGAAGGATCCTCCTCTTTGTTTAGGGCTTGCTCAGTCACAATAAGGTTACAGTTTAGGGCTAGACCACCTCAGCGTTAACATTTTTCAAATAAATAAATAAAGCCTAGATTTTACTTGGATCCAACTTGTTTAAATCTTTCTTTTAACAATAACAACTCTCTTTACTCAAAGCAGTGATTTTCTCTGCAATATTTTTCTCCACGTAATCTGAAAACAAACCAACTTTGATTCCTAGGAAATTCTGTCTAAAACAAGGGTTGGAAGGAAGCAAACAAGTACAAAAGGCAGCAAACAAGTCTCATCTTGGAAAAATATGGAAAAACAATCATATTTAGCTTCCTGGTTTTCTTTTTTGCTCCAAAAGTTTTGAAGAAAATGGAACAAAGATAAAATAATGTTTGTCAACATTTTTTTTTTTTTTTTTTTTGTGAGGAAGAGGAGGATTTCCTCTTTGCTTCTTGTCCCACTTCTGATCCCCGCTGCTCTCCGGGCGACACCGGTCGGCCCCACGCAACCGGAGCAGAGTTAGGTGTGAGAGATGGCATGTGAACCGCAGTGGCTTCGGATCTCCTCCCTCCCTATTAATTGCTGGGAAACTTCCCTACGTTCCCACAGATTTATCAGGTAAGAAGTACAGGAATAGCTAAAGGAACAGCGCTCCAGGGAAAGGGACACCCTGACCCTCGAGGTAAAAGAATTTTAAAATAAACCGCTTTCTTGGTTTCCGCTCAGGACCACTGCTTGGGAAAAAAAAAAAAAATTCTCATTCTTTAAAAGTACCTTGTATTTTCTTACTAGTCCTGAGAAATACTACGCTCCAGAGGAGCGGCAACCCATTTGTTCTACTGCCTGTACACAAGCTGACAACCAGGCTATATGGCTACGAACAATACCGCGCTTGTGCCACCGCTGGGAATCGGGGCTGGATTTGGATTTTGGGGAAGCAGGTGCACGTCAGCCTGCCATCTCCATTTAGGTCTTGAAGCAAGGAGGAAACCTCATTTTAAGCCTGACTACCAAAGGAGATCCAGCCACAGCACCGGGAACTCCTGAGGCACCCTGGCTGCAGGAACACAGTCCCCCGAGTCAGAATTCCAAGGAGGGATGTAATTCCCAACTTTAAATAGCTTCAATTTTTTTACTCTTGTTTTCAAAACTTGTATTTGTCTGACTGACATGGCCAGGAAACCCACTGCAAAGGAACTGGGGATTTCTAACCCAATATTTATAGCCTGTTTTCCACCCCACCCCCCAAGCCACGATGAAGACACTACAACAAGATCAAAGAGTTACACGGACAAGAAGTGAAAATCTTGTGCTCAAAAAAAAAACCCAAACAAACTGGTTACTCTATAGAACTGTAACATTTTTAGAGGTCTATTAGTTTTGCAGGTTTTGTGGGGTTTGTTGGGTTTTTTCCATTTTACAGACAGGCCGGTTTCCTTCCATAATTAAGCTAATCTTAAATAACAAAAATAGCAAACCATCAGTATGGTAAAGCCATCAAATAACACCAGGACTAATGCATGGGGGAAAATTAACCATACATAGCTAATTGCTTTTCAAAATGCGTTTCATGTATTCTTCTGTTTCAACAAAAGAGCTTTACATCGAAAGGAAAGAGGTAATCTCCAGCATCTTCCTGGTCGGAGAGCCAGAGGGTAAGCAAATTAAGAGAGTCTCCTCTTAACTGCATTCTTGGGGCAACCAGACAGGTTTTCTGGCCCCAGGTCCCTGCAAAGTGACACTGCATTAACCAAGTGACACCAAAGGCAAGGCAATGCTGTACAAGTCGGGGTTTTTTTTCTTGTTATCCAAACTAAAAAATGCTTTTGAAGCCCCCTGTATGCAAGTTTTTTCCCCCTTGAAACATACTTATCCTATGACTTGGTTTCAACGCTGCGGGGAAGCAGCAGAACGAGGAGGCCCTGCTCATGCAGGGCATTATCTCACCATGGTCCTCTTGGGCTCTTCACAAACCTGTGATTGACAAACTCTACCGAAAACAGTTCTCTCCTCCAAAACAAAGGTGCACTGAGCCAAAGGTTCCGTTCTACAAACCCAGCCTGAATTTAAACTAGTCAAAGGCTGAAGCATCAGGAATTAAAACCCATGGAATGTAGTTGAAAGGAAATATCTGTTTCATTGAGACAAAGATGTTTCATTAGTAAGAAATGTAAACTATTCCCTGGCACGTGCCAGAGCGCAAGCTGCATTCAAAGGTATCTAATCAAGGCACTTCTCCCCGGTTCAAATCCACGATTGGGCTCCCAGAGCAAAAGACTGACAACTCGATTACGTTTCTTATTATAGGCATCCCCTCACCCACAAAAAATGTACTCTCCCTTCAGCGTGTCACCATGCGATTAAAGCAGGCCGGGTCAAGCGGTGTCCTCGTCGCCATTACACCCCAACACCATAATTTGGGGGGAAAAAAAAGAAAAAGAAAAGATGATAAAAGCAAAATCGTTTCTTTTGCAAAACCATCTCATTGTGATTTGGAATTGATTTAGGTCTCGTGAAAAGTTTTTCCCTGTGAATCATTCGGCAGCAATTTGGCTATTTCTTTTTATCTCATAATATTCAAAACAGGAAAATTAAGAAAAATTCACCCCAATTCATTATCTACGTGACATGAATTGCACGGAAAAGGAAAAACCAAGCAGTACAATGTTCTAGAGATCTTTTTGACTTCTAATATAATACTGTAATAGATGAGAACAACATTTTCCTTTATTTTAAGTAAGTCTTCTATTTGATATTATCTCATTAAGTATTGCTGAAGAAGAAAAACATCCTATTTATAGGATAACATCTACTTATGATTAAGGCCCTTCCAGGCTTTAAACAAAAGACACAATCCAAGAAACTATTGATATTTATCTTCTTCTTCCTGACATAAGAGAAAATCCTGTAGGATCTCTGAGCACTGAATTCACTGGTCACAGACTGAAATGTTGCTCTGAACCAACCCGGAGCAGCTTTAGAAATGACCCCCTGTATTGTGTTCACCGGAGCCCTTCACCTGGGAATTACACTGCCCAGAAGGATAACGGATCACAAGGGCAAGGGGACTTAAACTGCAAAGGTGATCTGTCAGCTGTAATAAATAAACAAACACACAAAGAAATGAAATAATCAGCCAGGAAGTTGAAGGCTCCCATCTCATGGCTCCCAACACCTCTAGGGTACCCTATTTCCCACCCCTTACCCCCCCTCAGCTGAGAGCAATTGCTTTTTAAACCACCTCCCTGGGACTGTCCTGGTTGTAGAGGTTTCAGTGAGTGTGATGATTTACACCCACTGAGGATCTAACCCCCACATCCCTCAAGGAAACTGGAATAGAATGGGATTTGCAGCAGAAGCACCAGTAGCCTGAGAATGGCTTAAAGAGGTCAGCGATCCTGGTCTGCAAGAAGGAGCTCAATCCCAGGAGCTGCATCAACATACATTCGCAGATAAATATTATGAAAGCTTAAAAATATTTTTAATTTTAATCAAAATAAAGCCTTGGTGACCATAACACACCTGTAACCCAGACTCTGTCCCTTCAGCCCTGGCTCGTATTTCACAGCTGAGGATGGACCAGCTCCAAGAGTCCCCGAAGGCGCTGGCACAAACTCAGGAGGATGCTCCCAACTCTTTCTGAAGACCCAGCACGTCATGCTGTCATAGCCCACCAACCCTTGGGCTACCATCCTGCCCACAGGGGTAACACAGGTGATACTAGAGGGCTTTTTTTCCCCCTTTTGTGGGGTTAAGATCTCATTTCTAATGCTCTTGGATGCAACACTTGCCTTCTGCTCAGCATCACGCCTTTGCCCTTTAAGAGAGGATAGGGGTGATCTATCTCCTGCACCTTCACCAAGGTCCTGGCGCAAGCACCCAACACCCTGGAACCCAACCTGGGGGCACAGCCCACATCCTGCCCACTCACCTACAGCCACCAAAACTCCTGGAGTTTACTAGGTCCCACAGTGTTAAATGAAAATGGAATTTAATCTCCTACATTTATATGAAAAAGGGCAAGTGAAAAAAAAAAATCCTGGTGCTTTTAGTCCCTTTTCAATAAGTTATATCAAATAATGTCTTTTGCTAACTACATTAGAGAGCAATTATGACTTAATGGCTGTCTAAATCCATTATCAGTGTACATTTAACCTTTCAATATTTAAAGATAATATTTAATTTGAGCAAATTAATGGACTGCCTGTGAGACCAAATATATCTATTTATCACTGATGGAAAACCAGAGAGACTATTTCCCTTTCGATATCAACCTGTGCGACAAGCAAACTGGGAAAGTTGCTCCTTACATTCATACTTCAAATAAACATTAATAAGACAGTGCTAGAATGACTGAGGGCCAAATCAGATCTTCATAGAATCACAGAATGGTTTGGGTTGGAAGGGACCTTAGAGATCATAGAGTTCCAACCCCCTGCCATGGGCAGGGACACCTCCCACCACACCAGGTTGCTCAAAAATCTTGAATAACTACTAGATTTATCCATATTACTATTCACATTATTTTCATATCCCTCCACAGTTATTTTTCATCCAGTATAGAAAATATATTTATATAGTTGTCTACCTTCTTGCTATCTTCACAATTACTGTTACGTTAAAAATTTTACTATTATTCCCTCCCTTTTTGAGTTAAAAAGCATTTCCAGCACAACTGCACATTCCACATTTTCATGAACGAGCACAAAAACACTTATGAATTTTCAAGACTGCCTCTGAATAAAACTCCTATTTCAAAATCCTGTAGACACTGAAGACAGACCACCGTACAGAAGTCACAGTCCAACAGCCAAGTTAAAACAAAAACCCCACAAAGAAACAAGCAAGCAAACAAAGCCTGATTACCCAAAGGATTCACGAAAGACCCTACTCCTTTCAGATTACAGTTGCCATGGAATCTTCCCAAAATTTCAAATTAAAATGTAAACTACTCGATACCGATTTTTATGCTTGTTCCAGTGACCAAACCCCTTGTTATTTAAAGTAATTTCTCCACACCTTTCTTTTGAACAGCTAAATCAATGGCCAGGTTTCCAGAACCAAGCGTCCTCCAACTCACTGATAACAGAACGTGAAATTCAGATCCCTCGCTGAGATGACTAATGATACAGCAAGGAAAGCTAGAACTGATTCTGTAAATACCGACACAGTTAAAGAAATTTCAGTTTAAGGCAGGAAAATTTGGGCTCCGTTGCAGGGATCTCACAATTCAAATCCAGAGAGGACAGGCAAAGAAGCAGGGAACACCTTAAAATACATGCCTCTTCAAAACTTAACCGTCTCTGCATGATGCTCCCATGATGTCATCTTCATAGTCTCTTTTCTCTTAAATAAAAAGGTGATAACGTTCAAAGTTTGCACTATTTAAATAAACATAGGCAAATGATTGCACTTCCCCAGCGCAAGCAGCGTAAAACGACTGCAAATGCATTATCATGTCAAAACCTGGTGGAGTTAAGAGAACTAGGTTGACATCTTATTCACATACTGAGAGGTTAGAGGTGTTCCTCTGCGAATAAGGCGCTTTAAATAGAGCCTGACTTTGCACATCGTGCGCACTTTGGATTCCACGGCACTACTTCACGGGTTCCGCGACAGAAACGCAAAGAAGTGTTTCAGTTGCACGAGTCTGGCGTGAAGCCACTGAAACCAGCAACATTCCACCCAATTCATGCCATCGGACACAACTGGAGCTCAGGGCATCGCTAAATCCTTCCTCTGGCAAAGTCAATGGGACCCTTCCTTGAGTAAAACTCCTTCAGACTCGGACCGGAGCTTAAGAAAAATGACATACAGGTTGCATTTTCACCCCTGCACGAGAGAGAAGGTTTACCAGTAGAGTTGCTGCTTATGCTACCATTCACACAGAATCTCAGCAACATAAACTACACCTCAATCAGTATTTAAGAGCACATTCAAAGCAGATGGAAGTCAAAATGCAAGCCAAAAGGCAAGCGCTTGCTCGCAAGCAAAAGGATTACACTGGTCTGCTAAACTGTGAGAGCACAGAAAAAATTAAGGAAAATACTAGAAGGAGAAACAACAATCCCCCAAACACTTCAGGATGTATCTCAGCACTGGGATCCAGGCAAATTTATCAGTTAAACCTCTACACACAACCTCTGATCTACCTCCTCATCTCAGAGACAAAGTGCACACACGAGAGGGACATTGGGACCCTCTTGACTCAAGCGCAAAGGACCCCACACTATCGAGTCTAGCCATATAGAGGGTCTCTATTTTTATTTCAGACCAGATTTAACAGAATCACAGAATAGAACAAGGGAATAGCTTCTATCTCCTGCAAATAAAGTTCTCCCACCTCCCCCCCCATCTATAGTTCAGGTAAACAAGTTGATTTATTTAAGCAGGGAGATTTTGTAAACAACTGGAAAAACCCTGCTCCACAGACCCGTACGTACATAGACACGCTATGAATTTCCACCAAGGTACCCCACCTTGCTTTCTACAACCAAAAGTAAAGCAGAAATACTCAATTCGCAAGTTCCAAGGCAAGATTCTCCAAGAAAACACAAAGACACAAACGACCCAGACTCCCCAAGTCCCCAGGATAACAGCAGGAAAGACGAGGTACACCAGCCCCCCACAAACTTCATTTTAAAATATTCAAGTGGAAATCTGTTCACCACTCCTTACCTTCGAGAAGAAGCAGCTGCCCCACTGCCAGGACCCACACGTGTCCAACCTCAGCCAGGCCACCTGGAGCCCCACAGCCACAAGCAGCCATCTCCACCTCCAGCCACACCCCAGCCCTAACAAGCTCCTACAGCTCATTGGTTGCTCAGCTTAACTGACTCCAATTAGACAACCCACCAACACCTGGAGGGTCTCCACGCCCGCAGAGGGTGCTCCATAGGTCAGAAGGCACCATGGGGAAGTTTCACCTGGTGGGATGGGACTCCCTGAGATCTATGGAGGTGGCACCTGCTGTCGTGGCATCTCTCCATGACACTCTGTTCCCTCCTTGGGAAAAGTATGGAGCAAACTCAACTGGGGCAAGTACATACATGCAGCTGGGAGATGCAAATGTCTGGTCGACTTTTCCTATCGAAAAAGGCACGTTCCTGTAGAGACATGCCACACGTTGGGGGAGGGGGACAGATGGAGAAGGGAAACATGCTATTTAAGAGCTGGAACAAGAACAAGTGAATATAAACTGGCCATATTTAAATTTTGTCAAAACATTACAATAAGACTTCTGGCCATCAGGACTGAGATGCTGGAACATTATTCTAAGACGATTTTTGGATCAAAAACCTTAACAATTTTAAGGCAGAGCATGACAATCTAAGCAATACCAGGCACCTGGACCTGCTAATCCAAGGACTCCCTTCCAGTCCTAACTTCCTTTCAAATACTCTAATAAATGGCATTGATGTACGTCCCCACGTCTATAAACACCAAGGAATGCTGAACAAGCCTTTCATTATGAAGTCCAAGGGCTGGCAACTGAAGACACAAACTTGGGAATGATTAACTACCAGTGGCCAGCTCTCCACGCAGAGAAACTGCTCTGGAATGTGGGATTACCTGTTTTTAACAAATCCATTAGATAAGAGATTGTCTTTTTTTTTTTTTTCCTTCTGCTGTTACTCGTGAGATGCAACAGGAATCCCAGCTCTTCACTGGATCTCGCCCTACAATATCCCTTAGTTAATGTGATTTATTCTGGAATACAAGGGGATACAACAGCCATTACAGCACTCACAGCGTGGCACCAGGCAGCAAAAAGAGCATCACTCCTTTTGTCTTTCTCCCAGCACCAACTGACCATTGTACCTATGGCCACTGATGACTCTTTTTGGTTACATATGTATATGTTTATCTATTTATTTATTAGAACAGAATTTCTGAATTCTTGAATGCAATGGGACGATTTATTCCACTTGATGGGGAAAGTAATTCTGTTTGTAACATGACATTTGCTAAAAACTACAGAGTAGACATAGAGGCTTTATTTTTTGTGTGTGTGAATCCGTTTGGACAGTGAAAACAATGATACTCAGAGTTAATTTTCAATGCCAGAAACTAGTGGAAGACTTTTATTTGCCAGGCAGCGTGTGCCAAAGACATGACACCCAGGTCTCTCCCTGCAGAAACTTTGTCTAAAGCTCAGCTCTTTTCAGAGGAAAATACCACCGAGGCTCACTCAAAAGGGAATTACCGCTAAGCTGCTTAGGTGCAAGCTCCGAGCCAAAATTAATCTTGAGAAAATTAGATCCAACCCTGTTCAGCAGAAGACAGTTAAGCCCAAAGCTGTAGAACCCAACACCACTGAAAATGAGCTTTGATGGTCGGTACAACTAAAGGAAGCGGATGAAGGGGTGCTTACAGAGAGCAGGTACTCCACAAGAGCTGAATGTTTGGGAGATGTTGTTTTGTCTATCTAGACTTAGCTAAAGCCTTTGATACCCACAGCACTCTCCTGGAGAAACTGGCTGCCCATGGCTTGGACAGGGGGGGGACTCTTTGCTGGGTAAAAAAGCTGGCTTGAGGGTAGGAAGGCTTTGCAGAGGGATCTGGACAGGCTGGATCTGTGGGCTGAGGATATTAGGAAAAATTTCTTCCCCGAAAGGATCGTCACGCCTTGGAAGAGGCTGCCCAGGGCAGTGGCGGAGTCCCCATCCCTGGAGGGATTTAAAAGCCAGGTAGACACGGTGCTGAGGGACGCGGTGGACTTGGCAGCGCTAGGTTTATGGTTGGACTCAATGATTTTAAAGGTGTTTTCCAACGTAAACGAGTCTATGATTCTGAGACGAAGGTTCCATTGGGGCCCTCTGGCAAACACCAGAATCGGAGAGTGGAAAAACAAACAAATATTGTTATGCCTTAGCAAACCTTATTAATTTCAGAAATTACAACCTCTGAAACCAACGCCAACAATTAGGAATCAGAGATTGTCCTTTGGTTGTCATCTTAAAAGCTCAAAGAGGGCTGTATCTACAGACCTGAAAGAAGATAATTGTTGGTTAGACTTCTGTTTGTGACCATCAGAAATGTTACCTTAATTTGGCCTTAATGACCTATAATCTCTTTTAGCATATGGCTTTTAGAATGGTTATTATTCAGCTTGATCTATGGCTATAATGGAGCAGAACAGAACTGTGGGTATAATTAAAATAAGTTCCTGTAAAAGTGGAATATGTAGTACATTGCTAATGTGTAAATGACTAAATAACTTAATTAGGTGAAATGAAGTGCACTTATAACCACAGATGCTTAAGCCGAATCATGATAATGTTGTGTGTGTGAATATATTTTTTTTAAATATGTTTATAACCCAAACAGTAGGACAAGGAAATACAAAGTGTACACTAGTTATAAGGACAGCAACGGATTTTTTAAAGGGAAGTTTTCATTACAAATTAACGTGAAGCCGGTAGAGAAAAACAATTTTTAAATCACTTCAAAACCCTAAAAGGAAACAACTTTTCAATAGGCTGTTCCAATCCCTGCAAACATCTTCTCCAGGCAAAACCTCAAGTGAAATATATGAGGAAATTATTCTCCTGGGCAAGCCTAAAAGAATAAATAAATAACTGGAGCCCACCTATTCGTATCACGCTTTTCCACGCCTGTACCTATCTCCTTCATTAGCATGAGTATGTAGGGCAATGAAATGGATAAATCTGCAGAATATAGGCAAAGAGCCCAATCCTCCTCACAGGGAAATCAGCAGGAAAATTCCCAGTACTTTCAATATCCGAAAGACCGGGTTCCAACTCGGGGGGGGGGGGGGGGAAAATCACCTAAAGTG
>JAOQGH010000019.1:847994-860308 GCA_025769975.1 Gallinago jamesoni | reverse complement strand
CACTGCGCACGCGTGAGCAGAAGGGCAGGTATTTCACGCGCACCCGGCACGCGCTCTGAGCCTGTTGCGGTAAGGCCAAATCTCATCATCTCATCATCTCATCATCTCATTGTAGTCAGATACTATGGGTTCAATGGCCACAGAAAACACTTGGGTATTTACAGGCTCCAGATGCACGAAAATGCCAGCAATCATCACTTTATCTGTTTTCTGGTTAAGTTTTGATTACAGGGTTTTCAGGTCCTTTCTCCATTCCTATTCCTTCACCTCTGAATTTTCCATAGATAACCTCTTCTGCTCCCTAAGGAAGGAAACACTGGAATTAAGGGGGAGAATTTGGAACCAAAGGCTGGAGTTACTGGACAGGTCAGATCCAGAGAGGCATGAAGTCCAGCAGTGGGGGTTTCTGCCTGCAGGAGAATCCTTATTTTTGGCAGGTGTTTTGCCACATCACGCTCACAGGGAAACAGCAGAGCTCTCTACCCTGGATTTGCACTGCGAAACGACCAAATCTTGCCCCTTCAGATAATGAAGGTTTAATGAACTGCAGTGTTTTTCCTGTCCTACAGAGCTGGCATTCACAAGTCCAAGGAAAAAATAAAACCAAGTCAGTAACGGGGAAGAAATAGAGAAAATGAGATGACAAACATCTGGACAAACTGGGACCCCATAAAGGTAAGAAGGAATCCAATACTGCTGAAATAACCTGGGTTCACTGCATTCTCAAGAGAAGTAAAACCTGGGTTGTTATCTGTATTTTTTTGAATATGACAACTTTCTTGCGCTTCAACTAAACGGGGTTTAGGGTTAAAAAGACAATGATAATTTACTGCCAATAATTTCCCCGTTGAGGATTTACGCCCTGCAGAGGGGGAACTCCCAAACGGCGCAGAGGACAGAGAGCCCCTGCACTGACAAAGAGCTGTCCCGTTTACTCTCTGATAATTGCTAATTTTGCCATGTTAACTTCCTAATGGGATATCAACACGTTTTCAGTATCTGTCGTAGGCTTCACTCACAGGCAGGGAGATGGGAAGAAGCATCAGTATCTCACGCTTAATCAAATCTGGACATGAGCATGAACCTGAAGCACCCTCCCCACCACGTCACCACTTTTAAAAGATGGAGGTATAACAGAAAAAATATAAATAAGAAAATCAGGAGAGCGAAAAAGACAATGTCCATTAGTTAATAAGCTAGTTCATAAATTAAATGCTCTAATTTGCGGTGTTTACAAAATATCTAATTTTAGGAACGTGAATTTTCCTCTGTTTATACAACGCGACACAGTATTTCCTAAGTAAATCTTTCCAAAGAGTATAAAATCAACAAAGCGATTAGGCACAGAAAACAAAAGTTAAGCAAGGCATTTGCTAACAACTCTGATCCTGCAGAATAAAGCATTATCTAGTCTCTAATCAGGACTTAACACATCGTTTTTCCCCCGAAGGGACAAAGGGAAAAAGGGACAAAATACTCTGAAATAAAGTTGGCTTGGGAGAGCCCAGATTAACACAAAGCACACCAGCGGGCCCAAACAATAGGAGTTTCAGGCAAACCCGCACCAAGTGACAACAGGCAGTAACTAGTCGGGGGTACTAGTTAGTGACAGCACAGGAGGATGGATGTGGAAGGTCTGGGTAGAGAAGGGGCAGCAGTGGCAGAGGAGGCAAACGAGTGCACCTGACAGGTTCCACTCCCAGCAGGAATCACAGAGCACGTCAGTGATTTATAAGAGCAGGAAAAAGCATTTTCCAAATATTTTACTTCTATTTCTCCATCAGCCCTCTGCCACAAACATTCGGATGCAACTGAAAAAGAGTATCCTAGGTCTGAAAAATAAAATAAGGTTTCTGAGTCAGATGATGGTACTATTTCTCATGGAGGGGACATTCCCAACCTCAGGCTGACTACACACTGCAAAGAAGGAGATTTCGGAGAGGGAACCTCAGAACACTAGTCCAAATTTCAGGCAGATGGGATTTCTGTTGTATAAAATGCCATGGGAATGAGGTTTTTCAGTACTGGGGAGTCTTGAGAGTCTAAATCATCCCCCCTGTGCAGTGCCCAAGGAAAACCGTTGATCCTGGAGAAGCAGGAGGAGGGAAGAGCCGGGATGCTCCTGCACACCCAGTGGGGTGAGCAGCTGCAGGACTTCACCAAGCCATTGGGCCACTTTCTGCCCTTTTGGGAGGTCTGGTGGTGACTCTGGCTCATCCCTGCCCTTCTCTCAAAATACCTGCAGCATTTAAGCAGTTGCAAGGCCTAATGGGCAGCAGTCCCCCGAGGATAAAGGAACACCTCTTCCCAACACAACACACCTTGAGCAGCTAAATATTAACTCTGCATTTCAGCATCAGCTGCTGCGTGCTGTCCCCGTAATTAAGTACGCAGATCTATAAGGAGCTAAAAGTAATTTAATAATTATTTTTGTATTACAACTGTATATGCAAGCTTCACTTCTCCCTTCAATGAGAAACCCCTCAGAACCGAGGAAACCTACGCTGCAGGCTGCAGGGCTGCCAGCAGAGATGGCCCATGCTCACGGGGACTCCCAAATCACCTTAGAAACAAAGACATGCATGCGATAAAATACTAAAAAAAAACCCTCTTTCACGTAGTTTCATTAAATAGCAGTATTTCAGGCTCTGCTCTGTGAAATCCCGGAGTCATTTCAAACAGGGACTGTGCCCAAGGAACAGCACCGCATCTGCAGGGAGGCGAGAGGAGAGTCACATCCTCCTACAATTTGGGGAATTTATTCGGTTTTCTTGTATTTGTGGAACAACTCGCTCCCGGGCTGTAAGTTTATATGCCAGCCCTCAGCCCGGTTCAAACGCCCAGAGCCAAGTCACAAACTTATCAGGAAGGTTTGTAATGGAAATGCTGACAGACCCTTAAGTCTAGTGGCACTGGCAGGTGCTCCCACAATACAGGAACATAATTCAATCAAGCTTTGGGCTGACGTCACGAAGCACAAAACAACTCAAATGCTTTATGAACAGTACCAGAACCCCTGAGATTCAATTACGGTCTCGATATTCCATCAGGAGTCATACTTAGCTGTTTTTAATATAACAAAACCTTTGTACCAGTTATTTATCAAATAGGTCGATCATATTTATATGTACAGTCAGAGGAAAAAGCGCATCGTGCCACATTAACCTGACAGCCCCAAATCTTCAGGTTTTTTTATTCAAGGAAAACAGCACCAAGAGGGAGTCTAATTTTTATATACTACAGAAGAGAAAGAACCGAATCCCTGTTTTTCTAGGGATTACACACATGCCTAAAAATTAATTCAGTGATTTCATTTTTTTTTTCCATTTTTGGACCCCTAAAATTATCCTGATGGAGGTACCAATCGCTGCAGAGTAAATGTGAGAAAACAAGGGGGTTGTTTTCTGTTTGTTTGTGGTTTTTTTTTTTTTTAAAAATAAACTTTGCTGGAACCCGCAGAAACAGCCCATGAGCCTGAAAGGATCTGCTCTAAGGGTAAAGAGGTAAATTTGGGGTAAAACCCTGACCGAAGGCAATGAAGGCCAGATGCCAGGACTGCTGAAAACACCAGCGGGCTTTTGGCAAGGATAGGACGGAGCGGGCACCGAAGGCACCCGGCGTCGCTCCCCGGCCCCCTGCGGAGAGAGCGGAGCAGGAGGCACCGCCGAGTGCCAGAGACATCGGCTCCACCTCGGCAGCCTTTTCACCAGGTGAAAAGAAAATCATTATATTCAACAAATCAAGACTTGGGGGGGATTAGACAAATTCCACCAGAGCGCTCGGCAAATCCAGCGGCGCGCGTTGAAGCCTTGTTTCCAAAATAGATCAATACCCGGCCCAGACAACAATAGATTGCAGCTACCTATTGTCATTGCCACCAAGAGGCGTCCTGAAACGGGCACCGTCACGATAGCTCTCACCCAACAATGCTGTGACGGCACCTTCCCGTGAAACACTTTCTCCCCGCTCTCAAATCCCCCCCAGATAAACCCATTTTCAAATACACCTGGTTGTTTGATATGCAGACAGACTGCCCTGGTGTTTACCTTGGCAGAGAGAGTAAATATGCCAAAAGCTTTCCCAACACTTTGCCTAGTTCTGTAAGTTTGCTAAGAAAAGAAATTACACAACAGCCTTTGAAAACATTAGGAAAAAAAAAAATAATCATCTAAGGATTTGGTCAGTGCCACCCCTCTGCTCTGCCAAGAAGCACTAGGCAGAAACAGGTAAAAGAAGAAAATTGAGATTTTTCTGCTGTTGCAACATCAGAGATTTGTGCCCCGGCGCAAACCCCCAAGTCAGAGGTTTGAAAAGCTTTGAGCAGCACAAACGGCAAGAGGCAGATTTCGGCACTTGGGCTCGATCCCCTGAGGCACACGATCCCTTCCAGATGACAAAAAGGAAAAAGCGGCGGCCCCTCAGCATCTCGGTGCCTCGGACTGACGGGCAGCATCAGCTGCCAAAAGGCAGGGGAGGAAATTCGGTAGCCCCTTTTCCTTAGCAGTTAATAATACAGCATAAATAACACCAAATTAAATTATTCAAGGGACTCGTTTGAACCGTTGTGATTCCTCCCCCTGTCTTCCGAGGTGCAAGAGAAACTCTGCGGACTATCTGCAGGCGCTGGCAGATGGTACATACTATTACATGTATATTAATTTTATATGCCTACATCTTCAGCAGGACATGTCAGACATCCCCGGGCCGCGCCGCCTCTTCTCTCTGCTGACCGCACAGAACCAGACGTCCGTGTGAGCAACGACAGTCTCACCTATTCTTCACCAGCCAGAACCCAGGGAGCTACGCCTCGGCAAATCGCTGGGTCCTCTGGCAGGGAGCAGAAAAATGAATCACAGCCCCAGGGCCATCTCTCCTCGGCCGGCTCCGAGGAGCCCTAGGAGGTGTAGGCACCTGACTTTTGTAAGGCTGCATTTCAGAAGCTTCAAAAACAATAGGCTGCCTCCCGTTCAGGACATTAAAAAAAAAAAATAATAATAATTTCCACTTCTTGAAATGTCATTTCTAGCCTTTCTTAGTCCAACTTTGATGATGTCCACCTCCCTGGCATCATTTATCTGGGAAAATTTTGGTAAAAGATCTTTAAAGCATTGCAAACACATCCCCTGTTCCTTATTAAACAATTGCAGATCCGTTATCTTGGCTTATGGGAACTGATCTAAATAACATCATGATATCAAACGCTGAAAACCACAGGCCTGGGGCCAGCGGGGCTCGACTCTCTTTCTGGACCTTGCAAAGACACACATTTCCAGATACAAAATGTAGTTTACCATTAGAAGTAAATGTTTGATCTGTGAAGCTTACAAAATGACTTTGTTTATCATAGCAGATGAAGAAGGAAAAAAAAAAAAAAGGAATAATTTTAAACTCAAAACAAAACTGTTTATATGACAGCTTTTACTGCTCCATGATTCTGTGCATTTAAGAGAGATTCAAGCAATTAACAGCATAAACTTTCATTACATAGTTCTATTATATATGTTTATGTGACTTAGTTGTTCATCTGTTATTTAAGCGATTTCCTCATTACTAGGGCACGGTAAAGATATTTGCTGATCCTGTCAAAAAACGTCAAGCAGTTCATTTCCAACATTCCTGGGATCCCCAAGCCTCTGCTTAAATCCTTTTACTTACAAGGTGAGTAAAATATCAAAGCGACTCCAAATTCAGTAATGGCTCAAATCACAGAGGAGGGGGGAGGAATTAAAATAATAAATTAAAATCACATGTTCAAGGCGCAGAAGCCAAAAAACAAGTGAAAGATTAAAATTTGTGTGACCCGGTGTTCCCGAGACGCGGAGGCTGACAATTCTTTGTGCCTATTTAATGTTTCCGGGGAATTCGGTCAATGGGAGCTGCGTTTGCTGATGACAAGGATCAATCTGAATTTGGGAGCGGGGGGAGCGCGCATCTAATGGGAAGAAGCCAAATTGTACCTCAGGCGCTCCCAGATGCCTTTTGTTCCCACATCCCTTACCGAAGGCGTCGCACGAGCTTTGTACTCCTGCTTAATTCCAAGTCAGGCCCGAGCTCCCTGGTTTAACGGATACACTCGTAGCCACAGAATAACCGAAAAACATTCTTTCTGTTCCTGCTAAATTTGGCAATGGCAGGAACAAGCGTCTCCTCCAAGTGACATTTGGCTGGAGCTGGCCCCCAAGCATTTCCGTCTCTCAGACAGCTAATGTGGATGGGCTTTGAATTATTAAATGTATTCAGGAGTCTTGACAGGGTAGACAAGCAAGGATGAGGACAAAAAGTATTTTATAGAAAAGCTACAGTATCCAACAGGCACAGCAGAACTGTTTCAGATACAATTCTCTGAGATCAGACCCAAGGCAACCTTTTTGCAGAGTATTCAGACCCTCTTCCATTTAATAAGGCTAGTTTTCTTCCAAAAATCACAAATCAGGGGGATTCATGAACTTTTTAATATATTTTTTTTTTCTTTTTTTTAATTGCCAAGGCAAGTCCTCAGCTTCCAGATTTAAATACCCGCGAGGGATTGTAGGTGGCTGTGTCTCTGGAACATCCTCTGCAGGATGCGCTCCCTTTGGCATCTGCCAGGCAAGACCCAAACTCAGAAAGCAACCTCTCTCCTTTGTAACTAAATATTTAGCTCCTCCAAGTATTCAGGGTGGTGTCTCAGGCCAACTCAAATACCATCGCGTGGGTCTCCCTCTGCCCCCACAGCGCGCTCGGAGGGGAGGAGGATCGAACGCTTCGCAAGTAAACATAGCTGGAAGGATGGGAGGTAACTAGCATTCTTCTTCTTCTTAATCATAATTACGAAACATTAGGGATGAAAAATATGGAAGTGGTTGCTTTTGTGTAGCCAGGGAGCTAAAGCCTGGAGGATTTTTCAACAGGGAAAGGCAGAGAGGAGCATCAGGGAGCGGTGCCGTGGGGCTGGGGGTGGCGGAGCCAGGCAGAGGGGCCGGGAGGTGCCGTGTCCCCGCACACCGGAGACCTGGAATGCCGCCTGGCAGCGGGAGCGACGTGGTGCAACACGCACGCCAAGCCAACACCCAGATTCAATCATCATTTGCCGTGTTTTCCGACACGGACTACCCTCCAGAGTCACCTGTGTACCCCCACCAGCTACGCTGCGCACCCACTGGGCTGCCTCCCTGCATTATTACAGTACTTCTCTGACCCCTGCACTTAAGCTTCTCACGTATTCTTTTTCTTTTCTTCTCCATTCTGCATTATAACCCCCCAAAATAAATCGCATTCTTCCCCAAATCCTCCCTGGTGAAGGTGTATTCTTCCCTACCACGCACCCATTATTCCTACCGTCAGCTGTGCCCAACCTGAGCGGCCACCAAAACCTCTTCAAGATCTAGACTCTATTTAACTTCACTTTTTCTGATGATCCAACACCAACAGCAAAATTATGCCCCTTTCCCAGAAGGCCATGCTCCAAAAATTGAGCTCTATTTAAAAAAAAAAAAAAAAACAAACCTCCATTTGGTTATAATTTACTCAGCCACATCCATAGTAAAAAAGGACTTAAAAAAAAAAAAATCCAGCTGAATTTGTGATTCCCTAGTTAAAGATGTATTAATTTGTAATCGCTGTTATTTTAATGCAGGACAAGCCCTAATCAAACTAATGGCAAAATTAAAAGCAAGTCCTTAAATCCTTTAAACTGACAGCTTTATTCAGTGATGTCTGTGCTAGCAAAGATTTTAGATTGTTTTCTCTGTGTGTGCAATAGGAAGGGCCAATCGTAAGAATTTGGTTATTTTCCTGCTGCTCACACCCACACAATATTCAAACATATACACAGTGGGCAATCTCTAACAGATGCTTGAAAACTTAGGTAAAATTAAATACTTAAAATAGAAGAAGCAGAAATTGAACACAATCAGGAAGATGTGGGCTTTGATTAACGGTTCAGAAACCGAAATACACCAAATGTGACAGACCTAGCAAATTCTTTAGTACCACAATTGTCAAAAACCTGCTTCCAAATCCATTCCCCAAAAATGAAGCACCAGCGATCATCATCTTTACCATGGCTTGCGCTTGGATTATGACAAATTCTAAGGAAGCTAAAGTGAACTATTCAGAAAATAATTTTAGAAGATCTGGGAAAATCAAATCTATTTTGGCAACTGTTCCAAAAAAAAAAAAAAAAAAAAGGAAAAGAAAAAAAAAGGGGGAAAAAAAAGGAAAAAGAAAAACCCAGCTTCATTCTAATGGACGTGCATTGTTCAATTTAAGTAACAGGTATTAAATCACTTTACAAATACAATATAAATTTGAGGTAACTCCAGGGGAGTTTTCTTAAAAATAATTTCAGTCTTCCCCCATTCCCCCCGTTAAGGTCAGAGTCTCTGAAGCAGCATAGCTGAATTGTTTTAGTGCTCTCTGCTGAACACCTGCAAACATCAAACAAAAACTCCTGGTCCTTTACTGGGTTGACAAAAGCCTTTCATGTGAAAAATGCTCCATGGGAATGTCACGGCTGTGGCTCAGGTTACATTCCTTTCTCCCTCCCAGCCCTCACCATTTCTTAACATGGTAAGAAGCCATGTTTGTGAAATTAAAGATTAAAAGGAAACGTGGCTTCACTTTATTTTCATTCACACGTTACAAATCACAATAGAGCATCATATATTAGATGAGTAAAAAGCTATTAAGATGACTTTAAGCATGAAATATTACCACACTTCCTAAAGTACAGTTAAGTTTCACTTCACTGCTTGGGATTGCTTTTCTTTGGGGTCGGTTTTGGGGTGGGTTTTTTTTTTTTATCTCCCGTCTCCTAAGAGAAGTTTCAGGTTAATGCAGAGGAATGACATCTGTGGTCCCCCATCTCAGTAAATATCATTTTTAAAAGAGGACCATTAAGAGAAGGTCAGCTCAAACTTCAGAAGGGCATCTGTCCAGAAGGAAGAACAGGCTGCGTTCGACTGGCTAAAATTTTGTATTATCAATATGGATAATTAGAATAATAAACCGCTCACGTGTTATTAACGGAGCTATCTTTAATCCTTCCATACACTAACAGAAAACACCTCTTGCAGCAGCTGTCTGGGCGCTATCACATCAAATCTGCACGTCTCCAGCGCCGGCTCCCTGCGAGCCCGCACCCCGGAGATGCTGAAGGAGCCAGCCCCTGGCACACAGCTGGCTGGCCAGCAAGAGCCCGGCGAACAATAGCCACGCTTCTCCTGCGCGCAACTCCCTCGCCAGGCCGCACGCCCACCCTCTCCCTGGGACCAACGAGGGGCAACTCGCTCGTGCCCACGCTCCCACAACTTTTTCCAAAGCCACCGGCCACTCGCTCCCTCTCCAAGCACCGAGCAACAGCCATTTCTACAGGAAATTCCCAACGATTTGCCCTTGGAAGAGCGTACCCTGCGCTGCATCCCATTGTGCAAACAATCTACCAACCTTCCTTTATCAGGCTGGGTCCTTCAGCCCTCCACCAGCAGAGACTGGGGGATTCAAGCATTTACATGTGGTGACAGCGTGGGAGGGTTCAGGTGTTATTTTAAACAGTCTGTATCTTAATATTACCGACTTACTTCAGCTCATTAAATTATTTGTGTGGCTGAAACGATGCGTCAAAGTTACTTTAATGCTTCCAGATTTAAAGACAATAAAAAACCCAATATAACCCCTCTATTTCGCTCGCTCTTCAGATTCTCTCTCCTGGGTTATTTCTGATCAAAATGACTTGGTAGATGAGGTTTACGATGCATTTATTAAATATCACTATCTAGTCAACTGCTGCTAGACCAGTGTTAGTTGCTGCATTGACTCGTATATAAGCATGACAAATTGATTTGTCTGGCACAAACACTCTTTGCTTCTCTACAGTGAAAACAAATACAGCGAATATTATGTCTTCGGTTAAATCAGTTCTTAAAATTATGTCGTTCAGAAACTGACAAAAAACAGGATTAAAATCTTTAGCTTGCGAGATATAAGGCAAATGACGTTTGGAAAGTTATTCAAACCTAACAGTAAAATTCTCCAAGTGCCTATATTCATAATATAACCGAATTTGTGAAGATAAAACAAAACCACGTTATTATTTTGAAAGTCTGAGTAGAATAAAATTCACAAAATGAGTGCTTAATAATTGTAGGCGGCATTCGATCTGGTATCTTAAAAATGCACATGCCAGACCACTCTCAAATTAGGAAGTCCTTCTTTGGAAATAAGAAGTTAACTGAGGTACCAGTGCCTTTAATAAAAACGGCTAGAGTGAATACACAGAAGAGGTTCCTTTAATTGAGTCCAAACTGCAAATACCAGGCATGAAACTATACGCAATGACGTGTTTATATCTAGATATCTACTGGCAGTTTGCAGGGAGGACTTGTCCAAATTTCCCATCTGATTTTGAGCAGGACTCGGCGGATAACAATACTCCGTACAGTGTGGGGCTATGTCTAATTGCCCCTGCTTTTAAAACACTCTCTGCTCGGAGATGGATTTGTGTCCTGGCCAAAACATCACATCCGCAAGGCAGGGAACCCTCTTAAACAAACTTAATAGAAGAGCAAGGAAATCTCAAACGCCTGAGTATCTTTGCTAGTTTTACTTCTAATTTGTCAGGCATATAAAAGCCTCTATATAAAACTTCAGTTGCCAGACAGTTATTGTACACATATGTTCTACCGCAGAAGAGCTCTGGTATTTCTTTTGTCATCAAACAGGACTCCTGTTTTTAGGGAATGCAGGAGTTGCCCCTATAGTACTACTACAGCCAAATAAACAAACACACAAACAACCAAATCCTCCAGTTCAATTGCAGGGACTCTTCAAAAGCAGGCAAATATTTAGAAAGAAAATGCCCTGCCTTCCACCAGGAGAAAAGAAACAAGATTTTAATTCACCCCAAAATATTCCATCAGCAAACAGTGATCTCTAACACTAAAGAGTCCTTTTCCCGGAAGAGGTTGGTGTTTAGACTCGGATAGTTGCCGATTTATTTATTTAATTTAAGCAGCCTTCAATTCTTATTCACAAAATTAATTCTCACGCAAGATGTTTCGCTTGTAATTTCGGACATGCAAAAGCTAGCATCTGAAACTGGAAATAAAAATCTCCAATGCTCAACTGAAAACAGAAAAAGATTTAAACTAGCTCACCTTGAATAATCATACACAGGAGAACTTTATGGTAGTTGTTGTTTTTTTTTTTAAATCATAAATGTATAGAAATACTGTGAAAATGTCCCAGTCTTGTGGAAATTAATAATAATAATAATAATACCAGCCAGCACTAAGGAATAATTCTGCTCCAATCTGAATGAATCTGCTCCCCAGAAGAGATTAACACAACCACAACAAAGGTAATGCCTGTGGATAAATAACTAACAACAATTTCACTACATACGAAACAAAAACGTTACATACTTGAGCCAGTAAAATGTCCACTTGCCAAGGAAGTTGGTCCATTTTTCCCACTGCTCACAGGAGGTGAAAACATCTAAAAAAAAAAAACAAAGAGGCATTACTACTGGAAAACAAGAGGTTCCCGAGTCCAGTGGCAGTCAAAAGTTCCTTCCACGTTCGCTGTGAACTACGTGAATAGTTCATCTCCCACGAAACATCGTCCCCCACAGACCTGAAAACGAGTCAATATTTCTTACGGCCCCCACCAGCCCCTCGCCACCATCATCAGGTTTTTATTAGGCTCATTAGCTCCCCAAACAATATTCTCTTCCCCGAAGAGTTGGAGCGAGCCCGGTGCCCAGCAGCGTGAGCCAGGCTGGGAAGCGGGGCTCGCTCCCCTCTCCAACTCTCCCGCTGACAAAGGCGAAAAAAGTTTGGTTTTTTGGTTGAAACCTTGGCCATAAACGTAGCAATGTCCATTTCCATCCCGCTTTAGGATTTGCCTGTCATATGGGAACCCGAATAAGAATAATGCAAAGTGCCACCTGCCCTAAATTCTCATTTCGTCTCTAACACGAGAGCAATTTGAAGCAAGGCTCTCCCCCTCTCTCTCCCTCTCTCTCGCTCCCTCTCTCTCTCTCCCTAGCATTTATTTCGACCCTAATTGGTTTCTCTCTTCTTCGACGTGTCTAGTGGATAATACGCACCTTCCCTGAGTCAGAGCCTGCAAAAAGCCAAGGAACAAATGGAAAAAGTGCAACAAGCAAAGAGGGGGCTGCGAAGCTGCCTCAGGCTACGTTTCCTGGCCAAACTTCCCCAAGCCATCCCTCCCAAGCCGAGGCTGGAGCAGCAGCAGCACCACCAGCCTGAAGCAGCCCCATTGCCACGGGGCGGGGGGGGGGGGGGGGGGGGGGAAATCGGGGGTTTGCGGGG
>JAOQGH010000019.1:808058-844903 GCA_025769975.1 Gallinago jamesoni | reverse complement strand
AAAAAAAAAAAAAAAAAAAAAAAAAAAAAAAAAAAAACGGCGAAAAAAAAAAAAAAAAAAACCAACAACCCGAGCGAGCGCGGAGCCGCCCGTCCCCAAACTTGTTCCAAGTTTACAGCGCTCTCCTCCTCCTCCTCCTCACCACCACCACGGCCTCCCCCGCGGAGACGCGGATAATAGCATCTTTCCCTGGAAGACACATCGCCAGCCGCTCACATCCGGGCAATGCCCGCCGCCTTATAAGCGCCGCCGCCGCCGCTCGCAGACAATGACGAGGGAGGGAGGGAGGCGGGCGGGACGGACGGCGCGAGCCGAGCCGAGCGGGGCCACCAAGATGGAGGGGCCCCGCCGTCGCCACAACCACCCCCCTCACACATACACACACACACACACACCCGCGCTGCGGGGGTGCGCCTTTTGATTTTTTTTTTTTGTTTTTTGGGGTTTGTTTTTTTTAAAATGAATGGGATGGGAGCAGAGCGCCTGGTGCGCAAATAGTTCCTGAAAATTGCGATGGGAAAGGGCAAAAAGAAGGGAATGGCGGCCGAGGGGGGAAGGAGCAAAGGAAAGGGGGATGTGGAGGCCGGGGATGCACTGAAGGGCCCAGGCCTGGAAGGGATTAGGAGAAATGTGGAACGGCATGGTTTGGAAAAGACCTTAAAGCCCATCCAGACCCACCCCTGGATGCCTCCCACCAGACGAGGTTGCTCCAAGCTCCAACCTGCCCTTGAACCCCTCCAGGGATGGGACAGCCACAGCTTCTCTGGGCAACATAGGCCACGCTCTCACCGCCTTCACAGCAAAGAAATTCATCTCTATCTCCTTTTTCGGTGTCAAACCTTTACCCCTCATCCTATGGCTCCCCTTCCTGACCAAGAGTCCCTCTCCAGTTTTCCTGGAGCCCCTTGAGGGACTGGAAGGGGCTCTAAAGTTTTCCAGAGCCTCCTTCCAGAAGAGAAAGCCCCTGAGCCTTTTCTTCTCCAGGCTGAACCTCCCCAACTCTCTCAACCCCAGCAAAGGGGCTCCAGCCCACCCAGCATCTCCATGGCCTCCTCTGGACCCGCTCCAACAGCTCCATGGCCTTCCTGTACTGAGGGCTGTAGAAATAACAAGTGGGGTGCTGCTCTGGATGGCTGGGGCAGGAGATGATGAGGGGTAATGGGTACAAGTTACTCCAGGGGAGATGAACAGGGCCATTTTCCAGCGTGGCCTTCAGGCCTAGTGAGAAATGGGTGCTAAAATGAGGACACCTGCTCTAGACGAGGGGTGGGCTCCCTCTGCAGCTGGAGCCTGGGTTTCTCTCTGGAGTCAGAGCTGCCCATAACCCACTCCAATAGACTCCTCCCTCAGGAGCCCCCAAAGCCACCAGCAGCCCCGTTTCTCACACCAAATAATGGTTCAGAGAGGGTGCTTACCTGCTCATCACACATCTAGCTGAGCTGCTGGCCTTCATGGAAGTCTAGATGGAGTCTCCTGTTCCCAGTGGGTACTGAATGCAGCATCACATTTGGTGCCTCCAAAAACAACTCCATCACGTGTTGTAGATGGGTCAAGAAGGCCCTTCTCTGAACTTCTTCCATGAGCACAAGTTGCCATAATCTTGCCTGTGCTGTAGTCTACCAGGCACGCAGAACATTTCAGAACAGCTTTGCGGAGGAAGAAGGACCCACCAGAAGGAGGTGGCACCCACTGCCACGAGGACTTTGTCTTCTGCCCCAGCCGTGTATTTTGGAAGAAGAGACCTGTTCACAGGTGGGGTCCAAGACCCTGAAGCAGACGATGGGGTGCAGGCCCACGGCCCCCATGGATGCACAGAGCAGGGTGGTGACACCCACGGCTCCACCGCCGGTGCAGCTCTCCTCAGAGAAAGGTAAGTACCTCACCAATGAGGCCTGAGGCCGCCCGGGAAGTCCTGTGGGGGCCTGGGAGCTGCGGGGGACAGGGCACCCTCTGCCTCTGCTGTACCCCTGGAAGGCCTGTGCCAAAATGGTGCTCCTGTGGCACAGGGTGGCCCGGGGATGGTTCAGGGGGGCTCCGGCTGACTGGAGGCATCAGCCTGCCCTCCCCTCAGGCGGCGGCTCTGTGGGGTCATGGCTCCCGCCGTGCCTCCCCGCTGGCTCTCTCAGGGAGCGTGGGGCCTGTGCTCCCTGATCCTTCTCAGGGTGGCCCTCTCCCTTGTCAGGGTGGCCCTGTCCCGGGGCCAGCGCGGTGTGGGCCGTGGCGGGGGGCAAGGGGAGGTTGTGGTGGCGAAGGGCTCCTCCATGGCCGTACCCCAGAGCTGGGTGTCGGGGGGCTCGGCAGGCTCGTCGGGCTCAAGGCACAGCCATTTCCCTCTATCATTAAAAGTTGTTTTTTTTATCTGTGAGTTATTATTCCCTTGGCACCGACTGTGGTCTTAGCGCTATACGTGGTACAAAGAAAAGACAGGGCCGGTGCCAAATTGGTTATTGTTTAAAAATGTGGATTTATTTATTTATTTATTTTTGCTCAGAGTGAATCAATACGGAGAAAACCGGGGGGGGAAAAATAGTATGAGCCCGCAAAGGAGAAAGAAGGCATTATTTAATTATTTAGCATAATAACGTGTGCAGGTTCTCCAGATAGCAGTGAAGAAATGAAGCATGGGTGGAGATGAGAGTGGGGCAAACAGGGCCTGGTGTGTCCTGGTGTTACAGTTTGAGGAACCCACAACCATTTATTGCTGTTTAGACAATTATTTTGTCACTCAATGACCCCTCCCCACCTGGGAAGGGGAACTGGGGAAAAATAAAGAAACTCCAGGGCTTAAATATAGACAGATTTAATAGAATAAGACTAAATAATTAACATTAATAATACCAAAGAATGAGTAAAAAATACACAAGGACTATACTTAGCCAACCCTTAGGTCTCCTTGTTTTTCCCCAATTCCCCTTCCCGGGTGAGGAGGGGTCATCAGGTGCCAGAATGATTGTCTAAACGGCAAGAAATTGTTGTAGGTTTCTCAAACTGTAACAAGAAGAAAGAAAATGATGAGGTAATCATTAGGGATGTAAATTACACCTGATTTGTGCCTGGCCTGTTCGGATATCAGCCATGTTTTTGTTCTGGATTAATCACATTGTGATTAAATCCATTTTTAATATTAGCAATAACTGAAGCATTGGTAGTATTAATGTAAAAATGCACTACTTCCAGGGAAAATAGAGGTAAATATAATTATTCACCTCAAAACAGTGAAATATTCATGGAACACAACATGTAAATTTACGGTGAACCATAAGACTTCACACACAGGAACAGAAGTGGAGCCAGTTTCTGTAGCAGGACCCTGTCTTTCTGGAGTACACTAGGTTGGCAGACTGAAAATTAATGCAGAAGCTACAGTTAATAATGGGCTTTGTGGCTTTGTTTTTTTTTAAATTAAATAGGAAAAGGAATAACACAACTGTCATACTGGGCCCAGCATTATTTATTTTGCGATTTTCATCCACTGTATTTTATATTGTCCCCATATGTTCAGTTTTCATCCTGCCACAGAATTTTGTGTGGACAATTCACAAGTGCAGATGTTGCTGCGGACCGAGAGGGGCTGCTGGCAGTTGGGGGTTTTACCACCTCAGAAGACACGTGAAGCAATTTAGAACCAGGTGGTGTCAGCTCAAGGGCTCTGTTGACACAGTAAGCGGTGTTACAAGTATGAGCATTGGGCAGAAATTCAAATCTTTAGGTTCCTGAGCGTGTCTGTTAACTGTATGTCTCCAAAGAAATGCTTTCACACTGTCTGTAGACTTTAACAGCAGGGTAGCAAAGTACTAGACTGCGTTTTGTTCCAATTTGGGTCTATAACTCTGCCCTTTTTCATTCCTATAAAAATCCATCAAAATGTGGCCTCTCATAAACCCATGCAAAAGTTGAGCGTGCACATGTTCAGTGGGTACTTTTTATGGATTTGCAGATCCACTCTTTGGAAACTTCACTGGAGTATTTTGAAAATAAACTGGTTAATGTTATGAAGCGCTGTGCTGCTACGATAACTGCTGCCATGGAAGAACCCATGTGGAAATGGCTAATTCTGGCGGCGTGGCAGGCACAGCCTGCGTGCGCTGCCATTAACGAGTCCTAGAGCCGTGCACCAAGCGATGGTGGCAGAGCACGTGGCTGCACGGCGGTTTGCTGGGCCAGCACCATCCATTCCATGCACAGGACGTGGCGTGCGATGAGGTAATTAATGCCGGTGTCACAAAAAATGTGTGCTGAAGAGCCTGCAGCGCCAGTGTCAGTGCTCTCCTGTCCAACACCACACGTGGTGCTGATGGAATGGCTGGATCTCCATGTCGGCGTGTCTGCGAGAGGTTTCTCCTCCCAGGGCTCAGCCTCGGGCCTCAGTGGACCCTCAGCCAAGTTCCCACATCCCGCCCCACACCAGTATTTTTCCTCTCCCCACGGGCAGAGACTGCCCAGGAGCAGGGGAGAAGGGTGCAGGCTCTGCTGCTCGGAAAGTTCCTCGCCCTGCACAAGCAGATAAAAAAAGAGCCACGTTGGGGCCAGGACAATAATTAAGACAGAGGTCTTTTCTGAGCTTTTTTTCTGGTGAGTCATTTTGAAAGGAACGAGGCTGAAACCACAAAATTATTGCTAATGACTCCTTCTATGGGTGTTGCCTTTCTTTGCTTGGATATGCTTTTAAGTAACGTGTAGCGAGAAGTAATTTTCAAAAACTGGGTATTTTTGGCAGTGAATTGAGAACATATCTGTGTTTTGCCTAAGGATAACACCTTGCAGTTGTTTCCCCTCCCTTCACTTACTTGCTGTTTAAGACTGAAAATGGGCAGAGGACTGTAGGCCACACACATCTATAAAGTATCACACTTCACTTTATTCATGACGGTGTTTCAGATATTGAGTGCTAAACCACCAGAATAGCAAAGCAAGTGGATAGTTTTCACAATGTCAGAAATAAGAAGGTAAGACTTGATGAGTTCCTTTAAAATAATCTAACGTCCAGGTATTGCAGAGCAGTTCTGAGAAAAAACCGTGGAAGCATTTGTTCCAGATGGAGATGGTGGTGGCCTGAGAAAAAGTTACTACTGTTTTTTTTTTTTTTGAGGGGAAAGTCTAAGACATGTTTGAGATGTGCCAGGATTCAGGTTGGGTGAGTTATAAACTGGTAAAAATTGTTCTTCTTTCTTTCACAGCTGCTTAAATGCAGAGGAATATTCTCTGTGTCTCGGGCCACACTGCCCTCAGAGCCCAGGAGCTGGAGCCTCAGCACGGAGACCACAGAGAGCTGATGGAGCAGAGTGGAGGACCAAGCTTGTCCCCTCAGCCGTGCCTTGGAGCCATACCAGCCAAACCCTCTTGGCATCCCATAAGGTAGGAACTTGCTCAACGCCACACTGGGGGTGGGAATGGAAAAAAAAAAGGTGGAAAAAAGCTTATAGTTTCTCTGCAGCCTCCAATACATCCCTTTGTGCTTCCTTGTTATATTCTTTATTCAGAAAACAAGGCAAAAAACAAGGGGTCAGAACTATGGTGGAAGTGCTTGACTCTGCGACATCAGTAACTATTTTATGGCTGAATTATATAGTTAAATATATATGTTTCATATGGCTTGTAATTTATTTATAATTGTAGACATTTTAAGTCTCTTCTGCTTCACAAGTATGTATGGGCTAAGTCATATTTGCAAGGACCCTTGAGTCTGTAGTACATTGTGTAAATGGAAAATGCTTTTAGTAGTTAAATCCCACAGTCATTGGGTCAAAATTCCCATTAGAATGAGAAAGAATGGGAGGTTTAAATAAGGACTGAAAACTTTCACCGTGTTAAAACTTCTGGGGACAAAGAAAGAGGAACCAACAAGTTTCTTAAGAAGAACATCAAAATCACAAGTCCAAGTCTTGTTGGACAGCTGGTTAGATAGTCATAAATTTTTACTGCTGACTTTGATGGGATTAAATAGGTCTGAAAGCAACTAAAAACTATCTGGGTCTCAGCTGAAAAGTCTGTGAGTCAGGGAGAAAAGCACAGGGTTCTCGGAAGAGCAAGGACATGCCACTTCCATCACCTGTACCTCTGGCACTTCGTTTTAAGCCTTGTGACTCTTCAGCTCCCTACAGCTGGCATTTCTTTGTTGACTTTTCCTGACATTGTTCTGCTCACTCTTTGCAGTTGAAATCTATTATTTTTCCTTGTGTATTTATCAATGTGTTTCTTTAATAACAAAGAATAAAACATTTGTCAGGGGCTGCCCCTTACGCCTTTTAAGCTGGGGATTTTGTCCCTCTTCCTCAAGCCTGACGGAGGGTGTACGAGTCCATTACGTTCTGGTCAGAGGAGGTTGTACAAGTCACGGGTGCCTTGTCAGTCGTTTGGGAAAACATTGTCGATACAGAAATTCATAGTGACTATCGAATCCAGTGCTCGTGTTTTCTGTCACAAGAGATCTGCGCTGCAGTCTGAGGGCTGAGGGCTGAAAAACGTGCATGACAGGAACAGAGTGTAAAATGTGGGTATCACAGGCTGGCCAAGATCAGGGGGAATATCATAAGATTTTGTGTTTTCCAATGGAAGGTACAGAGAGGGGAAAAAAACCCCAAACCTGATTCTTAGTTAATCCTGCTAACTGAAGTTCTGATGGCTTGAGAGCTGGGAGGGAAATCCTGAGAGAGCATATTAGGATTTATCTAAGGAGGAAATGTCGCTCAGAGTAAACCAGAATGTGACTTTCAAGAGGAGTTGCTGTGCTAGAATAACTTTTAATTCTATACACTTTATTTTAGAGGCCAAATCTATAGGTACATGTTGTGAAGTTTATGATGAGTAGTATAGTTCAGTAAACATATACCCAGTACGGTCTCATTTCCACAGAAACAAAGGAACCAAATTAATACTTAATGTAACTTCACTAATTTCAGAACAGTTTAACTAAGAATAAGTTCCATCTATTGCCTCAAAATTTCTTGGATTTCTGTGGAAAGATAATACGGGACAGAGAAAAATATCCTTCTGTACTTCTGTGAATTCCTATTAAAATTTGGTTTACTTTCTTATTCCCTAGTGGAAGAGCGTGTTTGATTTCAATTAAAATGAAATGTCATCATTTTAGGACATAGTGCATAGTTTGAACGGGTATGCAATACCATAGTCCGTCAGGGAGAAGACAATTGGATTTGGAAAAGGGCCAGAAGATACAGGGGATGTTTCACACTCACGGTGAAAATATGTGCGTGCATGTATTTCACCAGCACACTGCAGGGGCAGTGGGTTTCTCTTGCCTAAAATCCATAGACCTTTCTGGTGATGGGTTTCCTAAATCCTTCAGCCTCATCATCAGCTTCATGGCTCTGAGAGGTCACAGCCCAGTTGGAAATGCTGTAACCATCCACGGAGTTCACTGGCAGCAGGGCAGTCACTGGTATTGTGTTCTTAATTAGAGCGTACAGTACATTCTGTGATTGAGGAAAGTCCTCAAGAGTGAATTTTAACATACAAAAATCTTCTAAAAAAATAAATATTCCCTTCAAAGCACCATCCTACACCCTGTTTTTTAATTTGAAAGAGGTTTTCTGCATATTTTATTTTTTTGCTGTCTAGATTTGTCATGTAGAAATTCTTTTTTGAGTCAAAGTATAATGAAGTTAGTTCTGTCCATTTATTTCAGTCAAGTAAATGGGCATATGTAGGTAGTTATGAAAATACATAGGTGGTGATGACAGCTTGGCTAAGAATACAAAATGTGCAATAAAGCGATTTCTTATAAAGATTTCAGCAGGTATCTTTAATATTTCCTAAAGAACCAGCATCTGGAAAAAATGTTTTTTGCCTTGGAAACATTTTTTTAAGTATAATTTTTTTTTTTCCAGGAAATGTTATTTGGAGGTGTAACATAGCTGATTAACTGAGTGAAAAGCCAGTAAACCAAACATTATTGTTCTTATTGTTTCTCTACTCCATCATACCATTTGAAAGCAAACGGTATTTTCTAAGTAGAGGAAGAAGTTTTGAGTTTGATGAGACAGCATCGTAACAGAACTTTTCATAAAGAGATGTGCTTGAAAAGCTTAACTCTGAACGTGTTTTGGGAACTGTTTAATGACCTTACTTTTCTTACGCCAAAATTTCAACTGATGGTTGAATTCTATTTTAAATTCCTTTTTCAAATATGAAAGATGAAATGTCTTGATCACCCCCTACCAGGTCAGAAAAACACACCGTGTAATTTCTCCCATAGAGCGTGAGAATTGTTTTAAAACTATCTGAAATTCTACTGTATTGCTCTCTTTGGAAATCTGCTTTAGAAACACAGCCCTTTGATTGATTAAAAAAAAAAAAAAGCCTTTTCATTCCTCATGTAAACATAAACATGACAATATTTTGGTTATTAGTATCATCCTGTAACTTTCATGTAACTTGCACTCACTTTCTGGTGTTGGCTTCTTGAGTTTGTTTATGAATAATAGTAGTAACAGCTCTAGGATAGATTCCTTTCCCTCCTTGTTTTTCACCTTGAGCCCATCTTCTCTGAGCAGGGTGACTAGCATCACATAAAGCCTCCCACCTGACACCCTTGTAGGGTCTTGTGCGGTGTGATTCATGGTTGCCCGTGTCTGCTAGAAATAACCTGCACCACATCCTGGGAGCACTTTGATTTCTGACAACCATATCATATTGATAACTGATATTTAGCTTGCAATTGAGTAACGTTGTCCAGATCATTTTCCTATGCTGCTTCTAACTAAAGCCTGTCATGTTATAGCCCTTTATCAAACTGGTAGGCTCATCTTGCCTGCTCTTAGCCAGCCAAGTGTGGATCCTCAGCACCAGAAGAGGTGTCAGCAAAAGCTGTGAAGAGTTGCTCCCTGGAGGGTTCCCTCTTTAGCAGGCTTTGACTGGAGACCTGCCTTCTGCGTGGCTCTGGTAGAAGAGATGAAGCACTCCCTAAGCGTATTTTTTCATTATATATTATTAGACCTAATCTTCTTTCTATTGCTTCGGTCTTCATTGTGCAGAACTTCCAGTACGATGCTCCTGTCATTGCCATTACCTCCCCTAATTTGTCACTGGAACATTTCATTAGCGTACTCCTCCCCTTACGACTGAGATGGGTGTTGAAATAAGCACTCGCATCCGTTCCAGCAGTGATCCTTGATGGATATTGTGGGTTATCTTCAAACAGTACGTGCAGAAAACTTAGTCAGCTCCTTTTTTGTTAGTTAAATGCCGTATTTTTTCAAGCTAATAACACTTTTTCCATGTTAGATGATCAAATGCTTCCCAAGACCAATCACATTAGATCCAGATTTTAAAATCATAGCGTTTCCTGTCAGAGGAAAGCATTAGATTTGTCTAACGCGATCTTTCCTAAGTCATTCTCCCACTTATGGGAGAAAAATTCCTTTTTTCTTCAAAACTTGTTCTTAAGTTGCGATCAGATGTTTTAATTGCTCTGACCTTCTTCTCATTAGCGGTTTTGTCTGCATTTTTGGCCTTGAACTATTATTTTTACCTGTGCAAAGGTAGGACGAAGCTTGCAAATTTGACAAGGCGTTTGACTGTTGTTTCAGACATCTTTTTCATGTAAATGATGACATTTGAATAGAGACTTAAGATTTGGACGTTTTTAGTCGATTCTGACAAGGACTGCATTAGATATTACGGGCCTCTTTCCAGGAGGCACAAGGAACTTGAATTTTATTGACCTGTTGCAGCTGATGTTTGCAGAGGGGGGACAAGGGACAAGTGGCAATGCGCACAGGAGCAAAGCTGCGAAATCCAGAGTGGAAGAACAGTAAAGAAAATGTATGCCCTTGGAGATTTTGTATTCTTTCTTTCTATAATTTGATCCGACGAGGATCACTTAGTTACTTGGTTTTGTTGAAATCAAACACGCTTGTTCTTCACTTGCAAAAATAGGAAACTTCTTTCCGAGTGACGCTCTTCCTGAAAGAATCCCAGCGTGCAGCTGCTGAGTGACTAAGAGATTGAAAACCTTAGTGATGCCGAATTCATTGGAGGTGATATGTTTACATTCAAGGCCAAGTATCATAAAAATAGCTGCGTTGCTTTTATTTTATTTTTTTTTTCCTTAATGTGAAGTAAACCAGCAACTAATTTTGAGTAGAGTTTTTCTATCCAGTTTGGTCTGGCTGAAGTCAGACTCTAGCAACCAGAACTGTCTTCTGTCTGATATTCCTCTTTCATTCATGAGTCTCCATCCTCATCGTTTTGACAGGAAAAATGATTTTAAACTAGCTAAGGCCAAGGGGAAAGTTGACAACATTTTACGCAGCCTGCTTTAAAAATGCCAAGGTAGATGGCATTTTCTTGGCTCGTGTATCATGTGGAGGGACCCTGTTAGAGAGTTTATGAGATTTAATAGTCTGTTCCCCCAAATGGTATTATTTAACATGCTGAATGTTCTTTGAAGACTCTACATTGATGAGATAAAATTGTTATAATAATAATATATATATTAAGAACATTGTTATTATTATATTATTTTTATTCTTGAGCCTGTATGCATAGAGGATCATCAGAGATCCTTGGGTTTGGGCACTGAGTGCTGACATACATTGCTTGTCCGTATAATCTAATTAAAAGCTGATGTAAAAAATACATGGGAATAAGAATAGAAAAGGGATGAGGAAGAAATAATTGGAAGAATACATGGTGGTTGGATTAGCTATTTTCACAATTAGCTACTTGAATTAGCTACTTGACAAGCAGTATAGAAGAAAGAATAAAGGGCTATCTCTGACAAGGACAGTTTTTAGCGAAGCTGCTACTGTAAGTGTATTATGATTTAAATATAAAGAGCTTCAGGTTTCAGTTAAATGGATTTTGATTCTGCTTATTTTTCTAATGCTAGATTTGTTTCATTTCCATATTAAGCCCCTTTTATTAAACCACGCAGTGTATGATAGAAATTTCAACCTTTGTTTCAAGTGCAACAGAGCATTTTGGGAACAGCCTAGGACATAGTCTAACTTCTAAAAAAAGGCAAAACCATGTATTTCTGCTTAATAAAGAGATTGAACATAAAATCTCACCTTTCATTTAAATACTGTGAACTGGAGACACAGGTTTATTGTTTCTAGATCTAGGAGGTGGTCTGCTTTGCCACTGATAAGCTCAGAATTTCACCAGTGTTTTCTCTGGCGTGGTCATCAGAGGTTTGATGGTATCGATCTGTCTCTGATTGCTGGGTGTAGTGCTCTATCAGCAGGGGAAAACAAAGGGAATAGCTACATGAAAACTGCCAAAAAAAGTCTATTAGCATTTGGTCAAAATGAAGTTGATTATTTGGGATGCCTATGAGGAAGGAAATTCTACTAGAATTCATTTCCACAGCAAACTAGTTTCAAGGGAGGGAATCAAATTCCATATTAATCTGAAGTTGGAAGTAGGTCTTTGTTCATCCACTCAGGAAGAGGAAAGATGGCACTGAATGCATGTAACCATATATTTATGTGTATATATATCTACATATTTTATATATATATGTACATGTTATATATATTGATATAAGGAGTCAAAATTAGTAATGGATCTGAAATTGCAGGTGGAATGTGTAAGATACTTGTTCAAAACCTGTGAGAGTTGTCAGAAGAATGATAACTAGAGCGTTCTGTTGATGGAAGAAGCAGGGAACCCAGTGCATAGAATCTATCTGTAACGGGCTTCATCATAAATGGGTTTTCCCTAGAAATTTTAGAACAGAGTTGGAAGCAGTGGAAGAATTCTGGGAGTTAATCACAGTGATAGATTAGTAGCTTGTCAGGAGACTACCACTGGAAACTAAAGATGGTTACAGAAAAAAAATTCAGTAGCTTCTCATGGAATAAGCCTGTTAAAAGAACATCTATTTCAGAGATTAAAAAATAGAAAAATAGCAGCGCTATTCAAACAGGTTGTTGTCAAGATTCTGCAACCGTGCAAAAAGTGTCCATTGAGCTTGTTGGTGTTCGTAGAACTGTTTCTCGTGTCACGAAGGGTTGGTCTCACCTTGGATATTTCAGGAAATTTGAGCTGATTTTATGGGGGGGATAGTGTGAAAAACCATTGCAGCAAAGCACCACGTTCAAGCTGACTTTGAGCAGAGTGGGATTTAGCTGGGTTTGTATCTCGTTTCCTGTAAATTATCCTGGATAATTTCTGCTCTGTAGTGCACATGGCAGATCCGCAGCTGGGAAATGTGGGTGTCCGCTTGCCTGGCAAACGCTGCCAATTTACAATTTCAGCGCTTTGCATGTATTTTCTATGTACTTATTTGTGCAGTGTTTGACTAATCACAGAGTAAATACAGAAGATGAAATATATATGTTGAAAGAGTAAATATATGTACATCTTTCACATTGTATTTTGACTATTATCAAAACCAATAACATATCTTTCAGTACTCGATGGAAAACGAGCTCTTGATGGAACGCTGTGAACATTACTGTGTTTCTTAATATGAAGCTGGTCAGAAAATTAGGGAATTCTCCATTTCAGAGAATTTGGTCAGCAAAAGCAGGTGGTGGGGACTAAATCAGTGAACTCAGAACAAAAAAGGACTCTGTTGGACAGCTTTGTAAATGCTTTTTGAAAGCGTGAACAGGCCATCGTAGAGTTAAGTATTAAACACGTAAGTAAGCCTGAGATCTGTGGTATAAAAGTAGGATTTTTTCATCCTGGTACATTTAATTAAAAATAATAAAACCCTCAAGGAGTCTTCACGGATGCCAAAATGTTTGGGGAAGAGCTACCCGGAGTCCACATCCCAGCTTTCAGCAAATACATTTCGGGCTATTTTCTGGATTCTTAATTTAAACGAACTGTTCTTGCTAATGAGATAAAGGAAGATGGTATGTCAAATTTGGCAGTGGATATTCCAATGACCAATGAGAGAGTTCAAAGAACCGCAAGGCAATCTGTTCAGCCGTCTTTGGCTACTGCTGCTTTGGCTTCTGGTAAGTCCACCACTTCACCCAAGGCATCTGGATTTAGTAAAGCAGGAGCAGCATGAACGTGCAACCATCGCTGACCAAACAAGAGCAGCAAAGCCTATCGTAGCTGCATATCTTCCCCAACCCACAATAAATCACAGGTCTGAGCCTCTTGACTATTCCGACTCCAAAGAAACCATCTGGCCAACATTCACACTTTTGGCTAATAAGTACCTTGGAAGCTCTCCCACTATTGTGTCATGTGGAGGAATATGCAAGGCAGGAGGATTATATCCTCACTTTACAGGGGGACAATACGCTCCACAGCCTCCCTCTGCAAACTCTTTGCTCTTTAAATTCCACATCCACCCAGGAGCTTACCACTGTCAGATTCGACCTGTTCATCCTCGGTTATCAATACCACCATCCCTTCCAAGAAAATGGTGACTCTCTGGGTCTTTGCTGAGTTTTCTCTCTCATACTTTGTATAGTGTCCATTGTCACTGCAAAAAAATCCCTCCAAATCCTCAGAGATCCCATCAGACAAGGTGTTACTTTTACAGCCGCAAGTTCTGGGTGGAAGTCCTGCCTCCTTCCCTTTTTCTAACAAAGCCTCCTCTCCGCTCTTTTGAGCCCTTTGCTCTCACCGTTGGCTTTTGCACTGAGTTTCATTCTTTCTTATGCCGTCTTCTTAGAATTTGAAGTTGGGGGTGGAAAAAAAAAAAACAAAACAAACTATCTTCTTGTAAGAACACATTGAGTATGAAACCAGATGCTTACTTCCTCCCCTCTATTTTCCACAGCCCGGGCTTTACTCAGAGGATTGCAATGAAACCAACGCTCTCGGCAGATGTCTTCAGGCCACCACAGGGCTTTCTGTGGCAGGAGAACAGCCTTTACCTTATCAAAGCACTCAATTTTTGAATGCAGAATGACAAGGAGACGCTTAAATACGTGCTCAGGAGTAGGGACACGAGCAGTTTTATCTCTGGGGTTTTAAGCAGGCACACGTATGTGCTTAACTCCAAGGGTATATTTTTAAATGCTGGTTAAGCATGTGCTTCATGCTTAAACATTGTGTTGAATCAAGATGAGGACACACATGTGGTTAAAATTAAACATGTATTTAGTGCTCTTTTGGAGGCAAAACCTAAATTGCTATTTTTAGGCCCTGCCTCAGGAACTATGCCCTCTTTCCTTCCTATGACTTCAGTATGAAAAGAACCTCCTCCAACAAAATGTATTTTCCTTTATCTCTGCGTGGATTGCAGACACGCTCTTTGTGGTAGCAGTGACTTCAGCTGTGGTCTAAAGGAAAGCGCTCGGAGTCTCTAGAAAGTTCACGCTAGAAAGTTCTAGAAAGTTCACACACCTTGATAGATGTGTAGCAAGAAGCTCGCTGCATCCTACTGTTCCTGGCTCTGGACAGCCTACAGCAGTGAGCATCCTGGAAAGCTTACTCTAGCCATGACTCGGTGTAGAAAATCCTCTCTTGCCACCACTTTTTTTCCCTACAGGTGTAAACACTGAGATGGCAAAATCTCACAAATGGTAAGAGTAGTGCCGTTTCACAGCAGCGCTGAAGCCCTGACTCTCAGGGAGGAGGAGAAACAGGACTTCCAGGGCTGTAACCCAACAGATAACTGGAAAAAATAGTCAAGCTTTCAGTAACATCGTCCTTTCACCACCTCTGGCATTTCACCTTCTTCCCTGCTTTAGTATCTGTGAGGAAGGGATGTGAGAAAGAGATTTGGGTCCAAAGTATGTTGTTTTTTTGTCAACTCTCTGTGTTACCCGAATTAACAACCTGTACTACCTTTTCTTGTTACCTTGCCTTTCCCAGAGCTGCCAGGGCAAAGACAGAGATTTTGGAAGCACTGGGTACAAATCAAATGTCTGGAATGTTTAAGCTAACAAAGATGGAATGGTGGCTGGCAGGGAACAAGCAGGTTCAGGGCATCTCAGCCACAGGGGCTTTAGGCGATGGTGGTGTGTATCCTAATATATTCAGCTTATAAAACATGAAATCGTTTTCCATCGTTTTCTCTGTGAGGTGCAGTGAAACATACGATTACATTTCATCCACCTGTCATTGCATTACCTTTAGAAGTTTAGTGACATGCCTTTGTTGGAAGCTTCCAAAAACTCACATTATTTTTATCCGTGTAAAGTGACGGAAAGGAAGATTCTCTGCTTTATTTAGTGATTTTCCAAACAAGGAAGAGTTTTTGTTTGTTTCTCGTTCTTTCAATTGATAACAATACAATGTTGTTACTGTGGCTTTTGTCTGGCGAATGATTTAATACATCAAAAACCAGGTTAATTGCTTTTTAATTGTCAGTCTTCAAGTTTTACCTTGTATTTGGGTTGCATAGAAAATCCTTGCTCATAATTTGTAACCCTCTGATAAGCAATGTCTTGAGTGCTCAGCCTGGGCTACCTGTGATGATTAAATTCAAAACCTCAGAGCACAACCCTTGAGCTCGGAGACCTGCCTTTGGAGGCTGCAGGACTTCTATCAGCCTCTGGTCCTGCTGAGGCCAACTGAGGAGATTCTTAGAAATTCAACATTTTGATTTCTAAAAATTAAATTAATTTTAGAACTTATACTTTGCCTTCAGAACTTCAGTTTCAAATTCTTCTTGAGATAAGTGTGACAGTGACTGGTATAACTAATGCCCCTTTGCCCCTGTGTTATGTATGATAAGATTAGAAGTAATTCATTCTGCTTTTCTGAGCACTCGCATTTTTTGATAAACCACAGGTTTAATACTGAAAATACAAAACCGGTCAGGTGTACTCTCCTTTTATCCACATAAGAATGTTTTTAAGGCTTGTTTCGTGTGGATACCCCTAGTTCTGTGGCTGAAGAGCAGGTCTGTGCTTTCCCACTTGCCTTTCCCAGCAGCTCACGCCCCATCCCGTGGCTGTGAGCACAAGGAGTGATGGTTGATTCGTGGGAAAACCTGTGCTTACCTTGGGTGAAGAATTACAAACCACGAGACCTGCGTGCAGACGGTCAGATTTCCCAGACCCTAGTGAAGCTAAAGGCTGCAAAATTCACTTGCAGTTTGCTGAAAGCAGACTGGGCTTTCAAAAGCTGACATATCTCCACGCTGTAAGGAAAAGCTTTCTGGGCTATTTAAGGCAGGAGATGACTAGCTGAAGTTAGAAATTTGGAGTTACTCATCAGTGCTACCTACACATGGGAGTCAGGCCATCAGACTTCTTCTGTTCTTTCAGATCATTTGCTTTGCTCGAGAATAAACCCCAGCCAGAGTGCTAGTTGTGCCAATATTTCTTTTGCTTTCAGATAATCCATTGTGTGGGATGAAATCTCTATTTCTGCAACTGTTTTAAGGATTAGAAATTCAGTCAGCACCAGGTTTTAAAAGTAGCTCTTCTGAAAAAAAAAAGAGATAGGACACAAACAGAGCTGTAAGTCTGCCTATTGCTGAGCGGGAAACAAACGAGCAGGGTTGAATACAATCCCAGCAGATCTGAGTGCTGGATCGCTGGGTAAAACCACACAATTACTGAAATATTAGACCAAAGTGTTTTGAGTGGAATAAATCTCTGCTGTAAAGAACCCTCTCTGATGTGCAGGGGTAGGCTGTCGGCTCGCTGCGCCCGTGTTAGCTGCCGTGGGCAGAGGGGAGCGGGGAGGATCTGCCGCCCCAGTATTTCACCACGGCTTTAACCAGCTCTTTTTAACCAGTGAAGTATTTTTATATATGGGGCCTTGACCTTAATGAGTCAATAAAATGACTGTGAAGCAACGTCTTCGAAACAAAACTGCCCTTGTTCACTGCATTGCCTGGAGAAGCGGTAAGAAAGTTCAGGTGACTGGCTCTCACCCCTTTTGGGCAAGTTTTAATCAATTCTGCTCAGCCCAAACACCTTCTGTGTGCAAAAAAAAACCAAAACACACCTCCGTGGGATGCTCCTCTGCCTGTCCCTGGCAGTGGCTCTGCTTCTGCTGCTTTCTCCTCAGGGGAGACAGTGGTGTTCCCTTCATCCCAGGGTTAGACCTTGCCATAAAGCAACTCTCCCTGCAATAATATCTTATTTTCTCTTTCCTCATGGAGCCTTCATTTGGCTCCTTCTGCATCTTGGTTTGCTTCATGCAAAAACAGTCATTTCTTAAGATCCTCTTTGAATTATGCACAAGAAGTTGAGCATAATCAAAACTGTAATACACATGACATTTAAAAAAAGATTCAGATATGTATGAGGCATGCATATATATGTGGATATATATTCATTCACCTTTCACATAAAATATCTTGTAATTAATGGACAAATTATTGACTTTCTAGCAAATCTGTCTTGCTCACAATCTTTGCTAGTTCAACATTCTTTAAAACACATAGTACAAAGATTCTTGGACAGCTCTGCTTTCATTGGCTTCTTCCTGGATTTAAGCTCCTAAATCACTTGGGCATTTTTACAAAACTCATTCACCCCAAATAAATAATCTTGAACAAACCCCACATTGTTAAAAAAAGCCCTTTTTTGAAGCTGTTTCCAAGTGACTTTAATGTTCCACGTTATATAAAACATAATAATTAAGTGTCTTATTTAAAAGAAAATATTCTTGTGTGCTATCATCTATTCATTCAATTATTCAGTGGAGTTTTGAACAATCAAGCCTAAAAAATAAAGGCATGAATAGAATGATGTTGCAAATGCACCAACTTCTCTATGTGGCCTTCATTATAATTGTCAAGAATAAAATTTACATAAATGGGAAATGATGGGGTTTTGTTTTGTTTTTTTAATGTTCCGAGATGACTGTTTTATCTGTGCAATGCAATCTTGGAAACAAGAGTAATTGAAAACATCAGAATACTATCAGAGTGAATATAGTATATCGTACAAAAATGTTCATTTTGTACCTTTTCTATTGTTGTAAAAGGAAACACTGAAATAATTGTCCACATAATTGTTTCTTTTACTGTTGCTGAGTTCCAAGAATATTAACGGCGGAAAGGAAGGGCTGATGTTTGCCTTCTCCTGACCTCTTCCTCTGTGTATGTTCACAGATGATGAATATTGACAAAACTGTTATTAATCAAAAGAGATTCCGTTTATCTAAAGTCCCAACAAGCTATAGGGACTGTAGGGCATTATTGCCTGAAAGGAAAGTAGATGTGTTGCCTTTGTGACTGTGGGAAAAAGCTTGTACGCTTGCACCTTCAGCTTCCCAGCTGGAGAAAAATGAGAAGATCCAGAACATTTGCCTCTTTTTCACATCGCGCTGTTTAACTGTGTGTCTTTTGGCAGAAGAGGGAGGAAGTAATTCAAGGCTTAAAACGTTTATAGCTGCACGACTCCCAAGTAAAATTATTTTCTAATGCTTTGAGTAGCAAAAATACAGATAACAGTGCTGAATGCGTCGAATGATAGGGTTGGAGAGGTGCATCTTATTTAACTTTAAATTGTGAGCTAGGTTACTCATGAAGGACCGTGTTCCACACAGACCGGTTTACATGTATCACCCGCGTTTTTGCCCAGGGTCTCTGTTCCAGCTCTGGCACGCACTGGTGCGTCCACGTGAGTGGGAAAGGGAAGAGCTCTTGCCGGAGCCCAGCCCCGAGGTCCTGGTGGCATCTACCCTCAACGTGAACGTGCTTTGGGAAAGCCCTGCTGCAGCGCCGTGCATCGCCGGGGCACGCTCCTGGGTGCAGTGACTCCCGCTGAGAACGGTGAGGAAACGGATCCCGGCATCCCAACCAAAGCCGCGTTCCCATGGAGATTTCCGGATTTTTAACAGTACCGGCATAGAAAGATGAGAGAAGGAAGCAGCAGCCTTCTCTCCCCTCCAGATTTTCTGTAATAAATGGAGTTATAAAGCGATGCAGGATGCTTATGGCAGCTAGGAAGGGGCAGTAAGGGAATGATTGATGCACCAACCCTTAACACAGAGAGCCTGGAAACTGTTGAGTGGGGAACAGCAGATCTCAGAATTATGTTATGCTTCTGGCAAAGGAGCTGGCGTAATCTTTTTGGTTGATATCATCCCAGAAATTATCGTTTATCTTATCTAAAATGACCTGCTCTAATCTCGGGCCAGATCATCGCGCCGGTTTAGTGGTCCCCGACCAGTGAAAATGTAAGCTTCTCCAACCGAGGAAGACCACGCAGTGCTCTCATCTGAAGCCAGCCCTGTTACTGGTTCCCAGCCCCGTGTGTGGGCACAGGCAGTCAGTCTGCCTCTCCTTTGCCAAGAAACAGTCAGTCTAGTACCTTCTGCTTTATATTTACAAAAATATTATCTCATCCCCTCTCCAACCTGCTGCTGAAGTTTCGAGGTGTAGCGTCTAACAGGCGGAATTGACGGTGTGACTTATCTGAAAGCATCCCCCGGCCGGTTATAGATAATGTTTGGAACGTAATTTATCAGCCTGGCGTCATTCAACAAGTGATGGGGAGCGATGGACAAGAAGGAGATCTTCCTGCAAGTCAACTCATCCCCCATGATACCTCCACTGGGAGAGCAGAGTTGTAGCAGGACTAGTGGATAGGCTCCTGCGGGCCGGCGAGGTCTGCATTCCCTAGCTCTGCTGTTATTTTTATTCGCAAGTTATAGGGGCAGCTGGTTTATATTCCAGTGAGCAATTACAGACCTAGGAAGGGCTTAACTTTCATCTTCCTGAATTTGGAAAGGAAACAGTAATACAAAGAGCACAAAAACTCACAGCGGCGGGAGTTTTCTAGAATCAGACCTCTGTTGGTCTTGGATCCTGATGAAGCGCTTCTTATCGCTGCAGGGAAGATCTACTCCTGACTCAGATATCTAAATTTAGGCTGTCTGCACTTTAGGTGTTTACATGTGAGGTAGGTGTCTCTGCTCACCCTGGCCTAGACACCTATGTTTGGCCACCTTACACCCACGTATCTCCACGGACTATAAAGATGTTCTTACACTTGCAGCTCAATGACGGCGTTTGACACTCTCGGAAGAGGTGAATGAGAAGGTGGCCGAGAGGTGACTTTGTGGTTGCACAATTTTAAGATGAGCTCAGGCAGGTTTTCTCAGGTTGAAAATAAGACAGCGAAAGAAAAATAATCGTCTTTATTTCGGTTCCTAATAACTTCCCAGCTGTGACTCCAAATGAAACAGTCCATGATCTAATTTAGTTTTCTTCACTTGTGACACCTGTTTACTTTTTACACCTCACTCCTTGTTGGCTTGTGTACTTTGGTAACGCTACTGGGATCCAACCACCAACAGCATCTCCCCGGCTTCCAGAGAGGAGGAAAGGATGGACAGTGGTCAAGCTGTAATTAGCAGTTGGCAAGAATGAGATGAAACACCCTGCGACTTGTCATTTGGGCACAAACCAGCAGCAAGCCCTCTGCGGGCTAATACTGCACTGCAGAGCCCTGGTTAAATCCAATATAAACGTTGTTCTAAGCAGTGTTTCCTACAAAGCATGAAGACGTGTATTAAAAATGAGGTGAAATTTCAAAGTCTTTTCTTATCCTTAACTGGGCAACTTTTCTGATGAGGCAAGGCTTCAGGGGAAGGTATCAAGAAAAAGCTGTCACAAAGAGAGTGTGAACGAGGGTTTGGCTTTGGTAGAATGTTTTGGTTTTGATAAAAAGTTACATTTTAGACTAAACTACCTGACATCATCCCTTTAACATGACAGAGCTGCAGTAATACTTTAGTTTTAGGATTTTTTAAAATAATGATTCTCCCATTCTTTAAAAAAAAATAATCGAGACAAATTTTTGGATGTCCTTTAAGCGTTTTGCCTTGATAGCTGATGGGGTGGCCTAATAAGACCCTCCAGATGTTAAAAAAGAGCAGTCGTATTTAAGATTGAAACCTATTCTAAATTTTTGCAAGAAATAGGTCTATTACATGGCATTTTTTACAGATTTAATCAGCACCACACACAGTGAGTGGAACTTTCTCATGCTTAGAAACAATAATTTTGAGAGGAAGAACAAAACCCGAGTAAGTTGGATTGTGTGAGCTGGGGGCAGCAGAACAGCCTGTCCCCACCGGTAGGTAGGACTTCCATAGCTGCGGGCCAGGTTTAGTTTAAATTTCCTACAGGTGAGGTCCTTTAATAAAAAAAAGAAACAGTGTTGTTGATCTGTTAGAAAGAAATCAGTTCATACAGATGAGTGGAGCAGTGAGTGCAGCACTTGTGAATGCTGGCTTCTGAAAGAACAAGGTGGAGGATGCGATCGGTGCTTGAACTCAAGGAATGCATCTTGTAAGGTCCCATTGATTAGGAGAATATGAACTGCCCAGGATATTAACTCCAGAAAATCCTCCAGTCCTCTGCTTTCCATCTCTCCCTGGTGTACAGTGCCGATTCTGTGCTCTCTCATTCCATTGCCTGCTGCTTTCTCAAGGGGGTTCTTGCAAGGTGCGTCTCCAGCGAGTACCCAGTTTCTCCCAGCTGGGATCCATAGCAGATAATCCTACTGCTATCAACAAAGTCCCCATGCTGATTATAACACTTCTCTTCCCAGGCTTTCTTGTCTATCACCACGTGCAGCGTCTTGAGTGCCATTCTACACCTTACTCAGTGTAACAGTGTAGAAATCCTGAGACACAATTCTTCAGCATCTGCTGCTTTTCTGCAAGATCTTCACTTGTGCTACTTTCTTCTTCCGTCTCATGACCCTGTAAGTTTGTTTTCCCATAACCTTCATTCCCGTACCCGTGTGGTGTTTTGTGAAACAGGCAAACCTGCAGCATCAGATGAACCTGGCCCACAAAAGCCCAGCCTGAAGAAGGTGTACCTTATCTTCCAGAAGCATGTGGATCCCTGTAATTTACCTTAAGTTGTCATCTTCGTTAGGAACCTGCATCATTAATAATCTTGGGACCGGGAAACGGCAGGAAACTTGTCCCTTGCCAGAGTGTGTTGCACAGCAGCGTGACCAGCGAGGTGGCAGGAGAGGTCCTTCTGCTGGGTGAAGTCCTGTGGTTGATCTTCAGGAAATGGAAAGCTCTACACAGCAGATAGTGAGGAGAGGGACTAGGCAGAGTGGGACGTAGTCTGAGTACACTGTCCCTGTCCTGCTGGTCCCTGGTGTGATAACCCTACAGCAGAGCTGTGGTGGGTGCTCCCAGACACCCCAGCTCCAGTATGGGAGCTACAGACTGGTTTCTGCACTGTCTCTGGGCCACCACCCACACACGAGAAGGTGAAACAGGCCCTGACCCAAGATCTCCCTCCACCTTGTGCTCCTTCAGAACATCTGAAAATTGCCAACTCAGAACCCACTGATTGCGGTGCATGCATCATCTCCAGTGCAACCTTCTTTCGCTGCTTAATATGCACTAAATGTAAATAAATGTCTTAAAATTGGTTTAGGAGGAGTAATGGAAATGCATGAAGTTATCCCTAAAATATAATAACCTCCTGTTCCCCAGCGGGAACTCTAGGGCCTTGTTCAGATACATTGATTGTGTTGTCTGTAAAACTAGAGAGAGAGCTTAAAAGGTTGAAAAGAAATGAGGGATTAGGAAAAAAAAAGCACTAGAGGGAGGAAACACAAAGCAAAACTGCATCTGGCTAGCGTAAATGAATGGCTTCTTGCATATTAAATGTTCTCATTGTTATTGTTAATATTGAGTCACAAGTGAAATATTTTAAATAAAAGCAACGATGCCCGACTGGGTCGTTTCGACAACTGTTCGAGCTCATGGCAAGTATTGAATAGCTCATCCTCACCCGTGGCTTTAGGAGCGAGCCTTCGGGTTCGGCGGGGAAGGAGGGAGGCACAGCTGGCGTGCACGTTTCCCACGCCTCCGTCCATCCCTCCATCCTGCAGGCTCCTCCACCACCCTCCTGACACCTCCTTCAGATGGGCCTGACCCAAGGGAGACGGAGGCTGTGACTTTTCGGGTCTGGTCTGAAGCTGTAGATGAAACAGCTCATTCCTAGGCTTAACATGAGTCAACAGCAGAAGCTGAGATGCCTCCAGCTGGCAATTCAGAGCACCCAAGGCTGGTTCCTGCTTGCAGTCACCCACCAGGAGAAAAGCATCTCCCCGCTGAGTACACAAAGATCCTGCAAATCGGTGGAGGTGCCTGCCATCAGACGAGGTCCTCGGCAGAATGTTACAGCTTCGGCATCCAAAAACGGAGCCAGCCTGAAATGTCAGATGCCTCTAACTTGGTAACTGGTGGGTAAAGTCTGTTTGTCTCGGGGGAGCGGGAGCACGGAGGCTGAGAAGTGGCAGCCCCCACAGCTCCCCCCGACTTCAGGGCAAGCTGCTGGGCTCTGCTGCTCCCCGGGATCAGGGGCAGAGGGTTCTGTCGTAAATACTCCTAATGCTGGGAGATTTCACTTCGACCTGTGCTTTAGAAATCAAACCATCATAATTACCATTATTGTTCTATTTTTTTTTCTTCAGTAGATTAACAAAATTACTGGCCCCATTACCTTCCCAGTTATACCCATTCGGGCTGTGCCGGATCTTTGACCGGTCTCTGGGCTAATCCAGCTCCACTCACACAGCAGAGCTCCACCAGTTTACCCCAGCACACAGCCCAGCACACTGGCTTCACTGGGAGTGCTTTTGATTTACAGCAGGATAACAGAGCCGCTCCGAGCTTATTATCCTCAAACGAGGTATCCTCTAAGTAGAAACAAGAAGCAATCTTGCTTTTTATTTTATCGCCAGGAAGCGTCAGAAATGCAAAGGGTCAGGGAAGGAAGAGGAGGATAAGGAGAAAAGCAGGCTGGCTGAAGTAAAGATGTGTTTCTTGCATGAATAACTCCCTAACAATCTGCTGAAGGAGTGATTTTGTATCAGCCTGAAACCCCAAACCGGCATCATTTTAATTTGCCAAGCACCTGTGAAAGAATGCAGCTGCAAGACCATGGGAAAACAATGGGAACTGTGACAGTTCATTAATATAAACCAGCAACGAGATTTATTTGGAAAAGTCATTGATACAGAATTACACTGGAGGACACAGTGGCATTCCTGAAGTCCGCCAGCCAGCAGCTAACTAAGATTATAGATGTGTGTACATCATTTGAACCTGAATGGTTATTTGGTGACTCCTGCAATTTATGGTGTATGTCAGCAAAACAAATGTATATGGAGGAGTGATTGCTTCAGCATTTCCTTGTTTCTATGTGGTTTGTTGGGTTTTTTTTTATTTGTTCCTCATTTTCATTTGTTTTTTTTGTTGGGGTTTTTTTGGTTTTGTTTATTATTTTTTTTCCTTGTAGTTTGCTCTGGCTATTTTTTTCTGGTGAAGCAAGAGTTTGGAAAGTGCAAGCGGTATTTAAGGCTGTGATACGCACAGATGGGAACGAAGGAACATCTTCATGCAAAAAAAAAAATTGTTCTGGGATACATTTGGATCTAAAGGGCTGTTTCTCTCTACTAGGTGGAACATCCAGAACTTTCTCCAGAAGGTTCTCAGGCAGAGGTGGTGATGGTGGCAGACCCAAGGATGGATCCACAGCCAGGAGAGCTGTCCTACCCGGGGTTCGGTGAGTTGCCATGGGACAGGAGGTGGGAGGTTGGTGCTGGGGAGCTCTGCCCCACGGCGTGGTCCCTCGCTGCCCCAGTGGTGGGAGCAGTGGGCACGAAGAGGAGATGGATGGATCCAAGCCAACGAATGGCTCTTCTCACAGGCAAGAAGCATGGTGCAAGGGACAATAATCCCTAGAAAGAATTGTCCCGTGGAAAAATTGTGTTGAGAATGGAGCTGCCAAGGTGGTTAGCTGCTCCTGGTGTTCTGCCCTTAAAAAGTTTGCTGCTTTTAATGAGTTTTAAGGTATATCTCTAGCCTGTAGCGTGATTAAGAGTTTCTGTCACTGCAAACAGCAGTTACAAATTACAGGGTGGGCAATGATGTTCTAGGTAAATCCAAACCAGTTTGCTTTGCATAGATTAGCAGCTACTAAAGAGATACGAAACTATGGACATTAATCTGTTAAAGATTTTCACGAGGTTGAGGGTGCAATGTCAGAAAGATGCTTTGCTGCCCATCTCTCTGGAAAAAGGAAAAAGTAATGAGAGAATAAGGAGTAAAATTGCATTCAGGTTTCGGATATTAATAGGAAACCTCTGTGATTAGGTCAAGGAAAATAAGCAACTGACCACGTCCAGTTGAACTTGCTTAATTTCTTATCTTTTTTTTTGTGCTTTCCTCCTCTCTCCTCTGCTCCCCTATCTCTCCCTTTCTTGTTTTTAAAACTGAATTTTCGGATTTCCAGATGCAACTGCAATATAAAGTAGAAATAAAACAAGGCAGTGAAATTGTTGAAGCTCATAATCTCTTCACATAACCCCTAAGAAAAAGGGGTTATCATCCAACTCTGTCTGCGCGTTATGGGTCCCTGTTGCGGTACTATCTGTAAATACAAGAGTAGCTCAGCTTATAAAATTTTTAAGCGTCGGATGCGCAAAGGAAGCTCGATGTGTCTGTAGAGCCACTGGAAGAGCTTGTGCCTTGGTCAAAGCCAGATTATTTCTTAAAGATGTACTGCATATTGAGACTGCAGACATCGCCTCTCACAGCCCGTGAGCCTGCAGCTCCCACACAGAAGACCATTTTTATCTCCATCATTCCCTTCTGTCTTCCTCACCTGTAGGCATTATTTCCCCATAAAAACGCCCTCACAATGACCATTTACATACCGTGTTTACAACCTCTGACCTTCTTTAGACCTCCCTCTCCCAGCAGAGGGGTTTGTGGACCCGCCACATCTTCCATGCGTGGAGAGCAGTACATCTATGGAAGCAGATGCTGTTCTCCCCAAACCTTCGCCTGCGCCAAAACTGCTGCTTCTCCTCCAAGAGTTACTCCCACCAGCCTGTAGGTGACTCCATCCCCAGCCCTGGTGCTCATCCTTGTGCTGCAGAAAGCTCTCAGCCAGTATAAAATACCTGGGAAATTTGTGTTTAGTTGGAGGGCGAGGGATGTTGCAATCGCAAATCTCTCTTCAGCGCGTAGGGAGGAAATAGGAGATAATTCTGTTAGTTATTTGATGGCAGTAAAATGAGCAGTGGGTATGTGTGTAGAGCGGTACAACGTGGCAGCGATGTTAGATGTTGAGAAACGGGAGGAAATAATTGAACGAGATCTAGTCCATACTGGCTGTACACTGTTTTGGACACAGGTAGCTACCGCCTTCATTTTAAGATTTTCCCCTATTTCTTTTCCATTCAGAACCTCCCTGGACTCAGAACAGCTGTTGGGGCTGGGGTGTAGACAACTCACCTTTCATCATGTATTTCACTCGGATATCTGCTTTATTTTGGTTTCGCTAAACCTTAATTTCAGCGGTTTTGTTTTCCTCCTCTCGTGGAATGGCTTCGCAATGCTTATCCTTAAGTAATAGTCAGTAAAGGCAAATTACCTTAAATCAAGCAAGGTTTATTTAATTTAGAAAATAGGAAATAGAGAGAAAATCAAACTAAATGAAATGAAAATGGAATAATTCATATCTAATCCAAGGTCTTGTTCAACAGAGCGATTCTTTTAGTTATGCTCTTAGCAGTACTTATTACAAGTTAGGGGTCATTTGTCCCAAACCGACAAGCTCTTTAGGCTCTGCTCTCTCAAAGTCTTAAGAAAATGGGACTTCTGTTTCTGCAGGCTGTTTGCTTTTATCGTAACACCTCCAGCCGAGCCTCTCCTGCCTCAGTTACCCGTACGTCTTCACGTCTCTTACTGGTATTTATAAGCACATGGATATAAAAGAGTGCCAGGTTAGACCTTTGTACCGCATACAGACCGTGTCTTTCTCAATTTATTCCCCCTTTAGTTATCGTAGGCTGCCTTTTTATTAATATGCAGTACACCGCTGTACCCCATATTAATGAAGCTTATTATAGGATCCTGATAGAAAGCTTTCCAACTTCCTTCCAATTAACGGGTGGTGCTTCAGAGGGATCCTCTGAATATGGGTAGGTGTTTGGCATTCGCACATAACCTTTTTTTGCAGGCAACTTCACTTAAGATGTCCTTGTTAGATTAAAGACTCCTCAAATGCTGATTACCCCCTCCGGTTGGTGTCTTCATTGTTTCCCAGACGGAGCAGTTCCTTTCATATATTTTGTTTAGGTTACAGCTTAAAAGTATCATCTCGGTTTAACACTTGCAATTTCTGTTAGGCAAGCTAGTTTGAGGTTTTCACATGTAAACCAGTGATTCTAAATTAGGTGCATAACTGGGCTGCAGGCAAAAAAAAAAATATGGAGGTAGTTCATGGAGTAGGTGAGAATTCTGTCCCTGGCTGTGCCCTGCCTCCCAGGGAAGGAGAATTCGGCAGCAGGCAGGACTGGAGGTTTACATGGAGAACACATCAGAATGGATAATTATTTCTTCTTCTCAAACTTCATGCCCTTAATTTAAACTGGTAGAACGGATCTGATTTTTAATGGTCAGACGTTATTAGTAACCCAGGTAAGACTTTTGGGAGCTGTAATCATCTCCAAGTAACTCGTAATCAACCTGCAGGCTTAGGGGACGTATCGTTTAAGCTTCACCGCGCGTGCAAGGAGTCTTGTCTTCCAGGAGGGAGGAAGAAGCCTTCCTCCCAAACTAGAAATAAAAAACATTGAGAGAAATTGGGGCCATCCCCTCCCTTCTTGAAAAGGCCATGGCCAAGGTCCGTATGAAATGCAACAAAAAATTGAGAAAAGGGAAGCTCGGGTGTAAAATGGAGCATCAGAAAAGCTGGTTTGCGGCGAGGGGAGACCTGCCATCCTGCGGGATGAATCCTGGCACGTCATGGCTCCACAACAAAGGAGAACATTTACATCAGTGCAGCTGCAGCGATTCACCTGCTGCCGAGCTGCTTTCTGCCTGCACTTCAGAGAGCCGTGCCTGGTGGGGAGAGCAGTAAATGGAGGAAAGTCATCACCCTGACGGTGCTGGGTTCTAACACCCGCACGCTGCACGGCCTGTGAGAGCCCAGAGGTTCCGAGGGTGTCCCCAGGCCTGGAAGTGCTTCTGCATTTGCCACGACTGCACAACAGAATTTCAGAGCACAATATTCCATGTAAACAGTTGCGCTTTTTTTGTTAGCAATTCCCTCTGCAAATTATACACAATATCTGTTCGTGATGTACCCTGCAGTAGTGTCCTCAATGCCAAACTGGTCTGTTGTCCACATTGTCTAACCCCAGGAGTGCCCTGAGGTCCCCCCTGGGATGCTGATGAGGAAATCTTAAGAACATCATGGGCATTGACTTCTCTGCCCATGCATGACTGCATCACCTACCTGTCTGACTGTCCATCAGGAAGGGTAGAGCTTTCCTCCAGCCAGGATGGTCATCAGCCTTCCACCGTTTTCACAACACAACAGGTTTACAACCTGATGAAGGATGTTGGGACTAGATAATCGTGCACTGGGATAAATCCCATTCTAGAAAGTCCTATGAAACCCTTAGCAGTCTGTGCAGCCCCGGTAAGAAGCCAGCTTGCTCTCCATTAAGGTGTAGACCTCCCTACCAAGACCTCCAAGTCAAGTGTGTGCCGTTGGATCCCTTCCTTCTACAAGGACTGCATTGGAAACATCTCATGGATGGGAGTTGTGGGCGTAGTGCCTAGAGGTGGCCAGGACTCTAGGGATTTTTCTAGGGAGGTTTCTAACCCAGGCTTACCTTTGAGGCAGCATCTCACTCATGCTGGAGCTACCAAGACCGTAGCCATGGAGTTATTTATGCCACTGCATTCCTGTCTGTAGCTTCAGCCAGAGCTTCACTTGCAGCCATGCTGACTTCTCATGCCGGTATCCATCAAAACGCCTCCCTCCTCTGTGGGGAGAGAGCTGCCAGCTTGAAGTGCACTGATTTTGTAGCCTCTCAGAGCTGCCCGCGTGATCATTCAGAGGTTTGGGTGCGATGCGGTGGCCTTGAAGAACTGTGTGGTCTCCGCAGTGGCAAGACTTGCTGGGAGTGGCTGCAAAGCAGAGGGTGAGATGCTTCAGGGAGGTAGATCGCCTGATTTCCTTTGAATTCAGGGTAGATATCATTGGTGGAGAATCTGCCTTAAGCCACGTAACTGGTATGCCTCCCTCAGCGAACAAAACGTTAGATAAATAAATTATAACAATATATTCCTGTAGGATTATTCTGCATCCAGTTCTAGGACTGTTACCAAGAAGTAATGATTAGTGCAGTGGCATCATCGTGCTCATTTGGTTTGTTCTTATTTTTCTACGCAAATAAACTCAGCCTTGGTCCTGGAGAACTTACCACAGGAGGCTTTGCTTCTGCAAAGACCAGTGCGCACCGGTTAGAAGGGTGAAAATGTCCCTGCTGACCCGAAGAAGGTGGTTTTAGTGAGGTTTCTCCCAAGCTGAGGAGTGATTACAGGCGATGTTGGCCAGATGTAGAAGATACACCCTGATAAAAGGTGACACCGGGCAACTCAAGAGATAGAGCCTCGCTCTTTTGTTGGCTTCTCAAATGGCTTTTATATCTGACAGAGCAGATACAAGCGGGTGACGCTCGGTAGGCTGTGGAATGAAGAACCAAACCCAGCAGAAGCATGAATTGAGGAGCAGCCGGGAGGAGCCGAGGGCAGAGCAGGATGTCACAAAGGCCTGGGGACACGCTCCTGGGTAAAGCTCAAATGATATCGTTGGGGTAATTAATGATAAGCCGTAGAGGAAAAAGCACCGAGTCTTGCTAGCAGCTCTCGGGCGGTAAATCAGAGTAGTGGCACTGTCAAGATAAGTTGTACAGCAATATGGAGAATGTAACATCTGTTGGAAGATGGTATGAAAATAAGAAACAAATTAATATCTGACCAGAAAGGATATTTCTGAAAGTTTGGGGCAGGTTGGATGTAAGAACCCTCCAAGGCTATTTTTAGTGACAATGGTAAATCATTAACAATAAGAAGGTTCTTAGCAGGTGCCTGAACGCATTTAAGCACATTATTAAAAATATTTAATGGTGTTATTTACTTAGGGCCATCTTGTGACCGAATTCCATGGAGTGGGGAGAACTGAAGGAGCTTTGGGCTCCTATCCCGAGTGGGATATCCAGAACCACAGGGATGTGAGGAGGACCCCAGTCTTGCCTCTTTTCCTGCTACCCAGGTGAGGTGAGGGCTGGTGAGGTGAATCACCTGCACCCCCTGACTTAGGCACATGGTTGGGTGCAGAATTGTTACCAATCCCCCCGGCTCTTGGGCAGGAGACAGGGAAAAACCCTTCCAGCCTCATGCCACGTTGGTAGACCCAAACCTTGATTGCACCAAACCCCGCAGCTGAGATTTTTGGTGTTTCACCCAGACTTGAGACCCGAAACTTTTGGTCCCAGTGATTCCCGAGTTGCGCTTTGTATCTCCTACTAAGATGAAGACATTTCTTGGCTTATCCTTTGTGTGGGTGGAGGTATCTGACCTGAGGTGATAAATGCCCTGAGTGCGAGGTGGGAGCTGGTGGGAGCGTTGAGGTGGTCGGTGGAGCTCAGGTGGGATCCCATCCTGGCTGCCCGCACCCGCAGGATGCAGATGCTTTTAAGAATTCAGTTAAATGCTGACAATAAGAGCCATTCAGGGTTAGTAACACAATTTGGGAAAACGAGCAAACCGTTGGGGAGGCTTCACTCTGCCATCTAAATTAATAAGACTTGGTATCAGCAGGTCACATCTCACTGTCAGTGAGTCGGTAGTTATTTTGCCATTGACTTGGCAAGGAGTAGGATCGGGTCTGTACTTGCTATTTAAAACAAACAAAACTATATATTAAATTAGACTTCCACTGCTGCAGAGTGTTGCGGGAAAGTAAAACCGATACCGTTAAATTACAGATAAAGGGGGAGAGTCCAAAATTTCCAAAATGTTCTCTTTTTCTTTTTTAACGACTGTCATTATATTTTGATGTGTTTAATAATACAGCAGAGGTTAAATGAAACATGAAAAAGGGATGTACATTAAAATTGAGATAACTCTTCCTTCAGTGAAGTGGAACCCAGCAGATGTAGCTGCACACTGTAATTGCTGCCTGTTTCCTGTCACTCTGATTAAGTTGCATTGTCCCTGCTCCAAGTGTAAGAATCAGTGGCTTCCCATAGGGCACAGCATGGGACAACTGGCTTATGCACTCAAATGACTATGTGCACCTCCTGCTTGTCCTGTTTAATAGTATAGACAGACAATATACATTGATGACTTATAAAATCAATAGGCTGTGCAGTGTGGGAGAGGCGCAGCGTCTTTCATCTTCCCGACGCTCCAGTCGAGGGCCGAGGGGCTTTTGGTGGAGTTAAATTCCACAGTTCAGGAGGCCAAAGAAACCCCAGAGCTGCCTGCGCAGCCTTCCCTGTGTTCGTTTTGGTTTTTTTCCAGAGTTATTATGCACCTTCTAGTGTTGTTCTTTCCCTCGTTTCAAACTATAACATTGTTCATTCTGTTCACAGTTATTCATGTTTTCCTTTCTGTAATAAATCCCTACTTACAGGATTAAACTGCTAATGGTAAAATCCAGTACCTATCTGGGGAACGCGAGGCCAGATTCCCAGCTGCTATAAATTGCAGTAGATCCACTGAAGCCAGTGGGGTTACTCTGATTTACAACAGCTGTTGGACTTGCCTGAGAGGTCCATAAAGTGATATTTTGCTTTTATTCCATTCAGAAAGAATGCGATGTGCCTCATTCAGCAGAGCCTTGCCCTACTTTTGTCCCGCAGTAATTCTGCTGCTGTCGGTGGCGTTCCATCAGGAGCGAGGAGGTGAGGAAGGGCTGGTGCTTATCATTATTAACTGGTTTTTACAAGTGGCCTCCAATTACTTACTGCTAAATTGCGTGTGCAGTGGCGTATTTGTACATCAGCATTTAACCAGAGGAGGAAAACTCTGCTCCAGCCCGGGAGGAAAGTCAGGTTGTGCTTCTGGAGCCCCCAACAAAGGCAAGGAGGTGACAGTCCCCACTCCTTGGGGTCCCCACCCAGGGGAATACCGCCCTTGGGGAGAATTTTTGGTGGCCGAGCGACTGGAGTGCTTCGCAAACTGAGTCACCAAATGAGCTTAGCGGCCTTCCCGGTGAGCAGCAACTGGGCAGGAGGGCTGTGGATTATGATTTGGGATTTAGGCATCTATCCCCTTCAAAGTCTCCTTTTGGCTCTTTAATCCCTCGTTGGAACCGGGACCTTGCTTTCTAAAAATGGAAATTAATATTAGAAGTCATTCCTTAACACATGTTTATTTTCCAATTTATAGAATGTACCTATTACACTCTCCAGACACATGTGCTTGATTATAATGATTATCATATGTATTTCTAAGGCACTCATCACCATAATATCAAATGTCATTATAGAAATTATGAAAGAGCATCAGCATTTCTTCCAAGGAAGAAGCCAGTTTCCTCTTTTCCCACCACATTAGCGAAATCGCAGGAATTAAGCTGACTTTATGCCACTTTTGTTTCAGCTCAAGACAAAACAACCGAATCCCCGGTGAAATGTGCAATGTGCACCTGAAGCCAAGCCCGCTGCAAAACTCGGTGTAAAATGGCCTGGAGCTGTGCAGAGAAGCACGCTCCGAAATCAAGGCTGTCCTCCGGGCCCCGCGTTGCCCCCCCCCCCCCCCAGGCCGTGTTTTTCAGCAGGAGGGGGAGGATGAGGAAAGCAGGAGGACAAGGATGTTCTGGGCTCAGCTGTTAGGGCCACAGACCCTGACTTGAATCCTGGTCACTGCTCCCAGGGGTGTTTCTTTTTCTGATACCAAAGAATTCCCAATGAAAATTCTAAAGAACTTTATGGAGTTTATAATAGGATTTTTGGAGCAAAACCCAACTCAAAGTCTTGTCTAAACCACTTGGTCTAGAGTCACAAATGCTCTGCTCTGACTGCTCCAAAACCACTTGGATATTTAGCACAGGTCAGGAAGAAAGTAAGATGCCACTGGAGTATCTTCCTCCATCCTACATGTGTCTTCCTAGAGGGGAAAATTCGGATCTGGATTGTTTTAGAAGAGCCAAGATTTTTTTCATTTCGTTATTTATTTTATTTAAGCTACAGCCGAGGAGGGAAACATCTGTAAATGACACGGACATCTCCCTGTTCCAGAAGACCTCTCTGGTGGGTCTGGGAGACACGTGGAGTGTTTCAAGCCTGTGTGTGTCGGGGAGCAGGGAGAGGTGGAGGCTGAGCAGCACCCGGGGGGGACCCGTGGCAGCTCCAGCCCCCATGAGACAGCCCCAGGCGTGGTGGGACAACCAGGTCCTCCCAGGGAGCCAGACCAGGAGCAGCAGGTGATGGCCCTGGGGACTGGGTGACCCATGGCAGGGGAGGCCATGGGCAGGTGGCCCATCAGTGCCCTTGTGCCCTGGCAGGCTGCTGCCATGTCTATTCTCCTATATTACCTATTTTTGCCCTTATTTATTAAAAAACCGCGTTGCATGTTTAGTTCTTCCTGAGTGGCATCACCTGCCCACATCTCAAGGTTTGCAGTCCAGCTTCCTGCAGTCTCTGGGGACTGAAGGTCTTGGCTTTGGCCACCACTCAGCAGAGTAGCCCTTGAAATCCTGCCTGTGACGTGGGGGCGAAGCAGCAGGGAGCGCGGAGGCTGCTTTTGGATTGCTGACTTAGCCTAAAACCTTTTTTTTTTTTTCCTTCTTTGCACCATTTATGCGATTATTTTTGTGCTTCATATGCTCAAAAATCCCTGGGAAAAAAAAAAAAATCTTTTTTTTTCATTTTTGCTTTGCAAGTCACTTTGTAAAGAACGGCTTTGGTGTCTTTAGAGGGCTTTAAACCCACCTGTTTCCTCTGCGAAGCGCAGATGAGGAAATAGGCGTGAGCGGCCGTCGCATTCGGGAACTTTAGGTGAAACTGAATATATTGGTCCCACAGCTGGGAAGAGTTTTTTAAGCAGGATTTTCACTCTCAGAGCAAAAGATTTATTTCCCTGGTAGGAAGGACCCAGAGCAGCGAGCGTTCCTCCTGCAGCCAGGCACTCCGTACATCCCCATCCTGCCCGCAGCGCTCGGGGGAAGGACTTACTTTGGAAAAAGAAGGGACCAAAAGTGGGTGGGAAATGACCTAACGGAGCTCCACGGTGGTGCCACGTGCTCCCTCCTACCTCGACCTGCTGATGTGGACACTCAGAACGCTTCTAAGGTCACTGGGACAATCTAATACTACTCGGGATGCTATCTAGCTCAGGCAGGAACTCTTCCAAGGGTTTAAACAACATCTATCTTCATTATTTTACACCCTCGTGTCTGTGTGATTGATTCACGCTAAATTTTGTTTAATTGCTCAGAAGGTCTGAAGGACTGACATTTGGAGAGAGCCAAATGGGATGTCTGAGCTCCCCCTGCTGCTCTGCGCACGCAGCCAGCTCCGCGGTTGGCCTCGCCACCGGCTCTCCTGGGCAGGAAAAGAAATCTGGAATAAAAATAATGAGCTGTTTGCGAGGTAGAGAAGAACCAGGGTGGGTTTAGCAAGGGCTGGCTGCTTTCTGGTAGGGCGTCACAGGGACTAAGGGAGCCACGTCTTGGGCAGGGGAGAAATGCTGAAGCTCTACTTTTATGGGTGCAACCTTCTAGCTCCAGTGTGTTTGCGAGGCTGTTTGGAAAGTGGTTACTCCAGCAGTGAAGGAACTGGTTCCCCAGGGGGTACATCCTGGATAGGACGAGGGAGAATGGTTTGACACTGGAAGAGGGGAGACTGAGATGAGATCTCAGGAGGAAATTCTTTGGTGTGAGGCTGGTGAGAGCCTGGCCCAGGTTGCCCAGAGAAGCTGTGGCTGCCCCATCCTTGGAGGGCTTCAAGGCCAGGTTGGAGGGGGCTTGGAGCAACCTGATCTGGTGGGAGGTGTCCCAGGATGGAACTGGGTGGTCTTTAAGGTTCCATGACGTACAAACCATTCTATGATTCTATGATTGTTGAAGCATTTAGGTGCTTAAAGGCAAGACAACAAATCTGGAAGACTTTATCTTTCCTCCTTAAACCAAAAAGAGGTGGTCCTCTCCTCACCTTGGGTTTTAAGGACCCAAAGCCCCCTTAAAACCCAAGGCGAGGAGAGGACCACCTCAGCTTTGGGTCCTTAAAACCCCAAGGAAGGAGATGACCACCTCTTCTTTGTCCTGTACGTGTTCAACAGAGGTGCTAGGCCTTGCCTGGATGGCCAAGGTGGATTTTGTGATGCAAGCAGCACCCTGAGGAAGCTGCTGGCAGGGTGGGATGGGGTGGTGACCCACATAATGCACCCAGCACACTGACCACCACCACTTTTATTTTATATACTTAAGAAAAAGTATATTTTATATACTTTTATATACTTATCTTTCTCTAGTTCAAGGTGTGGGGGGGACACGACAGAAATGATATTCTATTTCCAGGGCAGAATCTCAGCTTTCCAATTCTTCATCGTCTGCACAGAACCATGTTTGTTTTTATTTCAATCCCGTGCATGCTTGAAAATGGTAGTTGCTGTTATTATTTTGAAGGAGTATGATATTTTTTCTGAACAGATGTGCCTGAGCTATCTGGCAAGCATTCCGTGGGGTTTTTTTTATTTTTGTTCTGTTTCATAGTTGAACTTTAGTTAAAACATCTGGATGCTTTAACCGTGGCTGGGCGCTGCTTATAAAGCAAGGAACACTAGTAAGAAAAATATTAAAATAATTGAAACTATTTTTAAAATTTAAGTAAGTTCTAGAAGGTTTCATTTGAAATGTGAGTCCTATAAACCAATTACTAAATGCAGCCTCAAGAAATTCACACGTGTTTGATTTGACAGGTAGTTTATTTTTCTTTTTATTGTTGACTCAGGCCCTGGTCCAGGCAAAGCTTTATGAGCACTTGACTTACTGCAAGCAGTGAAAGGCTTCATTAATTTGTGGGGTATGAATTTCATGTTTAGAATAAGCCCATCCTTGAAAAGGTTTGAGAAATGAGGGCTTTTTGTGCAGGGCAGTGTCTGGAGCACAGTGTGCAGGACTATGTGAGGATTCACCACCTCCCTGTGTTCTCCACCCCTGTTCTTACCCCCGAACTCACCGCCCTCAGAAGGAAGATGTGTTGTGAGGGGGAATGGTTTTAAACTGAAAGAGGGGAGATTTAGATGAGATCTTTCCTGTGAGGGTGGCAGAGCCCTGGAAGAGGCTGCCCCTTTCTGGAGTCTCCTTTTCTGGAGACATTCAAAGCCCACCTGGACATGTTTCTGTGGGACCTGCTCTGGGTGGACCTGCTCTGGCAGGGGGTTGGACTAGATGATCTCCAGAGGTTCCTTCCAACCCCATGGGATTCTATGATAAAAATGTGCAATCTGGGAATTTAAGAAGACTTTTCTGCCTGATTGTGGGAGGAAAGGCTGATGCCTGGCCAAGGTGGCAGAAATCTGCTACTGTGGGTGTGCCTTCCCTGATTTCTTCAACACAGAGGAAAAGCAACAATCTCATGTCCTACATTGGTATAATTAGAGTAACACATAAGTGGGAGGGCACGAATTGCTGTGTTCCAGAGCCTTGTCCCCAGATAAGTGGTACTTTAGCAATCTTCAGGCCACTCAGGTAAATAGTGATAGATTTTAAAAAAGAAACAAGCAAACCCAAGCAGGACCAGCCACCGTGGATGGCTGGCACTTGAAGCTGAAGCTCGTTTGTCCTGCCTGCAGACAGCAGTGACCCATGCAAGATCCATCGACAGTGAATCCAAATCCAGAGATGATAGCCACCAAAACTGGGCACTTTCCCAGGGAACCCCAGGGGCTGATGGCTTCCACTGCCAAGCCTGTCTAAGGGCTGCAGGTCCGAATGAAGATGGGAACAACCTAAAATGAGTTCAAGACTGGTGTCCATGCCTGGTGGGGGCAGGCAGTAAAACCAGTTCCCTATTCAGGGGCCTACAGATGTTAAATGTTGTTAAATGTTTAACAATTTTTAACTCCAGCTCTGGAGTCCTCAGCACAGGAAGGACATGGACCTGTTGGAACAGGTCCAGCAGAGGGCCACGAGGATGATC
>JAOQGH010000019.1:776628-804543 GCA_025769975.1 Gallinago jamesoni | reverse complement strand
GGTCCATGCCTAACCTGTATTGGTGCCTAACATTATTCCTCCCCAGGTGCAGGACCCTACACTTTTCCCTATTAAACATCAATCACAAAGAGAGCGGGGAATGGCAACCGGCTGCGAAAACGGGGAGCGGCAGCTTCTTTCTCAGGCCTCTGCTTTTAAAGCTTTTTTTTTTTTAGTTTTTTGGCCCAGCTGCGAGCCACGTTTGCCATTTGATGGTCGCAGTGGAAGGGGATGCTGAAGAAGGGGAGCTCTGACATCCCTCTGCAGAAGAGGGGCTTGTACTTACGGGAAATGCAACCCGGCGTTTCAGGGTGCAGTTGTCCATCCGAAAGCCAACGAGTAGATCGTCCGGCTCATCCCTCCTTCAGAAAGAACAGGGAGGGGAAAGAAAAAACCCTGAGCTGCTCTGCACGACCAGAAGAACCATCAACGAGGGCAGCAGGAGCGTGGGGTGGCTGAGGACCACGGCCCTGGATGGTTTGCAGGAGAAGGGCGGCATCTTCCGCAGAGGCTCCCCTCCGGATAAAGATAGAGCAGTTTCTAACAGAACCCAAACTGAGAATAATCTCACCTGGACCCATCTCTGCAGGTTTCTGAATAGCAGTTAAAATTAGCCTTTTTTTTTTTTTTTCCCAGATAATTTTTGGCATTTCCACCTGCTCATTATTTCTCCCTGAGCCTCAGAGTCTGAAAATACATGTGAGGTTTTGAGACTAAGTCAATGCTGAAATGCAAAAGCAGGCTAATGTACCTTTCCAGAAATGCTATGCCAAGCCTTTCTAAAAGCTCCGGTGTCCTCATCTTCAAAAACTCTGGAAAAAGGACAAAACTTCACACGTCTGTAAAACAGAATCATAGAATCGTCTAGGTTGGAAGGGACCTTAAAGATCATCTAGTCCAACCGTCAACCTAACTCTGACAAAAAAGTAAATAAGAAATAAGAAATAAAAATCACTACCAGCCTGATGTAGGACAAGCTACTGGAAGTTCATGATGTTTTTTCGGCAGAAGGTATCACACTGACATCACAAATACCATCTTTCCTGCAGGATTCCTAAATGGGGCTTAAATGGGTCAAAACAAGGTTCAGAGAACAACTTTTACATCGCAGAAAACTAAGCGAAAGAACGTTTACAAACAAAGCAATTGACTTTGCTGATCATTTTAATCCCTTGGCTGCCGTTCCAAACATTTATGGTTGAATTAAACTAATGATGGGGAGATCTCAGAGGATTCAGGCTGGCAAGCGGGAACGGCGTTTTCCAAAACGTTCAGCATTAACCTAACTCTGCTCCATTGAAGTCAAACTCCCAGTGACTTCCATGGGAGCGGAGTGGCACCCGCGCTGGAGGGCCCTGCAGAGATTCCCCCTTTTAACAGCCCTCCCACGGCGCTGGCTCCGCTCCGTGCTCCAGAAGCCCCCAGCAGCCCCCCCCCCAGAGCAGCACTGAGCCCCTGTCCTGCTGCATGTATTCTGAAAAAAAAAAAAGGGATGTTTGGGATCCAGCTGTTCCTGTGCGGTTTCCTTGTATTGTGTTGCTGGAGAAATACTGGGGGGGAAAAAAAAAAAAAAAAAAAGAAAAAAAAAGAAAAGAACCAAAACCTGACCTGAAAGTTTAGATATTTATTGCAAACTATCTGTTCTTTTTCAAGCCATCCATAATTTGAGACCAGCTCCCCCCTCACACCCCACACCCCCCCCCCCGCGGGACACGGGCTTTGCGTATTTTATCTCCATTTATGGTTATTGCATTGTAAACATGCAGCAAGCAGAAGTTATCATTTGCATATCTCTGAGAATTAGCCAGAAAGCTTCCCTCTCCATCCCTGATTTATACTGCCACCCTAACAATCGAGTGTCTGCTTCTGGTCTGAAATACCCTTTGAAAAGATACGCCCTGATCTTTGACCTGGAAGGCAGAGCTGATTAAGATATGCCCAGAAAACATTCGGTTATGAAGAAGAGATTAGCTGGGGATCAAGTAGCGATAAAGAAGGAGCAGGAGAAAGATAAATACTGAGGGAGAACTCTATCCATTAACTAGACGTGGGCTTACATTAGAATATTTTATCTAATCCTACTCCAAACTTTGGAATTTATATTCAAAATACTTCTGGGTTTAGGTGCGGCTTTACAAAACCAAAATCTGATTCGCGGGGTTTTGCGAGATCCAAGGTACTTACTTTGCCTCTCAGCGCAACTGGAAATTTGATTTTTCCAAAATTAACTCGAGGTCTTGGGACTGGCTTTGTTCTTTGCCCGTTCCGATGCCTTTGAGCTGTTACAATCATCACTTCAATTTGCTGAGGCACGAAGGATTCTGGATAGCGGACTTTTCCCAAGCACACGTGCATGCTCACATAGACATGGATGGATTTGGTTGGACTAGATGACCTTAGAGGTCCCTTCCGGACTAGACAATTCTATGATTCTAGTCTGTATTTCACACCCGTGATTAGCTAAAGCGATGCTTGTTAGAGACACCCTGGGTGACACTCCAGAAGAGTTGTCCCCGTTTCCAAGGACTCTGCCTGATGCAGGAGAGCTCAGGGCTGTTCAGTGAAGGAAACTCCTGCCTCGGGACAGGGTGCCCTTTGGTGCAAAAGTTGGACAGTAATGACAGGGGCAGGGAGTGGGAAACTGGTAATTCACTAAAACCGCCGTTTCCACAGCGGGTCATTAATTTCTTTCAAAGCTGGTCTTCAATCTCTTTCTCTCTCTCTGCTTTTGGAAAAAGCGTGTGTGATGCTCCTCGGTGCGAGGGACACATCTGAAGGGCTGAGCGTTCACGTGTGACTGGAGTTAATGGGGCACGTGGCTTGGCACGTGGAGGGCGCTCCAGGAAACAGAACATGGCCCTGGCCCTCCTCTGGGGCGTCTGCCGGTGGGGATGGCCCTTCTGATGAGGTTGAAGTGAAGAAGAGCCACCCAGGTTGCCCACAGAAGGTCTCGGGGTCACCCCAGCCGTGTGTGGCAGGCGATGGCAGGTGGGACATGGACCCCGAGACAGGGTTCAGGTGCTCTCCGCCTCACTGAGGCTTGCCAAGGGCAATGCTCTTCAGCACAAAGTGCTCCTTCCACAGAGTTTCTGCCTCGTTAACTCAGGAATTAGCTCAGCAGCTAAGTAGAGGTATCCTAGTTGGTTATTCTGGAAGACACCCAAACACCATTTGGGGGGTGAGCTCTTACAGGAACGAGCTGGTTTTCTGGTTTAAGGAGCTGCTCTGCTTTGGTGTTTTCTAGGTATTGCAGCAAGCTGGAAGAGGTTAACTAAAATGATGTACTTCCCAAATCCCAACAGCATGGTTACGCTGGTTATAAAAGCATCTGAGGAGCAATAGGATAGACTCCAGTCCTGTCTCCTTATCCGGTGACCCAGCCGGCAGCCCGTCAGGCAGTAACCTAATGATGTGGTTGGGATCCCACCTCCTACATCCTCCAGTTGCGCTCAGGAAAAAGCACCTGCTCTGAGGCCACCTGTGTGCTTTTACAGCCAGGTGCTTTCCTTGGGTTCCCTCCAGCTCCACTCGGGTACCAATTTTCTGCACGTGCCCTTTGTCTGAAGTCATCTCCTTTCTCCGTGCAATCAGAAGGGAGACCGAAAGCTCTCCCCTTTGCTCCGTTGACCGTTTTGGTGCTTGCTGTTTCCAGACTGTTGGGAGATCTGGGCTCAAGTTCCGGGTCAAGCTTCTTCATCCACAGAACCTTCTATTTCTGTAAAGCATGTAACTTGGCAGTGGCACGTCCCACACTGACATAAATGATGCTGAGGCAAGAAGACCATTAGTGGCTTCAACGGAAGCCAGCTGTGATGGCAATTGCTTTGCGATGATAATGGTTTGGGCTGATGGACTCCCAGGCTACTCTTTGGGAGGCCACGTGGCATGTTCTGCCTGAGAAAGGTAGCCTCAGAGATGGGCCGATGCCCTCTTTTAGAGGAAAAAGCACAGGACTGTCACGACGTGCAATGAATCTTCTGCTCCGTAACGAGCACAGAGTGTGTGTTAAAGCGCCGGAGTCCGTGCGGCGTGTCCCAGTCACCCTGTGAAGGCAGCCGAGAGAGGAAGGAGCTCTCAGGACTAACATCTCCCCGTTCACACAATGGTGGGACTCGTTTGAATGCTTTTGTTCGCGTGAAGTCCCGATTTTTTTCATTTTTCAAAAGCAAAGGCAGCTCTCCCCTTGCTTTCTCCCACCTGCCAAATCACGCTTCCCGATCCACTGTCTGGAGCCTCCGTCAACAATTTAAACATCTTGTTAAAATTTCAGCTAGCGAGGACAGAACTTGCCAACAAGGCTTCTCTTACCAGCTCCAGACTGATTCACAAGCCTGTAACAGAATCACCCGGTGGGTTTACACCTCTAATGGAGCCCCAGAAAAGGAGGAGCGAGGCACTGGAATTTTCTGTGGAACTCACATAATAATTTGCAAATCTTTTCCTACCAAAGCTTGTCTTGGGAGCTGTGAAGAGACCACTGGGCAAGGAAGGGTCTTCACCTTTAGAGATCTGCAGAGCATTCTCCTTTGCCTTTTCCTACCTCCACTCGCTCCTCCGGTCTCCTAGTCTCTGGAATTTATCCCGATTGCTCTACTTCTACATTTTTTGCACTTTAACGGTTAAAATCGCCTCTTCTCGCCTTCACAACCCAGATCCACATGTTTCTTGGCGACTTTTCAGCTGCTGCTGGTCGTGGCCATCCACAGCTCGGATGAAGTTCCGCGGTCTTGCCAACGCTTAATTGGCCATGATCTGAAAAGCTGCTGCGTTGTTCGCTTTGAAAAATAATAAAAAAAAAAAGAAGTGGGTGGCCTCCACCATCGAGCCCCGCATCCGGGACCCGACACGGGCTCCTGCTGCAGAGGTGCCTCCAGCAGAGGACACGTCCCACCCCAGGAGATATGTTGCCTGCTCGAGGTGCCCCATAGGTGGAGGCTGAGCGGGGTCGTGGCGCCGAGCCTCCTCTCGTCTGCACGGAGCATCGCTCCCTCCTGTCTTTCTTAATTCCGGGAGCCGCTGGGGGCTCCAACGGGGCTCTTCTCTCCTCCCCGATCCGCTCTGCCAGGTTATCTCTGACCTGCTGTACTTGACTGCCGGTGACTGACAGGCTTTGATTTTTAACAGGGATTAAAACCAGCAAAAAAAAAAAAAAAATCTCACACCTCTCAGGCTTTTTTTTTTTTTTAAGAATTAATTTTTGAGCTCTTGCTTCTTCTACGCTACTTTCTGTCGCTAAAATTTGTGGTGGGTTTTAAGTGGTTACAGAGCCTTCAATATACTGAGCAACAGTGTCCCCAGATTCAGTGAGATCCAAGAGACCCCCTGGCTTTTCATCTCAGATCTGTCATTTCCCAGGCTACGGTGCTGGTGTTTAATGTGATTAGGGCAGCGTTTGGATTCATTTCCCAGTGGCGCCGTGCTCTGTGCTTCAGATGCTCTGGAGATACGCCTCGAAACAGGTTGGAGGATCTGCACCGGCGTATTTTAAGTGGGTTTAGAGGGTGGTGTGGCCTCCTTGCTGCTTGTGAGAGGTAACAGCGATAGGGGCACCATCGTTCACCCCTTCCCTCTCATTACTTGGCTGCTTGGGCTGCGTCTGGAGGCAGATCTCTGGGCTGTGGAAGCACCGCAGGCAGTCAGAGCATCCCCGGGTGCACGGCAACCTGGCTGCCTGCCGCCTCTGTCTAGAGCCCCGAAGGGAGACAGGACTTTCCCTGGGAGCTACGGGCAAGAAAAGCACATTTTCGGGTCTGCTGGTGCTTTACGTGCACGGCGCATTCTATCAAAAGATGTGCTATAATCCCTATTTTGGGAAGCAGGCTAGCAGATCCGGGGAGCGTGGCTTCGCAGAACATCCTTGGCTGCTAGGCACTACCTTGCCTCCAGAGCAGTAAGAGGCTATGTTCCCTCCCCACAGATCTCATCCAACGTTAGCGCTCAACTTCTCGTTTCTCAGCATCGACTTTGGCTGCCTCCTACTTCTGACTTTCTATCCTTAGCAGGATTCACAGGCTTTCAGCTATCTCACACTTCTCGCTCTCTAATCTTAGCGCCGCTTCTAACTATAGAGTGCCTTCGAGCTTCAGGGTCTCTCACTTTTGTTCGGGCTCTTTCTGGGCCACAGCCAAGTAGGTGAAAGACTGGAGAAGGGGGGAGCTGGCGCAGCCTTCAGATGTTGCAGGCTGGAGGTAAACCCTCCTCGGTAGCCGTCCTCTTTTTTTTTTTTTTGACACTTTCCTGAGATGGGCAAAGGGGTTTGGTCAGGAAGAGATGGCTATTCCCACCTTGCCGATACCTGAAGGAGCTGACTTTGTGCTAGCAGTGTTCCCCGTTCTCCGGGAATTTTCCCAAGGCAGTAAAGTTATCATTTTTTAAAAGATACACTTAAGCAAATTTCCTCTGTGTTCTGGATCTGGCTCATCATAGCCAGCTTGACTGATTTCATAAGCCACAAGCTGCTCCTCTGTCAAAGTGTCTTCCTGGTTTATCTCTATTTGTACCAAAGGGTGTCTATAGAGGTTGTATCAACTTCCCTGAGTGAAACGGTTCTTCATCAAATAAAGGCTTCATATGTGGCTTTCTCTTCCATGTGTTTCGTATGCAGTCTTCCTGAGGGGGAAAAAATACATTGTCTTGGTTTTTCTGATATTTCCCAATGTCCATTTTTCATACGCAAATAAAAAAAAAGAACCCTTCCCCCTAGTTCCTTCTCCCAAGCGCAAACCTAAACCTCAGCTTCATCTTCCAAACACTTCTACTTCAGGATGTGCCTGAGGAGAAGCCTTTACTGAAATGATATTGCAAATACATATAATTCCCCCTGACTACCTCATTGTATGGGATGTGCTGGTATCGGCAGCGCTGGCTTGCCTCAAAAGAGAGAACTGAGATTCAAGGTGAGACTCCTCCATATGAAGAACCTCAGCTGGAGGAAGGTGGAGGCACAAAAGTGGCAGAAGGATTTCCTTGCTGATCTTCCTGTTCTCAAATTGGATAGAAAAGGAGTTGTGTGCTCTCTTTTCCTGGATGAGAAAAATAAACTGAGGTCAAAATACATGGGAAGAGCCAAAGGGACATCTTTTGTTGCTGCTACCTTGAGCCAGTGGAAGTGGAAAAGTCCCAGCAAGAGCCACTATTGGGGTCAAGTGCAGAAGAGCCCCAGGTGGCAATGAGACAAACCCAACCTGCAGTAGGCAGGCAAAGGATTACGCCAGTGGTGAGAGGGTCAAAACTGCTGAGGAAGAGCTCTTGGATGACAGAAGATACAGAACAAGGAGTACCTGTGTCCCCTAAGCAGGAGGAATCTGAATTACGGCTATTTTACTTCCCGACATGGTTCTGCAAACTCAATGGTCAGGTTTTTTTCAGATTGTAAAAATATATAAAGACCTACTGTCTGAAGGGAAGCTCATTTTTTAATTCTTCAGACTCTCTTGAGCACTTTAAGGAGCACAGAAGGAAGTCAAGTCGCTGAGCTTAATGAATAAAATAAAGCAGTTGAGAAATACTGTCTCTCAAATAACCAGAAGGACCTCAAGACATCTTTGAGTCATTAAAAATGAAATAAACATCTTCCTGGCTTGCTTGTACTTACCTGAATTGCGATCCAAGAGAGGAGATGAATTTGGCATGTCATAGCGAAGAGAAATGTGGATACAGTATGGATAATTCAACTCATTCGTTATTTATGGGAATATGATGTGAGGTGCTCCAAAGTGTTGTAGCAAAGGCCTGTCTCTCGTAACGTGCCCATAAAAGAAAAAATCACCAGTTGAGTAATATTTCTTTGAAGTATTGATCATGGTTTGAAAAGAATGACTGACAGATATATGGAGATAACTGAAATGGGAGGTGAAATTTAAATTCTCTGTACGGTCCCGTGCGGTCGGATTTATCACAGCTGTCATTGGCTATGTGAAAATTAGTTGGTTCAGTCTAAGAAAATCAAAGTTCCCTCTATAATTAATGGAGAAAGACTGGCCTCCTGAGAGGTGATTTGTCCTGCCCTAAGACTGCACCTGCAGGGAGATGTGCCTAATCCCCCTCTTCTTGAGGCGCTCGCCTCTTCCGTTCCCAGCAGGAGGAGCTGGGAAGAGGAGCTCAGACCAGATGCCTGGCTCCTCTCTGACTGAAGTTGGGCGCCATGGATCCCATCTGCAGCCGGGTGAAGTAAGCAGAATACACTGTCAGCTGTAATGAGTGGCAATGAGACTAGCTCTTGACATTCCTGAAGGCCAAGTAAAGCTTTCTTTGACTTGGCAGAGCCAGGTTTCCTCTCCTTAGTTCTGTAATACAGTTATTTGCTACTTTTATAATTTCCACAGGCATATATCTGTGTTCCAATTACTGAGATGACGTTTGCACCAGCATGATTCATGCTGTCAATTCCTGTCTCAAGTTAGATTCAAGCAAAGTTTATTTTGGGAGCGGTAGATGCGTACCTACCGGGAGCTGAGAGGTGCAGGAGAAAACAGGCTTCTGCCAACTGCAGAGACAGTAAAAGTTTGGGTTTCACATCATTGGAGAGCCAAAGTGGTGGTCAGGCAGGAAGCAGATGGACTTTTCTGCTCCGCGTTGGGTATATATCCATGTTCTGTATGTACAGAGGTTGTAATATTAACCAAATAAATACCTCAAGAGCTCTCTCTCTCCAAAGTTAACCGATCCTTGGTGGTTTGTCTTAATTCTTCTCTTGAAAGGGCATGTCCTGAATACCCTCAGTCGTGATTGCCATCTCCAACTGGAAGACCGGTTGTTTATGGAAAATGAGTGCGTGGTGGTTGGGCCAGGAGGTGGGACACCCTTTGCCATGTGGCTGAGCAGAAGCCACAGCACAGTTTTAAAAATGTTCATCTGGGTTGGGTTGATCGGTTGGTTTTTGCTCTGGTTCCACGCATCGTCACTTCCAGCGCACCGCAATTAAAAGGGATGCAAAACCAGCCGAGGAGGCAATAGGTGGTGGTGGCACGGGGGGGTGGAAACTGCTAGTTGAATCCATTGTATCTTCTCTTTCCCCTCTCCTTTTTATCCTTCCAACCCTCCTCATTTTTTTATTTTTGCATTGTCTTTCAAGAACACAGCTTGTCAAGGCAGGGATGTTCTCATCTCACCTCGCTGTGAGGCATGGAGCTTACCCAGCGATTAATCACATCCCTTCTTTACTTCTTTGCGGTGCCAGTCAAATGTCAACAACCCTCAGGAGGTTCCTCCGGTGCAGGAAAACAGGGATTACCCTGTTTTTTCCAGATAAGGAAACTTAAGTGGTCACCATTTTCCAAATGTAGTGACTAAAGCCATGTCCTGTCATCTGAATCTTGAATTTAAATGCCTAAAGATGGGGTGATCCATCGTGGTGGAAGGTCTCCTATTGCACAAAGCCAGTCCTGTGCCCTGCTGGAAATAAGGATAGGCATCTTCAGGCAGTTGCCTGATTAGAAAGACCCAACAGTCACACCGAGGAATATATACTATTTTATAATCACATTACAATGAATAAATCAGAGCAAACGCAACACGTGGTTATGAAATGTTTCCTTGTTCATTTTTCCATTTCAGTATGTGGTGGGAAAGTGCTATTAAAATAATAATACTAATAATAATAATATTAACTTTGCTATATTTACTCAGTAGCTCAAATGCTAGCAGACTACATGGTCTGAGAGGAAATGCCTCCTTCAGACTCGTTCTCAGTACAGCAGCTAGAAGACCCATGGAAACTACATCTAGCCTTTTTATAATAAAATATCCTTGTAATATTTATTAATGTGAAATGTGCAGTTAAATCTTTGATGAAAGAGCTATTGTGTGCCTGGGTTTACAGTAAACAGTTAAAGCTCTTAAAGTGAAGTTGAAGCAAGTGGAATATTTGCTTACATTTGGCAAGAAGAAATATTGTAAATAATTCAAAGGGTGTAATTTGATTCTAGATTTTTCTGGGCTATGTGGCATATGGCCCTTCTGGTTTTGTTTTATTTAGGTTTGCTGCCTGCCTTACGTAACCGTTCTTTTCAGCCTGTAATTAAACTTCAAGGTCAACCAGGAATTAAGCAGGGAGGAAGTTCGTGTAATGGAAACGAGGGAGGCTGGACCCTGCCACGCTGCAGTGCTCCCTGTCTCCAAACTCATCTGCTGGTGAGGGCAGGAGGGGGAAGGATGGACCCGAAACCTCCTGTAGGGCCAGAAGGAAAGGGCAAAGGGGTGGTGGTGTGCTCCAGAGCAGCAGAAGCTGCACCAAAATGATCTCTTACGGAGGACGTCTTGGCCAGTTGGTGATCCTCTTCTGTGGACCCGCTCTTCTCAGTGATGTGCATTGAGTTACACAAACATCTTCCTCTCTGTGTGAAGCTTCTTTATGCTCTGGCTCGTTCAAAATAGGGACTGGGCACTTTGCTTTCAGAAGAAGTGGTCTCCTCGCCTCTACAGGTTGGGATTTCACCTCCCTGTTGCTGCTGAGTATCGATGAGTTGCTGGTGGGCTGGTGGCACACTCCCAAAGCAGAGCTCCAAGGAGAGGACAGATCTGTTCCCAGGGAAGGACCAGCTCTGTCCTGTACCCTGGGCATCACCCATGTCCTGACGGTCCTCCTTCCATCTACCATCCATCTCTGCGCTGTAGTCCACCTGGTGAGTGATCTGGAGGGCTTCAAGGCCAGGTTGGACAGGGCTTTGAGCAACCTGGTCTGATGGGAGGTGTCCCTGCCCAGGGCAGGGGGTGAGAACGAGATGAGCTTTAAGGTCCCTTCCAACCCTAACCCTTCCATGATTCTCTGATTTGAATTGCATCTATTATTTTTGGAATTTTTTCATTTGGAGCTCCTCAGGTGAATAGTGCTGTGTAAGTGCTAAGTGTTATTATTTATTAGTCACATATATTCTGTAATTACTTTGCAAATATGATCATTATATTTGAAGTTACAGAGTACTTCAAACATTAATTGCCACATAACTTGCAGATTTCAGATCTGATACACAAACCTAATCATCAGTCATTAAGTATTAAAGAAGAGAGCACTGGAAATATATTAAATTACTTCAGATCACTGATTAAACCTAATCCTTGGAAATTCCTAAAAGCCTGTTGGAGCACTGAGATTCGCTTCCAAGTGACCGTTGGGAATTTAGGCTTGGAACACAGTGGAATGCCTTAATTCTCAGGGATATCACAGCTCTCTGACCCTGCAAAATGCTCCTTTTCTGGAATCCTGCCCCAGCCACGGATAAGTCTTACTGCAGTTTTCCTTGTGGCTGACTTGTTCAAGGCCAGGTTGGACGGGCTTGGAGCAACCTGGTCTGGTGGTGGAGCTGGATGGTCTTTAAGGTCCCTTCCCACCCAAACCATTCTGTGATGCTGTGACTCTGTGACTTTACGGCTGTGCTTTGTGCCCAAGCAGAGAAATCCGTCTGAACCATTAATAACAACCATTATTAATCAAGACAAGAGTGGAAGAGAGATGGTTGGAAGGGGCTTGGACCCCCATCTCCCGGTCCCCTTACCGACCCGTGCTGCACCTTCTCCCACGGTATTTGAGCAATTCTTGCGTTAAGGCTCGGATGATAAAGCATCTATCAGCTGGGAAAACGGACAAACCTCGTTTCATCAGCCCGGAAGATGATGTTTCCCCTCGTCGTGGCGGGTCCCCGAGCGGCGCAGGCTGAGGAGCCAAGGAGAGGATGCAAAACTTGGGGCTGGTGGGCCCGGTTCCACGGTGGCAGCATGCGGCTGCGGGGAGGCGTTGGGTGCTGGATGGCTCCCCAGCGTCTGTCATTGTGCTTGACGCCGCGCTCCCTTCCAGAGCAGTGGGCTGGAGTGACAAGAACAAAGACACAGGCAGAGTGTAAAATCTCTAAATCTCTCCCTTGCCTTTTTTTTTTTTTTTCAGACTGGCTGGAAACTTCTCCCCTGCCTTCACGCTGGTCACCGGGACATCTCCTCGGCAAGGACCCGCCTACGCCTCTGCTAAAGCTGGTGCCGAGGCTTGTCTTCCCAGAGAAGGTCTGAGAGGAGGAGAAATGGGGAAATTCTGCCCTTTTCCTGGTGCATTCCAAGGTTAATGAAGAGTTTGAAACTGTATTTTTAAGCCACGCGGTTATTTCACAACCCTGTTTAGGAAAATGGCATTTCAGAATAGGTTTATACTATTTCACCGCAGGTAAAATATTTCTGGTTGGGAGCTGTTGCACTCAACAATTTATATCAAACGTTGTATAAATAACAGCATATGTGTGTATATACGTAGATTTCAAAGTATTAAATACGGGCATTTGTGCGCCTGAGGAGAGAGAAAGGGAGGAGGTGTGGGAGATCCTGTTGAAGTCCTTCTCCGGCCATTCTGGGACCTTCCACCCGATGGTGGGACTCGATTTTCCTTCTCCTGCAGTAGCAACCAGTGAGATTTCCACCGCCCAGCCATTTCTGGGGTTTTTCTGCTCTGTTTGTGTTTAGCAGTCCTGAATTCTCTGTCCTTGGGCCACCAAGCGATGGGGCAGCCCTCCTCTTTCCTGCCTCCTGATGTCCCGCTCTCCTTGGGGCAGGCAGGGCTGCAGGTGTTGGTAAGATGGCCATTGCCTTGTGTTCCTCTGCTGGAGTCCCACCATGTGTCATTATTACTTATTTATTGGAGTGCCCTAAATTTTTTAGCCCTGTTGTGCTTTACAGGATAGAGAGAGATGGTGCCTGGTCCAGGGCTTGTGCTTGGAAGACAAAAAGAGCAGCTGTGACATTGCAGGGAGGACTTTTGTTTAGGGAATGGAAGTGAGGAGGTAAATTCCACACCTCTTTAAATGTTAAGAGGTAAAGATAAGACAAGAAAATAAAATGTAGAGAGCTGTTTCATAATAAGCCCGAGGAACAGATCAGATGGGGGTGTGACATGGCTCTGTGGGCTCCCAAGGAGCTGGGTTACTCCAGCCCAGGTTGGAGGAAGCGTTCGGTGATGGTCAGAGCACCAGAAATACAATTCCCCCTGCTTTTCCACTCCCAGCCATGACCAAATTGCCATGTTATTTGTGCAAAACCGTTCCCCTACAGCTCCGTCGCCGCGAGCCTGACTCCGCTCCTCGCAGCGTGGTGCTTGGGACTGTTTACACCCAAGGAGAGGCAAGACCAAACCTGATTTATGGCCATTTTGCAACATCAGTAAGAGGATATAATGGCATTTAATTATTCTCCCTTAAATGCAGCTATTTGGTATAGAGTTGAGCGTTTTGGGGTGGGGAGGGGTGGATCTGCCGTGGGATGTGGCGTAAGAGTTCCTGCCGGGGGTTAAACAGAGAAAAGCAACACGAATTGGATATTCATAAATAAATAAAATACAATCTTAAGGCTGAGCCGGAGAAAAGCCGGATTTTTAATTGCTGCAGATTGCAATCTGCTCATTATTTTAACTGTCTAAAAGGCACAAGTAATCATTCGCAAATGATCTGAGCAAACGGTGGAGGCCCTCGGTTTTTTTTTTGTTGCTGAAGTTGGCAGCGAAACCCCCTCGGTTTCACTGGGGAAATAATCAGGTTTCCATTTATGACTTCCTTTCTCTGACAGTCAGTATTACCCGCTCAAAAAAGGCTCAAAGGTGCTTGTTTAGGTCTCAGCTATCTGAGAAATGGACTCGAAAATATTATTGAAAGAAACGGTATATTTAGCATTCATTTCGTTTGTCTTTTTTATTGTTTTGCAGGGCATTAGGCTTTCTTAGGGATTTACGTGCAAAATAAAATTCGGTTATGTTTGCTTCTTAGTAACTGATATTTTGGATTAATGTGACACGTAAAGAATCTGTCATAAAAAAAGAAATTTCAAATAGATAGAGGAAAATTATTGTGCAAATACCAAACCAGTCCTGCAATATACAAATATATATATTTTGGTGGGCAGGTTTGTTTGGGAGGGAGCTTTATCCTGAATGTGTCTTTTCCCAATAAAAGGCTAAGTATCTTTTTTTCTTTATAATAAGGAATAACGCTCTTTATTTTGCGGATAGCAGTGTCCTTCAGGAGCGTTGTCCCAGAGAGCTCCCAACGGGGCACCTTGTGTCCAGGGACAAAGAGCTCCCGACGGGGCACCTTGTGTCTATGGGGACTGTGGCTCGTGGCGTCAGGACCCAAAATGTCTCTATTTTCCCAAGCAAGACCCTTGTAGGGACAATTCCAACCCACGGCCACCTCTCCCAGACCCTTGAGCCACCTCTTCTGCAGTTTGGAGGAGTCCCGGGTCAGAGACAGACCAGCATCTCCCTTCTTGTGAGGAGTTTTCCTTCCTTCCATCCTCGCCGTGGCTCTTCGGGGGTATTTCAGCGATAACTTTCCCGTTCCGCAGACGAGTGGGTTTTCGTTGCCAGAGGAAATGCCAAAGAGGGAGACGAGCTGACACCCACAGGCCACCGCCGAAAAGGAGTTGGCATCTGGGGCTGGCAGCTGCCAAAACCTCCTCTCCGAGTGGCCACCGCAATCAGCTCCAGCGATGCCGCAAACCGAGGAGGAGGAGGAGGCGGCGAAGGGCATGTGGTGCACAATCAGCGCTGCAATCAAAGGCAAGAGGCCCTGCCAGCTGGTTACCACGCTGCCAGCCCCCCACCCCCCCCTCCCCCCCCGCCAAAACTGCAGAAAATAGTATTTAAAGACAACGTCACCGAAGGGCCGGCAGCTTGCGTGGCCCGTGGCGGGCAGAGCGGGGGCCGAGGGTGGGGGGGGGGGCTGTGTGTACGAGGCTGCGCGGCGGCGACAAAGGGGCTCTGGGGGGCCCTTTAACCTCCCCCCCCCCCTCCCCGGCTTCGGCGTCGCTCGGAGGACGGCTTTTAAAAGTAGAGGTTGTGCCAGGCAAAAAGGCGAGTGCGATGGCGGGTCACCGGGAGGGTTGATGGCGCGGGGCTGGCCCCACAGTGCAGATGTCAAGAGGAGCTGCCGGCCAAGGCACAACAAGCGTTGGAACGTGTCAGAAAATGGGGAAAAAAAATCCCCATCAGCCAGCGTACGGATTGTTTTACTGTGTCGCCCGTTCTCTCTAGCTGTGTGGAAAACGCGTTTTTGATGGGGAGATGCAGAAGTGCGATGGGTAGGAGAGAAAGGCACGGGCTCCGTAATGGTCACTTTGGAGAGAGCAGCCTCCCGCCGTGATGGGCTGCAACGCCCTTCGCAGACCCTCACCTCGCCAAACTTTGTGTCTGCTCGGGCCAAATAATAAAAAAGCAGTCTGAAAGGATCTGGAGAGGTCATCAAATGCCCCCTCTTCCCCAGCACGGCCTCGGTTCACCTCCAAGTTGTATTGTCAAGCGACTGGGGACAGTGCAGGTGTTTCATCTGTCCTTGAGAAGGACCCGGAGCACTTGTAGCCATTGTCAAAATAATAAATAATAACCATTTTGAAGAGGTATGTTCTCAGAGGGTAGCTTTGGAAGGGCTGCGCCACAAGATGACGGTGCAAAGGTGCATTTGGGCACCCATCCTGGAATAAGAGGGAGTGAGTTGTAGCTTTGTTGTGTGTAAGGAAGTAGTTTGTAAAGTTTTATTGTCTTAAAGGCAGCTCCATCTGTGTTGGGCTGTGCTATTCACACGGGCGTAGTAAAGCTGGTACACGGATTGGAGGTTGGACTAGATGATCTCCAGAGGTCCCGTCCAACCCCGTATCATTCTGTGATTCTGTGATTGGTACTTAGAGAAAGAGACTGACTTAAAGCAAACTTTTGGTTGTATTGATGAAAATATGGCCAACATGGAAAGCGGTGCCAGTGGTGGTTTTACTGATGGATACTCTGATGGATATCAGAGAGGTGGTGGTGGTGCGTGTTGGATTTTTGTAGCTCTACCCAGCGGAGGCACAGCAGAGCTACAGAAGCCAGGTTTTCTTCTTTGCTGGCTTCTGGGTTCCTCAGCCTTCTACCATTGCCTGCTGGGACACTCCTGCTTTCTCTCCAAGGGACTAGGAACTGATTTTTGGGCAAGGAGGTGTTTTATGCCACTTGCACCCACCTATGTACAAGCTGAGGCACCAGCCTTGGACCTTTTGGTCTTAGGGGAGCAATTCCTTTGAAGCACCATTGCAGTCTTCCTAGGGAATAGCCATAGGGGTGGATTAAAATTTGACTTGTCCTACAGATGGCTTTGCTATTGCTTTTAGACTAGTGCAGAGAATACACCAAGCCATCTATTACAGCTCCGGAGCCACGAATTTATTATTGATGGGCTTGGACGGTGCCAAACGCAGAGCTTCGCAGCTGATTGTACAAAAGGAGGCCTTTTTGCATAAAGCAAACCCAAATCCTGCAATTCCTAGCTGTGTCAAATGACTGGTGTTTCATGGAGAGCTTCATTATGGGCTTGTGGGCGCTCCCGAGAAGGTCAAGGGGAGCTTTGCCACTGATTTAGGGGGGGCAGAACAGAAACCAGCCAGAAATGAGCCCTGGTTTTAGGAAATACTGCAAACACACCGTCTAGATTTCAGCTGATGCTGCTTTGGGCATGGTTATACGTGGCCACTGACCATACTACATGGACTTACCACATGAGGACAATATTTTGTTATAGTTAGGCACAAAATCCACTCTTTTTCTAGTGAAAAAGACATTTTTTTTTTACTGCTAGATGTAAAATAAAAAAGCAAAACTAGCTTGCTTTTCTGAACTCACTGCTAAAAATCTGTCTGTACGTACAGAATAGATACAGCAGATTTGATCATTTTCTGTTTTAACATTCTCTGAGTATTTATTTATTTATTTAGAAGTAATATTTATTTATAAGAAATTCCAGGAGTCACCTTGATTTTCTGCTTTTGCCCTCTTGAGTTTTTTTTCATCTTTCTTCTTCCTCTTCTTCTCCTTGTTCTTCTTCGTCTTCTCCTTTTTTTTTTTGAAGTCAGGAGCATGTTGTAGATGGTGGGCAGTAATTTCCCAGTGCAGTGCACGTGCAATTGTAAATATTACTGCTCTTTGTCGATAAACTTCTACCTCACACTCCCTTCTCTTCCCTCCTCTTCCCAAACACATCCCCAGGATAACAGGTATGTTCCTAACGGCTCTTCTTTTCTCCTACATCTTGATTAACTCACTTCAGATCTCAGCACCTCATTATTAGCTCTCCACAGCTCCTATTTGATTCTTTCTGGGTGTTCTTGCCTATATTTCAGTAGCACGTGAGTATAATTTTTGGCTGATTTTAGGCAGCGTAGCCCTTAGCTCTTCACCGCCGTCAGGGGTTATGGTGCTTCACGTCTCGGAGCAGACAGACAGCTGTGCTCCAGGTCCCTGTTTCGGTGGGGCAGGAGCAGCATCTCTCTTCCCCATCGCCCCCTCCTATGTCACATAAAGCCCCCCCATTCTTCTTGGAGCGGCTCCTTCCCTGCCCTCCGTGCCACAGCATATTTCCCCGTTCTTGGAGTTATATATCATAGGTGAGAAACCACCCGTTCTCCCCAAGAAACTCATTTTGAGCAAATAGTTTGCCGTTAATGTAATTTTTTGCAGGCTAGTGAGCTGCCTTGTATCCTGGGTAGAGTCCTCCAGCCCAGAGCAAGGGATTAATCTAACGGTGCTCCCACGGGTTGTCCTGCCACGCGGGGACTCTGCAACATCCTCAGCGGAAGGATGCAACGGCAGATCTCAGGAAACTCATTTATTTTGGTACCTAACTAGCAATCCACTGATAGTTTTCCTGCTAGAAATAATGGCCAGAGCTTCTCGGAATTCACCGTCAGGAGCGATGACTGAAAACCCCCCGGGATGCTTTTGATGGGGGAAGGCTGGTGCGCTCTGCCGCAGAACCCCTTCCATCCGGTGGGCTCTGGTGCAGGCAGGGAGCGGGCAGGGAGCAGGCAGCCACCTGTTAGCCCTGCCGTGCAGAGCCAGGGAGAAGTTGGGGAGCTGAGGAGCATCTCATCGTGGCAAACGACGCCCGGCGCCGCACTGCGAAGGAGACTGAGCCCGAACCATAAACCAGGAGGATGCGGAGAGCGAGGGAGCCCCGCGCAGCCCATATCGGCTCCTGAATATTTCATGGGTCGCACAAACCCTTCCTTTTTCCGCCGCTCCTTCCCGAAGCCTGCTCTCCTCTCCTCTCCTCTCCTCTCCTCTCCTCTCCTCTCCTCTCCTCTCCTCTCCTCTCCTCTCCTCTCCTCTCCTCTCCCACCAACGCCGCTTTTCATTTGTCAGGAGTGATTACCCTTCCTTTCGGTTAATAACAGAGCTGAAATGCCCAGACCAGTGCTTGGCTTTATAAGCATCCTCGGCAACATCGTCGGTGATGTCAGCTCAGAGTATGCTAATTAATCTATGGTCCCTCTTCTGGCTGTTTCTGCAGTAACAGAGCAAAAATAATTTTAGGTTATGTATCAAGGCTGCCTGTTGTTTAGTTTTTATTGGCTTTCTCTCTCCACGGTGCAATGAACGATGCAAAAAAGGCTTTACTTTCAGGGTGGGGGCCGGATTCCGGCGTGGTGGGATGGCACTCCGCTCCGCAGAGAGCCGGGATGCTGAGGACGTGGTGGGGATGGAGATGTTTGGGGGAGCTCAGAGCCCCTGAGGTCAGTGGGGACCCAGGGCCGTCCCAGCAGCCCAGCACCCATGGCGTTGGGGGGGTCCCCCTGGGGTCCCCAGGACTGTGTTTGCATCTCAGGCTCCTCTCCAGCACCTGCGTTTTCCCACTTTATTTTCCCTTCTGGCTAGTAAGTTTTTCCAGGCTGGGTGAGCTTTCCAAAGGGATTAGCGCTTCTTTCCCCCCCTTCCCATTTTTCACTGGAGAAGGAGGAGTGTTCCCAGTCCCCTGTACCCTCAGGGAAGCCTCAATCAGACTGGGATTGCCCAGTTCCAGTTGGAGCTGCTGGGATGGGCAAACTGGGTAACCCCTGAGGCTCCTGCCCAGCCATCTACCAGCCCACCACTTAGTCCCAGTAATCCCTCCTAATATTTGCAATAGAAACAGCATTTCGCTGAGATTAGCAAACTTCACAGTGGCTTGTTTGCGGCTTTTGAATTGGGAAATGAAGGGAGGGAAGGCTTGGGAGAAGGGGGCCGGGGATGATATACGGGGAAATCTAGTTTTGAGAATCCATCCTCTTCATTAAAAGCTGCTAAGATCCTCATCTCTGATATTTAATGTACCAAATTCAATATTCTGAGCATAGTTTGCATATAAAAATAGCAATATCATATTTTTAAAAATGGAAAGGGGGAGGGAAATTTTTAACTAAGCCACATACTTTAATATTTTTTTTTTTCATAAATTCAAGCTCTGGGAAATCTTTACCAGGCAAGAATGAACTCTTTGCAGTAGCTGAAGGCTTTTCTCCCATTTTTCTCCCCATGAAAGTTGTGTTTTCCTTCTACACGAAGCAGGACACCCTGAGAAGTAAAAATTGTGAATCCTTAGGAAAAGCAAAAGATCTGTTGCCCTGAGTAGAGAGAGTGCCTTGAAAAGCCTGGGTTTATAAATGAAGGAAATGCATGAATAATAAAAACCACACCACCTAAAATCTAATTAATTTGAGTGAGTCGATAAGTTTATGTTTCTGGATGCTGGCAATAGAGGTGGAAGGGAAAAAAAAAAAAAAAAAAAGAGGGATGGGAGACTTTCTATTTATCTCCTCCTCATTCAAGTGCTTTAAAAAAAATCTGGAAAAAATGTCTATACAATGCACACTAAATAGAAATACGTACTTAATTTATTAAGAGTTTCCTCTAAACTGCTTCAGCTCCTAATCTGGTTACGTGCATCCACATATTTGCCCGTCCGGAGGTTTCAGGAATGGCCCTGGTGGTGGAAGGCAGCGGGTGGCCTTTGGGAGACCTCTTGCCTTGGGGACAGGCTTGGGGACAGAGCAAAATGCCAGCGGAGCTGGTGGCAGGGTGGGGGACATGGGGTGGGAGAAGGCGAGCTGTGCTGTGCTGTGTCATGGCTGAGGGAAACCATGACCATGCCATGCCATGGCCATGCCAAGCTGTGGTCATGCTGTGCCAGGGCTGTGCCATCACCATTCTGTGGCCACGCTGTGACCGTGCCTTGGCTTTGCCATGCCGTGGCTGTGCCATGGCCATCCCATGGGCCACGCCATGCCAATGTCATGCCAGGGCCATGCCATGCCATGCCTGTGCTGTGGCTGTGCCATTTCCATGGTGGTGCCTTGGCAATGCCATGTGTCTGCCATGGCCATGCTGTGCCGTGACCATGCTGTGGCCATGCTCTATTTCCAAGTGGTGCCGTGGGTATGCCTTGGCCATGCCATGGCCATGGTGTATCTCAGTGCAATGCCACGGCCATACGTTGGTGTGCCATGGCTATCTCTGCCATGACCACGCTGTGGCTGTGCCATACCATGGCCATGTCCACATGGGGGCCCCATCCACAGCTGGGGTGTCACTGCCAGCACCCCAAGTACCGTGGTCCCTCGCTGTCCCACATTTCTTCTGGAGCTGGTTTCTCCTGGGAAGCGTTGATGCCCACCGAGCTACAGAGGCGCGGGGGGGACACACGGGGAGGTGGCCACCATCCTGCCCCCGTCGCCACCGGTGCCTCCGTGCCACAACCATCCCTAACACCTGGCCGGGTCCGCGGCGACAGCTCCGCGCCTCGACAGCGGTAACAATTTAGAAGCGGGATGCTAAACAAGATATATACACGATGTCAAATATTGGCTGCGCGCATCTAAGCCAATCACTTCTAAATAAATTAACCATGGCACTGCCTAATACGATCCACCTGCTTTCTTCCTCGTGTCGTTCCAGACCCTACCTGAACCCCCCTTTGATTAAATGTCAAAAGCTTGCCTTGTGCCTGCAGATTTCACTGAAGGCGGATAACAGAAAGGTTCCTCCTGTGACTCCATAAAACTGAAATAAATTCCACTGGCATCTTGTAAATTTTTATTTTCTACAATGACTGCAGGCCCCATCTGCGACCCAGCTGTTATTAGAAGGGAAAGCGTTGGCCCTTCTGCATTACAAAACAGCATAGAACAGTAATTGCCAGTGGAAGAGATTAAGTGTAGACACTAAAAATGTTTACTCGCAATGAATATGCATAACGATGGGTAGGAAACAGCACTGGAAGATTAAAAAGAGAGAAGGGTTTGTTTACAAGGCTGGGAAAAAAAAAAGAGGGGAATGTCAGTTGGCCCCAAGCCTGAAATAGGAACGAAAAACCTTTGGGCAAGGCATTAGGGAGAAAAACAGATGGTTTGTGAACCTTTTATTAGATAGAAAAATCATTAATCAAGCCCAGGCTGGAAATGGCAGGGTTTTTGGTAGTTCATATTTTAGTTTATTTTTTCTTAAAGTGACAGTGTGCTGGTTTCGTTGACAGTCGGCGGTACGGAGCCCCCCTTCCCACCGGGCTCCGCATGCGGCACCGGGAGCACGTCGAACTCCGGGGCCGCGCTCGCACCGAGCTGCTCCGCAGAGGAAATCCCTCCGTAGGGTTTCACATTTCAGCACCTGTTTTGCCCGTATAGCGAAGCAATTAAAAAAAAAAAAAAAAAAAAAAAAAAAAGGCAGAAAAGAAGAAAAGGAGGGGGGAAGAAAAATCACAGCCTGGTTTATTTTCTCGCTTCGTTCCGGCTCGGGGAGGGAAGGGGTGGTGGTGGTGGTGGTGGTGGTGGTGGGGAGGGGGGAGAAATGTAGGGCATGAAAACTTCTGCAGCCAAGCTCATGAATAAAGAGCCATTTAGCGGTGCTTGTCAGAGCACGCACCCTCCATCGTGCCTCCCGCTTCCCTTTATGCCGTTTCTAGAAGCCTAAAAATAATTGAGTTTGCCGCATTCAGACAAGGGGGAGCCAAATGGCGAGGGGGGGGGAACGGGGCTGGCAACCCGGTCACCGAGGCTCCTGGCTGGGGGGTGTCCTGCCTGTGCCAAACGCTGCCGCCTCGCAGTGCCCCGAATATGGGGCTTTGTTCATGGTTTTCTCCCCTTTTCCCTTTTCCGTCGGCATCCGCCTCAAATCAGGGCATTTCTCTCGCGCTAATAGCTCAAGGCACAGCAGCCCCCCCTTTTTCCCCCCGCCCCGGGTCTCTCATTAACCTTCTGCAGCCAGCTCTGTTTGGGAAGCCAGCGGTTGGGGTCCTGCTAACAGCCCTGGGGACCCCACGCCTGTCCCCCTGTGTCCCCAGAGCAGCCCCGGCACTGCGGCACGAGGGTGGGGACACGGGGTGCCCGAGCAGCCTCCCTCTGCCACCCCACCACGGGGCTGAGACCGAGGGCAGGGAGGTGTGGGGTGAAGGGACACGTCCCTGAAGATGGACCAGGGTGTTAGCGTTGGGTCAGCAGATGGACGCCCACATTTCACCCCAACGAGCTGTCCCTCCCGTGCCATCGTCCCCCTGAGCCTTCCAGGTGCCCCCAAGCAACCCCACACCGGGGTCACCCTGTGCCTCCTGTCCCCTTGGGGTGGACCAACCTCCAGCATGGCTTTCTGGGGTGAATAATTCCCAATTGATGTATTTTCTATATGTAAATTTTTAGGAATGATGGGAGGTCACATCCCACAGAAGGGACAGACGGGTGTCACTCGCTCCCGCACCCTCAAGGGAGCCGGGGGAGGAACCCAGAGTGGACCATTGCAACTTCTAGACATGCTTTTAGGGCCAAAGGGTGTCCATCCCTCTCCTCACACAGGTGTAAAATACACTGGTTTTAATTAAACTGGGTTTGGAGACCTCGGAGCGGGAGCAAAATCCCACTCCAGGTTTTCAATTTCCGGTGGCACTTGGCGTGTCACGAATCTGGGGCAAATCCGCAGACTCCCCTGAGTCACCTGGCACTGGCATTTCCATAACCCACATCGTCCTGTGGTCTCGGAGCATTTAAGAGATTAAAAAAATAATGAGGCAGAAACCTCAGCTCTATCAAAACACGGACACAAATAAGAGTTGCAAAAGATGACATTAAGAACGAACCGTAAAATATTTAACAGTAAACTCACGGCCCAAAATAAAGCCAATATCCTTCTTTGGGGAATAAAGGGGAATGGTTTCTTTTTCCAATTTCTTTTATACCACAGAGGAGCTGCCCACACATTTCCTAATTCTTAGACTAATAACTCTGAGATGAACTTCCTAAAACATATGAGCTTCATCAGAGCTGGGGGGTGGGGGGGTGGGGGTGGGGAGAGAATGAGGGGGAAGTACAAAATGATCTTTGTAAGAAATAGTAGCTGGGATTGCTAGCGTTGCATATGTTACAGCACATCATTAATAACAGTGATCAAAAGAAAAAGAACATCTTAGCAGCTGCATCAAATTATTATAGAAATTGGAATTTTCAAATGAGCTCAGAGTTAAAAAAAAAAAGGGGGGGGGAGAAAGAAGTTAAAAAAAAAAAAAAAGGGGGGCACCATGCGCTGGAGGTCAGGTCACTTTGCAGAGCCACAGGATAATCCCGAAAGGTATTGAAAGGGCTGGAATGAAAAATAAATTCTTCTTCCTATTATGGTCTTTGCAATATTAGGAGATGAAATGTGAAGGGGGAAAAAAGTCCAGATCATCTTAGAGCAGTGTATACGGACAGTTAATGGTGCCACCCCTGGGAGGGAGCAGGGCTGGGCCATCACTTTGCACCCCAAACCTGCCGGGGGGGACCTCTCCGTGTCCCCTGCAGGACGTGTCACCAGCTCTAACCCATGGATCGGGGGTCACCCCCTCTCTGGATGACTTCATGGGCACGAGGTACCCCCACTCCTGCAGCATCACTGCTGGTGCACCTTCAGCTCTGACGTGAAGCTCCAAACCCCGGGTCCAGAGGGCAGGTTGTTGCAGCCCAGGGTTGGGACAAAGCCACCCTAAAAGCCATTTTAAGGCTCTGTCCCCAGCCCGTGTCCCCCCCCCCCCCGCCGTGGCTCCCCCTTGGCAGCTGAGGGCTTCCAGGGGGCTGGAGAGAAAGGGCTGCTCATCTCTCCAAGGATAAACCGCTCTTCCTCTGATAAAAATTGGTGTGCATCCATGGATTTTATATCCCCCCGGTGCAAAAGCAGTGGGAGGGATGCGGTGGCTCGCTCGAGGAGCGCGTCCCAACTTCGTCTTCCTCCACAATGGCTGTTTTATAACAGCCTTGCGCAAAGGCGCGGAGCCCGTCCAAATCCAGCCCTCCCAGCTTCTCGCCGGAAAAATTCAATTCCTGGTGAGATAAAGCCTTTCTGGGAAGCTGCCCAGCCCAGCCCAGCCCAGCCCAGCCTGTCTCCCCATCCTCACCGTCCCCGAGGCATGGACCACTATTTCCTCCTCGGTCTCCATCACCTCCTCCCCTGATACCCAGCCAGGTTTGGAAGCTGGGACCTGAGGAACGGTCCCCCAGCCCGGTGCCACCAGCCCTGCCACCCCATACTGTCCCCACAGCTGGGCAGGGCACGGGGGTGTCACTGCCCTTCACGCAGAGGGACGTCTCTTACATCAGGGGGCTTTAACCAACCCGCTCAAGAAGAAGAAGGGTTTGGGGATGCTGTGCCACCGGGTACAACCGCCGGGAGGGCTTGGGCTCGGCAATGCCCCCTCTCTGGGTGCTTTGGGAGCAAAGAGTGTGAAATAAGAAATAAGGGGAACCCATGGCTGCCTAACCTCCGGGGCCCGATCCCCCCTCGGCTTTCGCCAGCTTTGGGAAATTAATTACTGGGTTTCAGTGGGACTCGCCGCAGAGAGAACCCGCGCTCAGCAGGAGCGAAAAGGTGACGCGAAAAAACCCTTTAAAGCTTCAGGTTTGATCTCGAAATAAAAGCCTTTCTTAAAAAACGCATTCCCAGGCCCCCTCCCTTTCTTTTAAAGCAATGGGGTTTTTTGTGGTTTTTTTTTTTATAATTCGAACCAGTTAGGAAGGCTCTGGTTACACATCTGCCTTCTGCGTGCGATGCTGCTGCCCGGCCCGGCCAGCAGTAAAAACTACAGGTGTTTGGCTTTTAAAGGAACCATTTTCAAAACAAGCTCTGAACGGCACCCCCCCCCCCGCCCTCCCCGGTTATTAATTTTTTTTACGGCCGGCGTCGGCGCAAGGGTTAAGGCGGGGAGAAGGGCCCCCCGTGACTCCGGCACTCTTCCAGCTGGTGGGAAACCCTGAAAAACCATTTGGAAATGAATTTTTTACTCGGAACGCTCGCCGCCGCTCGGGCTGCTGCTCCGACACGTCTCCAGCGCCGGCTCCGGCTGCTCAGGGATGCGGGAGAATAAAATCATTAAGAATGTATGTCCATCCCGCCCCCCCCCCCGCCCTTGCCTTCTCCCCCCCCTCACTTCACGCCGTAATTCTCATCCCATCAGTTTGGTAAATGATGTTGACACACGGTTCCAGAACAGCTGTAGAGTGTCCGTCTGACACCCGCACAATCAGAAGTTCAGCTCCTCGGAAAAAAAGGGATTAAAAAAAAAAAAAAAAAAAAAAAGGGAAAAAAAAAAGGAGGGCAGGTTGAGGCTGCGGCTCTCGGGTCTCTCCCGATCTCCTCGGTGAGGAAATCTATTATATTTCCTATCAAATCCCTTCGAATAATCCGTTCATCTCAGATCTCGGAGAAACGCAAAGGGCTCGTTAATCATACGAGTGGTGAGCACTGATTTACAGATTAATCTAATTAGGCCTCGTTTGTTTCAGGTGCAAGCGGCGGCGTGGAGCGGCACTGCCCAGCTCCTGGCTCCGTGGAGAAGTCAGGACCAATTCCGGGATTGACTCGGGTTGAGGGTCTGTCAGCATTGCCATCACAGATTCCAAACGCTGCTTTTAAGGGATTTCTTGCTCATCCATAACGTCGGGTCGGCTCTTGGCATCCAAGACCTGAGCCGGGGATCGCCGGGTGTTTTTCAAGGGGGGGGGGGGGGGGCCGGGAAGGGTGAATCGGGGTGGGGGGGGGCTGTTTCAGCCGGTTCTGAGCTTGGAAGAAAGGCTTTGTTTTAAGACCGTGGGTTTTGTTGAATTAATTCCTGGAATCCAGGCTTTGCGGTGGATGGAAGAAGGGGAGGGAGTGATTCCTGCCATCGCCGCCCCGGAGCTGCTCCTTCCCGCTCACCCCAGGACCGTGGGGATGGGTCCTTGCACCCCAAAATGGCCATCTGTCCCCCTCCACATCCAGCTCCCCCCTGCCCTCCCCGCAGGCGGTGCTCCAGGGCTGGGGACATCCAGGGACACCCATCCCAGGGACGGTTTGCCGGGGGGGCCACCCCGAGCTGCCCCGCTCTGGGCACTCCTGCCTGGAGCCTGGTGTTTAATTATGTGGGAGCTGGTAAATGCGAAATTCCAGTTTAATTCCCAGTGTCAGTGTCCTGTTAATTTCCCAAATTATGGTGTGGTTGGATATTGGGGGGCTGGCTCTGCTCCCTGGGGGACACCCTGGTCCCCAAGCGAAGGGAGGCCCGAATACACAGGGTGGTTACACTTTTGTTATTTGTTCTAGGAAAAAAAAAAAAAAAAAAAAAAAGAGAAAAAAAAAAAGTTACAAACTCTCCTTCCAAATGAGCAATTTATATTTTTAGCCAGAAATTGCCCTTTTGGTTTAATGCCTTGGCCCTACCGGCCGGATCAGAGAGGGAACCTGTGCCTTTTCACTGACAAGGCAAAACCCATTAAGCCTGCCCGTGGGATCCGGGGAGGAAAACCTGCTAGGAAAAACCCAGCAGAAAGGCTTCCTATTTATTTTCAGCAGCATCTAGGTAAATACAATGTAATGGGAATATTTAAAGACCTATAATCTTATTTACATTCTGAGCATGAATACAGTTCCCAGTACATTGCAGACATCTGTCAGACAAACAGACAAGACTCTGCGAAGATATTTAAAACGCCCTGCTCTTAAACAGCTAGGAAGCTGTTTGGGGATTTTGGCAGGATAGCTGGGGTGTGACACGTCTTTTTTCTTCTTCTTTTTTTTTTTTTTTCTTTTTTTCAGGTGTATTTTACGCATTACTCTCCCCCCCTCTCATTTAAATATCAAACCAGCGTGGCACAGGCCAGTCGCGTCAAATAACGTCGAATTTAAGTGTTTCTATTTAATCTGACGCCTCCCGAAGGGCAGATGGAGGGATTATCAAGTGGAGGATAAAATTACCTTTTTCCCACCCCGGCTGTGGGGGCGTGGGGACCCCCCCCAGGGATCTCCAGCATCACCCTTGGCGGGGACCCAGGGGGGAGGCAGCCCTTCGCCCTGCTCCGAGGAGACCCCCCCCCTTGCACCTTCCTTCTTCACCGCTGCCCTTTTCCTTTAGAGAAAAGGTTTTAAAACACCACCCAGGTTGGGTGGCAGCGCTTTTATTTCCCTAGCCCCCCCCGTGGCCCCCCACAGCCCTCGCTGGCTCCCCCCAGCCCCTTGGGGACATCACCCTGGGGGTCCCCCTGTCATTTTGCTGAAGATACTAATGATTTTTGAGCAACCTGGGCTGGTGGTGGGAGGTTGTCCCTACCCAGGGCGGGGGGGGGTTGGAACTGGATGACCTTTAAGGTCCCTTCCAACTCCAACCTTTCTCTGATTCTGTGATTTTTGCTGCTTTCAGCCTCTCGACACAATATTGCTGCCTAATTCGGAGTGTCTCCTCTTTCCTCTTCTTTTTTTTTTATTAAAAAAAAAAAAAAACCAACTTTTTTTTTTTTTTTTTTTTTTTTTGGATGCGAGACTTAGCAACAGAGAAAGGTGCTAAAGAGAGACAAAACTTGTGTGGGTGGCTGGAGATTAGCCATTTGGAAAATCTTCTCTCCTTTCGCTTTTGTACCGCAAGCTGTTTGCCTCTTGCCACTCCAAATCGCTCACCAAACCCGGGAAGGGGGTGCCACCAGCACCCCGAGACACACCACCCCCCCCCCCGCCCCCCTCCCAACTTGGTGTGGGGTGATGAGCAGGTTAGGACGTGGGTGACACCTCATCTCCTTAGGTGGCATCATCCCAAGGTGCTCCAGGGATTTCGAAGGGGGGGGGGGGGGGGGGGGGGGGGGGGGGGGGGGGGGGGGGGGGGGGGGGGGGGGGGGGGGGGGGGGGGGGGG
>JAOQGH010000019.1:766439-776618 GCA_025769975.1 Gallinago jamesoni | reverse complement strand
CGGACAAGCTGGATAATAGGGGAATTTTCCCCCAGAGTCTTTCCGGGGGCAGTTTAGAGGGTTAAAAGGTGCCTGAGCCTTCACCGGGGGCGATTATCGCCCCCGGTGAAGGTGAGCACCGTGGCCCCCCCCTTCGAAATCCCCTTCTCCCCCCTCATTGGTATGAAACCCAGAGCTCCTCTTATTAAAAATCCTCTCTCCCTTCCCCAAAACAAATATGAACAGAAACGCCGACCAAACACGGCGCTGTATGAAAATCATCGAGTCGCGATATTTAAATTTCCAGCTAGCCTCCAATTAGCAGGCTTTCCAATATTTGAACAGCAGACCGTTTTAATGCAATTACAAACACATTTTAGGCATCTAAATTTTTTCTTTTTTTTTTTTTTTTTTTGGCATAATTAGTTCCCTATTAAACTATTTGTGTAGCCCTTTTTCCATCAGAAACAGAGAAAGCAGAACAATTTTATTCCTTACTGTTACAATAATTAACTATGCAAGTAGAACAGCATATTAATAGAGTATAATTTGTTTACATTTAAAAGAAAATTGTGTTAGATTAGCATAGCAAAAGACTATTTCCATATCCAGGCAGTAATATGCAGGCCTAATAGCAATTTACAGTGTAGTTAAAGAATATTATTAATAAAGTAATACAGTGTAATTCTGTTTGCCCCCACCGTATTTCACAATGTCCTTAATTACAGCTAATTCCATCGAGACTAATTTGGGTGTTATTAAGCGGTAAGACACGGGAATCTTAAATGCAACCTTTGTTAATGATGAAGTTACAAAGTTAGTGGGGAGCCCGTTCCCGCGGCGAGTGCCCCCCCGCGCCGTGCCGGGGGGGAGACACCTCGTCCCACCCCCCAGGGTTGGGGACAAGCCCCCGGAGAGCCCCGGGATGGGGCTGGAGAGGGATGGGGGGGCTGTGGGGCAGAGCCCGGCGAGGGGCTGGCGGTGGGGAAGCCACCAGAGGTGGCCATGGGCTCCTCCTGTCACTCCTCGGGGATGCTGGGCTTTTTGGGGGGCTGCCTTTGTGCCTTTGTTTCTTTTAGGCAAAGCTTTTCACTTCCCTGGGTGTTTAATTAGGGGAGGTGGGTAGGCTGGCTCGTTAGGGGCTCGTGGTAATGAGCTGCTGCCTTTCTGTCTGGGTCCCCAGGAGCAAGAGCCGGAGGAGGACAAAAGCCTCCTGATAGGTGAGATTGGTAAGATCACGAGGCTTTTGTGGTGGGTTTCTTTGGGTTTTGGGGTTTTTATTTACATATTTCTATTTGTTTGTACTTTATCCTGCCCTTTTCTTTGTTTCTTACCCTCCCTGAGATCTCCCGGTGCTGTCCCAGGGCTCTCCCACCTCTGCCCTGTTGCTGGGAAGGGACAAGCCATCATTTCCCCTCCCTGCACTCACCATGTCACACGTCTCCCAGCCCCAGGAACTTCTCAGGAATTCTCCTAAATTCTTCCTGATAAGATCAGTGATCTTACAAAGAGGAGAATCATGAACCAGTGACCAGTTTTCCTCCTCTTGCTGTATGTCCCCTCCAAGCCAACAGAATTAGGGGGAGAAAGGTTTGCTCTGAGCACGAGTTTTGCCCAGAGAAGGTTATTCCTTCCACGGGCACTCAAGATGTTTTCTATTCCCGTATTTAGATGCACACCAATGCACTGGATTAAATTTCCCCACATGCCAGCATGCCCCAGCATATGTTTTCAAGGCGCAGAGTACACAGCCCATCACGCTAAAATGATTTGTGGCAAAATGGCACAAAGCCCCAGTAAGTGATTTTTTTTCTTTTTTTTTTTATAATTGTGCTCTTGAAAGCGATTCCTCTGGCTCTCTTCTGGCACTGGGGACGCTGCCCCCGAGGAAGGGTCAGGCCGTGGGGTGCCCGCTGCTCCCCTGGGGTGGAAGTCAAAGGGATTCTCCCCTCTTTGCGGGGTCTTTCCAGCTGCCACTTGTCCCTTTCCCCTTCTCCTTTCCCGGGGTTCCCACGCTCCCGGGGGTCGCTCACGGTGGGTGGGGGCAGCCGGGATGCTGTCGGCCACGGGCAGACCCGGAAAATCAAGCGCTGATTTTTAAAATCAACTCTTTTAAAATTGGGATTTTAGCTGTGTGCTGCATCCCTGTCCCCGGGAAGGGGGTGGGCAGCGTGGGAACTCCCCTGCCTCTGCTCCGGGAGGGTCCCTCAGCTCCGGCTGTTCCGTACCCCAGGGCAACGGCAGGTACAGGGAGCTCTGCCTGCGCCAAAAGAATTCATTTTAGTGACCTAAAAAGATGTGACTGATGCCCAGCTAGTCAGCCTTATTCCACAAATATCCTTAGTCATCCAGACTATCCAGACAAACCAACACAAGTGCCAAATTCCCGTTCAAACGCTGGATGATCCAAAGTTCGGATAAACTCATCACATCAGAACTGCAGTTGTCCACAGCCCATTCCTCTCAACATAGTTTTCAAACAATTCTCTTTTTTCCTCTTCTGTTTTTTTTGGGTTTTTTTTTTTAATGGTTCTCTTACTCTCTTACTCTCAGTGGACTTTGCCAAAGAGTGCTCAGAAGTCTTCGTTTCAAGCCAGGACCAAGAGAGGCCACCGGTAAACGCGGTTCTGCCATCACTTGCTCCACCAAAAACTAAAAGAAAAAAAGAAATTTAAAAAAAAAAAAAAAGGGAGAAAGGAGGAGATAGAGCTATGATTTCGCTCTTTCTCTATCTTCATATCCTGCAGATGGCTAATATTCATATGTAACTGTCAAGCACATCCCAATGCCAAGCTCAGAAGCATCAGCTTGTTCTCGCATCTGAGCCATTGAAGCCAATGGGTCCCAGGCAGAAGGATCGCAGGCTGTACCCAGAGCTGGCAGGCTCCCCCTCCGCCGCTTCCAACACCTCCCAGCCTCCGGGGGACGGGGAGGAGAGCCGGCCGCCGGAATATTTGCTCTGGGAAATGGGAAAAGGAGGAGAGTGGAAGAGCTTCCCTCCATCCCTGCCTCCGCCTGGGATAGCCGAAACGCTGCCGCGTTTTTCAGCCTCCTCTCGCCCCAGCAGGGTTTGACCCAGGGGGGTTTAATTTGCCTCAAACTCCACTGTGTTTCACTCGTGGCCTCTCTGCGTTCCCAGAAGGATAACTGTGACCCGAGATGGGGCCTGTCGGGCAGCGGGAAGACAAAAGTAGAGGGACAAAAATCTGGCGAAACTTCATTTCTTTAGGAGAAGGGCGATGCCCCTTTATAAAGGGTGCTGGCTCTGTGTGTGGGCAGGTCAAAATCTTGCTGAGGGGGCTTTGTGTCACCCGTTCCAGGCTGCAAAGCTGCGTGGGGGACAGTTCAGCCCAGCGAGTGACACCGCTGACTGTCCCTTGGCCACTTCTTCAGTCTGCCCAAATAGTTCCAATTCCTTCTGAAAAACGCAGCATCACAAAACCCTGGTTCAGACGCTTTTCTGGGATACAAGGACGTGGCTCCTCACTCTTCTGGGGGAAGGATGCTGTTCCCAGTTTTCCTTTCCTCCATATGTTTTATAAAATGCCTTAATATGGGCTTTGGAGTCTATTTCTAGACCGGTGCTTCTCCAACTCCACTGTAGGGCTCCTCAGGGAGGGCAATTTATCTGGATTTAAAAAATGGAATCCAAACCCCCCTCACTAAACTCACCTCAGCTTGTTTTGCTCTTAGCAATACCAGATTCTTAGGCGATTTTATGCTTTTCTTTTTTTTCTGGGCATATCAATACTTCGAGTAGATATTGAAAAAGTTGATTTTTCTTTTATTGACCCTTATGGTTGAGCCGGTGTCCTCCGGCCCATCCTGCTTTCACAACTCACCATTTCCCCACTGCAATTCCTTGGCCAATTTCTTTTTGCCTTTTCACACCTATTTTGAATTGTGCGCGATGTCTCTGAATGAGCAAGATGTTCCTTAACATGCAATTTTTTTTTGGGGGGGGGGGGGGGAAGAGCTTTGTGGATGTTTCAGTCTGGATGTGGGACCCCCATGTCTGCAGCCCTCACCCCCACCATCATCAGCACAAGAGTTCCCAAAGGCATTTAATTGCTATTAAGGACTTCCAATCAAAAACCCCAAATGTTTCTTCTCTGCCATAACATCTATTTTTTATTTTTGACTTCTATGGCTTGGGATTTCTTCTTGTAGGGAGAGAAATGTTGGAAGGGGTGGGTAAGCCTTGCCTTTCTGTGTTCAGATTACACCGCTGAGACATCTCCGAGTAACGCGCGCCAACGTCTTTTGCCACTGTCTTGTGGGCTAAAAAATTGAATTACCTTTGAGTAATTTGATACATCTTTAATTAGCATCACTGTTTAATACAACGGCACACTAATATGACAATGCCTCTTCTCCAGCAACGGGAGATCTAAAGATGTATTTAGTCTACATCTTTCTCTTTTTTTTAAATTTTCCTCTGATGAATCACACCGCTTTTTCTTTTTCTTTAGAAATACATAGGTGTGATTCAAACCTTGCCCCCAAAAGGCAGAACTGCTGCAAAATAGCCACCGCTCTACCAGGTGCTAAAGCACATTATGAAAGCCACAGAATATGTCATGAAAGAGTAATTTGACACAAGCTTAGGAGTCCTAAAGACCTTTCTGATGGCCAGAGATAAAACATCCAACAGGGGTAATACTGGCAGGGGCTTAAAGACCCAATCCTGCAAAAAGCAGGCGCCCAGAGATAAGGATACTGCCTGGAGGGGCCGTGCTGGAGTGATGCTCCAGCCCCTCTACCGGAGCCAGGCGGGTTAGAAATCCCTCCTGTCCCCTCCTCTCACCCACCCGAGGTGATGCTGCTGCCGCACCAACTTCCTCTTCCCTCCCGTGCTGCTCCAGAAATAGGATTCCAGCCGGAATCTGGACCCTGTGGAAGTCAGTGATGTGTTAGGCAGAGCCTTCAGGGGCTTAGGGGAAAAAATCCATCGTTTCTGCAAAGCACAATGCTCTAGTTTGGTTTTTTTTTTTGTGAGCCACAGGCTATAGGTCCTGCCTGGCTCGGAATTGGCTTTGGGAAGGGGGTTTCGGCATCGTCGGGATGAGGAGGGGTGGGGTGGGAAGTTTGCTTCCCTCTGTACCGTAGCCAGAAAAGCAGGTGATTCCCCAGGCACCGGGTTGCCATGAAGAAAATTAATAATTAATGCTGCAGAATAATTAATGCTGCGGTGGTTAAAAGCACTTCTGTTGCGTGCAGCACCGCAGTGATCCGGGGAGGGGAGGGGACACAGACAGTTCTGTGGTGGTCCCAGCCCCCAGTGCCTGACCCCAGGGCATGGGGCTGGCTACTGTGTGCCCCCCCTCCCTGGACACAGCTGGGGAGGAGCCGTGCCGTGGGGCGATGGCGCTGTGCGTGGCCGTGGGGCTGAAGGGTGGAGGTTTGATCACTTCTCCCCACTCCTCTCTAGCCACTCTGACCCATATCCCTAAAGCTACGTGCTTCTCCCCATGGAAAATGGGGACCTGATCGGGATCCACGTGGTCCTGTGGCTTAGGTGAGCGTGGTGGTGGCCACAGGTGGTGTCTGCTGTGGGAGCCCGACATGTGGCATCCTCCCTGCTGCTGGCTGCCGTGAAGGCCACCAAGGAAGGTGAAAAAGAGGAAACTCAGAATGGTTCAGATTGGAAATGACCTCAAAGACCACCCAGTGCCACCCCCTGCCCTGGGCAGGACCACCTCCCACCGCACCAGGTTGCTCCAAGCACCCTCCAACCTGGCCTTGAACCCCTCCAGCTTCTCTGGGCAACCTGGGCCAGGCTCTCCCCACCCTCACACCAAAGAATTTCTTCCCCACATCTCAGCTCCATCTCCCCTCTTTCACTTAAAACCATTCCCCCTCATCCTATGGCTCCCCTCCCTGAAGAGTCCCTCCCCATCTCTCCTGGAGCCCCTTGAGGGACTGGAAGGGGCCGGAAGGTCTCCCCAGAGCCTTCTCCAGGCTGAACCCCCCCAACTCTGTCAGCCTGTCCTCCCAGCAGAGGGGTTCCAGCCCTCCCAGCATCTCCGTGGCCTCCTCCAGAGATGCTCCAACAGGTCCACATCCGTCCAGTGCTGAGGACTCCAGAGCTGGAGGCAGCACTGCAGGTGGGGAGCTTGCTGCCACCCCAGTGCCCCCCCAGTCATGCCCAGCAACCTGCTCAGCACCCCCACTCCGCGTTCCATACACCAGCCCCAGCCCCAGCCAGCCCCCCCAGGCAGCCTCCTGGACACTGTCCCCCCCAGCATCCCATAGAGCCTCCCCCATGTCCCACACAGGCCCCTGGAACCTGCACCTGACGTGAGGAGGGTCCAGGAAGGGCACGTCCTGCTGCTCAGAGCGGGGAGATGCTCACTGCCCACCCAAGCACAAAACCCTGTCCCTTGGTACCCTCCCACCACATTCAGCCTTTTCGATTCATTTCTCTGCTTCCCTCGCTGCCTATTTCGTGGATGTCGGCATCTCAAGTCCCTTCTTTCTTTTTTTTCTTTCTTTCTTTTTTTTTCTTTCTTTCTTTTATTTTCTTTATTTCTTTGTTTTCTTTTATTTTCTTTATTTCTTTGTTTTCTTTATTTCTTTTTTTTTCTTTATTTCTTTTTTTTTCTTTATTTCTTTTTATTTTCTTTATTTCTTTTTATTTTCTTTATTTCTTTTTATTTTCTTTATTTCTTTTTTTCTTTATTTCTTTTTTTCTTTATTTCTTCTTTTTCTTTATTTCTTTTTTTTCGTTATTTCTTTTTTTTTTTGCTTTATTTCTTCTTCTTTATTTCTTTTTTCTTTATTTCTTTTTTTTCTTTATTTCTTTTTTTTCGTTATTTCTTTTTTTTTTGCTTTATTTCTTCTTCTTTATTTCTTCTTTTTCTTTATTTCTTCTTTTTCTTTCTTTTTTTTTCATTATTTCTTTTTTTTTTTGCTTTATTTCTTCTTTTTCTTTATTTCTTTTTTTTTCTTTATTTCTTTTTTTTTTTGCTTTATTTATTTATTTTCTTTATTTCTTTTTTTCTTTATATTTATTTATTTTTTTTTTTTTTTTCCGAGAGATGCTCTGAGATAACGCCGGTCCCTCCCAGTGCCAGTGCAAATGTGCCTCTGGCAGCAGCACTTCCCCAGTGACGTTTCCAAATGCCTCAGGAAGAGCAGCCGCGGCGACTGTCGGATTTCGGCGAGTGGCCGGCGCCGGCAGCACAACGGAGCAGCGATAATTCCCAGGAAAGAGCTCGGAAATCATCACGCCGCGGCGAACGTGCGGGTTGGAAATCCTCGTCCCAAAGCACAGGGTTGTCTCCAGCCCCTCTCTCCTTTTGCCCTGCCCGTGGCCCCAAACAGCAGCAATAAAGCTGCCGTCTTCTTTGGAGCTATTTGTCGTCTTTTGATCCGAAGCCAGGGAAAAAAATTGAATTGTGGGAGATCAAAACTCCCAAAGCGATGGCTTCTGTCCTCAGCGAGTGCTTATCGAGTGTAATCCAGAAAGATGGCACCTTTCAAAAGTGACAATGAATAAAGTTCAGCAAGCTGGGAAAAAAAAATAAATAAAATAAACAAACTTCAAACAGGAATGGAGTCACCAGCCCCCGAGTTCCCTCCTCACCCCGAGCTCCCCTTCTCCTGGTCTGGATTTGCAGGATTTTTCAATGAAATTAAGGCCATAAAGGTTAAAGGATGTACCCCAACGCTCCAGCAGCAAACTCCGCTGATTTTATTCCCGGTGTTGGGATGGAGCCCTCCCTTCCCCGCCCGCAGGGTGTGAAAAAAAAACCCCATAACCTGGGAAAACGATATTAAAAAAAAAATACTGCTCTAAGAATTCTTGAAAAGCTTTTTATCAGCACTAAGGCTACAAGGCAGGCAGAGGAAAACAAAGTCAGCAGCGGTTGTAAATTGTCTGGAAACCATAAATTAAAATTAAAGAGTTCAAATATGATATAAAATCATTTAATCTGGATGATTTATGCTCGTTCTCAGATGCAATTATTTACTAACGCTTCTGTTTATTGCTCTTTTGACTTTTTTAATTACTGTATTCCAAAAATTCAATTACCCAGTGTAGTATATATTTCAAGCAATAGTATTGTAAATAAAAAGAGAACCAATTAATAATGTGCTTAGTCTAGCAAAGCTAAATCAAACGTAATACAAAATGCCTGGGAAGTTGATCAAGGGTTGGAAAGGGAGGGAGACCATCCCGTCTCGCTGGGGGGGGTGGGGTGGGGGATGCTCATGGGGGACCATTTTTGGGGTTCCTGGTCTCCACCTGGGTGTCACGTGCGGGTGTCCCCCCTCTGGTTTCAGACCATTAAAAGCTGCTGGGGGCGACGGGTTAAACGCCGGCATCTTTCCGGAATAAATATTTTTGTCTTTTTATCTTGTTCCGTCAACAGACTTTGACATTAGGAGAAAAAAAATAAATAATCAATTTCAGGGCACCTCAGGAAGATTGTTGGACAAACACCCCGGCTGAGCCCTTGGCTTGTAAATGCTATTTACTTTCTCCCTCTATAAACGGGGGGGTGGCTCGTGCGGCAGGGAGGCTGTGCCAGAGCTGAGCACGAGAGGTGGGAGAGGATGTGATTCCAAAAAAAAAAAGGCCGGACCTAATGGTTTAAAATGGGAAGGGTGTGTTTTTCCTGTGGCCGTGTATATACGCAGAGATGACTAGATTTACTTTCACGGGGCAAAAAAACCCAAACAACAAACCAAAAGCCAAAGGGCACCTGGCCACTGCCACACGGTAGGAAATTGGGCAAACTTTGAAGCAGCTGAAAATGAGATATTTTTTTTTCTGGCTGGCAGTGCCAGGCCAATGCAAGGACAGGCCACCCCAGCCCAGGCTTTGCCATTTACTTCAGCCATAGGGTTTTTTTCTCCCTTCTGGAAGAGCCCTATTCCTGACTGGCAAACCTGACCACGTTTCTGAAGTTTCTCTCTGAATTTTCTCTTTTTGAGACTTTTTGGACAGGAGGCACACACGTGTCTGCAGGCACTGGGGATTTCGGGGACCCCAAGAATGAGGGGTTGCAGGGCTGGAGCTCCCCCATCTCGCTCCTTTCCCACAGGTTCCGCCATCAGCCCCTTTTCCCCTGAAAATAAGTAAAAAAAAATAAAAAAATATGTTTACTGCCACGTGCAGAGCTAATTTCTGCTCCTGCATCTTGTGCCCAGTAAATCTCTCAGCTCGCAGCCCCGGTGTTTCCCGTGAGGGGCAGCACGAGGGGCAGTGATTTGTGAAACGCGACTCTGTCTGTAAAGGCTGCACATAAAATCGCAGAGTTTTAAAAGCAATAAGTAAAAACTTCAACCAGCAAACAGAAGAAAGTGCTCTCCAAATCCTCTTCTGTCCTCAGGAAAAACCTTAAAAAAAAAAAGAAAAAAAAAAAAAAGCACCTTATAAACTGGAATTGATTCTTGTAAAACCTTCATAAAAAAATAAATCTGAACAGTGTATTTTAAAAATCACCCGGGTTCCTCAGCGGGATGGAGCTGTGGGTCGGCAGGGAGCAGGGACCCCCCCTCCATCTGGGGGATGCTGCAACCCCGTGGGAGAAGGGACCCAGATGCCAAAACACCACATCGCCCCCCCAAAAATAACAAAAGAAAAAACCACTGAAATTCTTCACTTTGAAAGCTCTCAATCAAGTGCAGCAAAACTTGGTGGTGTGGGGGGGGTTCTTCTCCTCACTCAGCTGCCCGGGCAGTGTCCTGCCATCACAACCTTCCTGATGGATTCTGGGCCCAGCCTCATTTGCAGTATTAATTAGGACTAATTGCTAAATTGTAAACAATTGGAGCCATTTAACAGAGGAGCTCACCTGCAGTGGATCTGTTGGGCTGAGGTAGGGCAGAGCCAGTGCTCAGCCCTTCTGCTGGCACAGATTGCTCTGTCTGACCGGGGGGCAGGACAGGGAAGAGCCCCCAGTTCTGCATCCTATCTTCTGCCCGTGGCTCCAGCTGCTTCTCCCCCTGCTTCCACCCGGGGCTTTGGGGTGTAGGATGCTCTCCCTGCTCCTCAGCATCTCACCACCCAGGGCTTTGGGGTGCAGGATGCTCTCCCTGCTCCTCAGCATCTCACCACCCGGGGCTTTGGGGTGCAGGATGCTCTCCCTGCTCCTCAGCATCTCACCACCCGGGGCTTTGGGGTGCAGGATGCTCTCCCTGCTCCTCAGCATCTCACCACCCGGGGCTTTGGGGTGCAGGATGCTCTCC
>JAOQGH010000019.1:752671-765950 GCA_025769975.1 Gallinago jamesoni | reverse complement strand
CACCACCTGGGGCTTTGGGGTGTAGGATGCTCTCCCTGCTCCTCAGCATCTTACCACCCAAGGCTTTAGGCTGTAGAATGCTCTCCCTGCTCCTCAGCATCTCACCACCCGGGGCTTTAGGGTGTAGGATGCTCTCCCTGCTCCTCAGCATCTTACCACCCGGGGCTTTAGGGTGTAGGATGCTCTCCCTGCTCCTCAGCATCTTACCACCCAGGGCTTTAGGGTGTAGGATGCTCTCCCTGCTCCTCAGCATCTCACCACCCAAGGCTTTGAGGTGCAGGATGCTCTCCCTGCTCCTCAGCATCTCACCCCCTGGGGCTTTGAGGTGCAGGATGCTCTCCCCGCTCCTCAGCATCTTACCCCCCAGGCCTTTGAGGTGCAGGATGCTCTCCTTCCACCTCAGCACTTTTCTATGGTTTCTGCCTGTGATTCTCCGCCGTGTCAGGTGTCTGCAGGCTCTGTTCTCTGCAGGGTGTCGGGGGGGGGACACACCATAGGTGCTTTCCCTGCCCCTCCTATTTATTAATGGCAGTCATATGGCTGAATCCCAGCGCGGTTCCCACCGCATCTCCATCTGGTCGCGAGGGCTGCGGTGCGCCCTGCCTCTGAAGGTACCGACGGGCTTAATTAGAATATTAAACTGATTTACAGTTCCTAAATAATAGGTATCATTAAGCTAACTCTGCTCAAAAAAAAAGGGGGGGGAGGAGGGGTTGACACGTATAGACTTCCAGCGGTACCATATGGAGCCAAATCCTCAGCAGTCAGCAAAGGCGGAGTGGCCCCGGACACCGGGAACGCCGTAAGATGTATGGATGCGGGAGGGCATCCTCCCCCCCCCCCCCCGGGGAAGGTGAAGCACAGCACCTCAGGTGCTCGCCGCTCCTGCCCTTTGGAAGGACGGGAGAAGGGCTGGCTGAAGGGCCACGGCCACTTCGGGTGGAGAAATGGCTACCGGGGGGCTGCCCCGAGCGCTGGGGGGGGAGCGCTGGGCACCAGCAGCGAGGTGGGGGCTGCCGGGGAGAGCAAACCACACTGTTTGCAGAATTTCCCCTTCCCTTGCAGTTTCTCCCTCAAATCTGCTCGCTCCTCCTCGGAGTCCCACCACGGCTCTCGGAAATATATATAGATTTTGGACAGGTCAGCTCATTTTGCATCAGAAGATGGCAAGGGTGAGGGGTTGGTGGGTTTTTTTGTTGGCTTTTTTTTTTTTTTTTTTTTTTTAACATTTCAGCATGAAGGTTTATTCCTCCAGGTCAAATTTGAAAGGTTTAGCTCCTCGTGCATCCCAGGGGATGTCGGCACCAAATTGGTGAGGGAAAGTGGAATTTCCCTCCTCCTGCGCTTTGGGTGGAGATAGATAAAATAGAGGAGAAACCGGGAAGGGATCGGGGAGGGGGGGGGGACAACGTGGTACCATCAGGTCTTGATGCAGAGCACGGAAAAAATACTTGGATCCCCCTCTCCCACCAGAAAATTTAAAATCAGGGCTCCCTGTTTGCGTGTTGCGCCCCGTAAAAGCGCTACCGTGGAGGAAAATGGAAAAAAGCGCATTTTTTTTTAACAACAGTTCAAGGATGTCTAAGGGTGGAAAGGGGGGGGGGAGGGGGTGGGTGGGGGGTTGGCTATTGTAGAATTTTCGTTGTGTTTATATGAAAACTGTTCCAGATGGCGGGTTAGAGGAATTTACGCCCGGACCAGATGCAGGCTGGTTCGTCTAGACTTGTTTCTGGTGCGGGGTAGACGGGGAAAACTTGTTGAAGCCCCCCCCCAATTCAGGATTTCATTACGAAAAGTTATTATCAGCTAAATAGTAAACGTGCTGCCCGGCTAGAAAAAAGTATTAAAACATATTTACACTCGAAAAGAAGTAATTAGTAGTAGTTCAATCACTACGGAATGTGCCAGGCCAGGATGGAGGAGCGAGTGTAAATAGATAGAGACAAGAGAGATTTATTATTAAATTAAAGCCACTTAATTACTGCAAATGTTAAACATGCGGTTTTCTGGCATTTAAATGATATTTTTCACCAAAATTAAAATGAATTGTCCACTCTGAATTCCCACTTCTTAGGCAGCATGTAAATGTCACTCCTAAATTAAAGTTAACTGGGATGGGTGTCTGCTATACCTTTTAAAAAAAAAAAAAAGAAAAATAAAAAAGATTTAATTAGAATCAATAAACCACTTTTTATTGAAGTTTCCAACGTGTTCTGTTATTCTAAACATACCGAGAGCCCGCCAACGCGAAACCTTCAAAGATTTTTAGCAGGTTTGGGTCAAAGGGGAGCAGGGAGCGGCAACACCTGGGCGAGGAGCCCCCCTTTCCCCCCCCCCCCGGCACCCCGGGACCCCCCCGGGACCCAGCGCCCGGTCCCCCGGAGCGGGGCCAGCCCCGGGATGGAGCCCAGAAAGCGGCGCTGATTTACACCAGATGAGCACCGCGTCCCCATCTCCTTTTTTCTTGCTGGGTGTTTTTGGACGGGCTCCATTCAAGCTGTGAGGTAAGCAGGCCGCCTTTTTTACTTTCAATTAAACCCACTGTTTTTAACTGAAATCCATCCTCCCAGCTCCTCCGAGTGTTTTCGCGAAGAGGAATCCAAACATATCTACCCCTGCTTTCAGTTTGAAATGATGAAAAGCCCTCTAATCCGCAAATGTATATTATATTCCTGCGTAAATGTATATTATATTATTAGGGCTTTGAGCGCAGAGCCTTCCCCTGCTCAAAAAACCCTTTTTCCCCAGTTTTTTTTTTTGCTGGATGGAGGTGTGCTGGGGGCCAGGCAGCCCCCTGCTCTCCTCCCGACCTTGTCTTCTTTAAGCACCAGCTCACCTCCCCACCCTGACACTGCCACTTCGGGGCTTTTTCACGTTGCTCTGCTTTAATTTATTTATTTTAAAAAAATAATCATCGTTTCTGTGAGCCACCCGACTGCCGCACTCGTAATCACCGCTGCGTGGAAGTGATTATATTAGAGGCCTTTTTACAGTGCATGCACTCAGATCAAGATGTAATATGCATTTCATATCCCCTGACTCCCTGTCCTAAAATAGAGACAAAACATTCTGTAATGTCAGATTGCTTTGAATTAGTTTTAATTTGATTAGAAATATCCCACAAGGCTACCCGAGTACATAGAGATTATGTATAATTAATGCCGTGATCAATTAGATCTGAATTGTTAGTCCATCAAGAAGCAATAACATGGGCTCTGATTTTCAAAGAGTTTTTCCCTTAATCCTCTTGTTCTAGGGCTCTTTATGATGAGACACAAAAGCTCCTAAATTAGGACAACATGATATTGCACACATTTGGGAAAAAAAAAAAAAAAAATAAAATCCCTCTGTGTATTATTTTTAAGTAGATCCGGGAGCTTCCCGACAGGCTCCGGCCAGCCCCAACGCCTCGCCACCGAGCTGGAGCCCCTCACAAAATGGCACCTCTGCCCCTAATTAGTCACCTCCATCCCCCCCTGTGATTCCAGAGGGTTTGCCCAGGAGTAAAACCCGATTCGCACCCTTTCCATCGGCATTTGGTGCCTGCGGCCCCAGCCCAGCCTTCTCCTGGTACCTGGCCCAGGTCCTGGTGATGCCACCACACTGACCGTGGCGTGTCCCCGAACCCCGCAGGGCTTCAGGGGAAGTTGGTTTCAGGTGACAGTGGTGGGACACGTCCTAAACCAACCTGCTGGTGGGGTCAAGGGGCTCTGGTGGGTCTGAGAGGTGAGGAACGGTCCATACGTGGGAGGAGACACTGCAGCCAACCCCTCCATTTGCCCCTGTGGACCCACACCCTGAGATGGCAGCGGTGCGTGGCTGGTCCAGACAGTCGTCAGTGATCCAGCTGGTGGTCCAGCACACCCAACCATCAGTCACTGGTCCGGACTGGTGGCTGGGTGTGCTGCTGGGTAACTGGGCACATCCTCACGTGAGGATGAGGAGCTCATGCGAATCTCGGTGACCTTCACTGTGTGTGCAAACACTGATATGGCTAAGTGTCCACCACAGTGGCCTTCTGTCCTCCTGCACCCACTGCTCTCCAGAGCCTTTCTGGGCCACCATAAGTGATTGTCAGGTGAGAAATGGTAGCTTGTGCCTTACTGTCTCCCATAACATCCTCATTAGAAAATTAAGGAAGTGTGGGATAGATGAGGGGGACTGAGTCCTGGCTGTGTGACAGGACTCAGAGGGTTCTAATTAATGGAGCAGGGTCAAGTTGGAGGCCTGTGACCAGTGGTGTCCCTTAGGGGTCAATACTCGGCCCAGTCCTGTTCAACATATTCATCAAGCACCTGGGTGAGGGGACAGAGTGTATCCTCAGCAAGTTCACTGATGGTACCAAACTGGGAGGGCTGGCTGAAATTGACTGGTCTTCAATGGAGATCTTCAAGCCCCACCTGGATGCTGTCCTGAGTGATGTGCTCTAGGCGTTCTTGCTTTAGCAGGGGAGTTGGACTAGATGATCTCCAGAGGTCCCTGGGAAGGACCAAGGAAAGGGCGAGGATGAGGATGTTCGTGTCCCCTGAGCATCCTCCCAGGCTAGGCAGGGCACTGGCTTTACCAGCACCACGGGGGATGTTCCATCCCAGATTCCCAGCTGGGGAAGGAAGCCCACCACCCTGGCGAGGTGTGAGGAGGAGGTGGCAGCATCACCTCCCACCTCCTGCCAAAGGTGCCCGCTGGAAAACGCGCACCAAGGTGGGAATTGTCTTCCGGTGTAGGACACGAAAAGGCCGTGAATAATTCATAGAAATTTATTATTCAGTGGGTAATTCCTACAAAAGCTAAAATCAGGCGGCTGGAGCCCCGAGGAATGTTTTCCTCCGAGCAGCTACACATGTCAGCCTGCCAGCCGAGGTATGAATATTTTAACTACAACCACTTTTTTTTTTTTTTTTTTTTTAATCCCCTTCTTACCAGGCTGTGTGTGTCACGGGAGGTCACAGCCAGAACTAGCCCCAGCTCGCCATTTACCCGTTGTGAGGAAGGGTAACGCTCCGACACTCGCTCCCACCTGGGAAAAAATAACGTACCAACGTGTTTAAAATTTCTCCGGAAATGGGATTTCCCCGCCTGTTCCTATTTTTGGACTCTCTGATCTGTGGGGGTTTTTTTTATTATTATTATTATTTTATTTTATTTCTTCAAAATTTCATCTCAGATGTTTGAAATTCTCCGAGCTGGTTTATGTATCTTCGTTTTCCCGAGATGGTTGATCTCGGGTAAATTCGGCGAAGCCGCTAATCCGCGTTTGGGAGGGTCTGGCATTTTGTGGAGAGCAAAGGAGAGGCTGGAAGCCGGTGTAATCAATCGGGGAGCCTCCAATAAAGCCGTAAATCAGGGCTTTCCAATCAGTTTACAGTAAAGAGGATAAAATGGTTCAACTGATACTTAGCAGCAAATTTCCTTAACGATTAATAAGCAGGATGAAAATAATTCTGCGTTATCCTTTACCCTGTCCTGATGCAGTGAGCGCTGATATGTCGTACCTTTAAGATAATAGGAGCATAAAATGAAAGCATTATAGAAAATCAAACTGCTTCAAATACTTAATGAAAACTTAGAAGGCATTTTTTTTGTTCCCAAATGTTTTTCCGTGTGATTTCTTTTGTGCCCGGCGTGATAAATGGCAAAATGGGGTTCCTTCAAAGAGCTTTTTCCTGCGAGGAGCAGTTTCGGTGACAGTTCCCCCCCCCAAGCCCCAGCCCCGACGTGCCGTGCGCTCAGAGCTTGCTTAAAATAGGAGAGAAAATATTTCACTTGAGGCTTTTGAAGTTTGCAGCTGGTTTGAAAATACATTTTTGCGGTGTAATATTAGCCGCTGTCAGCTGCGCCGCCTGAAAGCCCCTTTTTGTTCACTTATTGGGTAATGAGTGGTCAGGGAGGGGTCAAGCCTCCCCGGGCCCCCCCTGGTCCCTTCTGCCCTCTCACTCCTAGGCACCCCCGACCCCCCCCCGGCGGCCCCCAACTGCCTTTCACCTCCCAGGAAATGCTTTCCCTTTGTTTATTTGCTTTTTTATTGTATTTATGTCAGTGATTTGCATGACATGCTCAAGCCGCGTTTAATCAAGCATTTCCTGATGATGTATTCCTCAATTTTGGGGGGATTTTCTTTCAAAGGCAGAAGGGAAGCCACGGCAGATGCTCGGTGCCAGTGGTGACCATGGCACCAGTGTGCCTGGATGTCACTGCATCCTCTGCCAAAGCCAGGGCTGGGCACAGGAGATGCTGTGCCTTCATCCCCTGGGATGCACCTTGGGAGCTGGGTGAGATGAGGCTGTGCCTTCATCCCCTGGGATGGCACCTTGGGAGCTGGGTGAGATGCTGCTGTTCCTTCATCCCCTGGGATGCACCTTGGGAGCTGGGTGAGATGAGGCTGTGCCTTCATCCCCTGGGATGGCACCTTGGGAGCTGGGTGAGATGAGGCTGTGCCTTCATCCCCTGGGATGGCACCTTGGGAACTGGGTGAGATGCTGCTGTTCCTTCATCCCCTGGGATGGCAGCTTGGGAGCTGGGTGAGATGCTGCTCTTCCTTCATCCCCTGGGATGGCACGGCAGTGTTTCCCCGTGGCAGGGCAGCGTGTGACACATGTCCTGGGGCAGAGCCATCCCCAGGAGCCTCTCTCTGCATTTGTTATGAGGTCAGCTGCGAGACACGCTGCGGCTGTGGCTGTTTCCAGGGGCAACAGTTGGGCTGGCTCCGTGAAGGGCGGCGATGCCATGAGGTGGCACATCTGGGAGCCGGGGGACCTCCCGAGGTGGCCATGGCCTTAGCCCAAAGGGCCAGCTGAAAGCAACAGCCGCGTTGCTAGAGTAAAAGCTTGTACCCTTGGGGGAGATGAGGGTTTCCACGCTGTAGAGGTGGAATTCCCACCTCCAGAGGACTCCCCGTGCAAGAAGCGAGTGGTCCAGGGCTGGGGGGCTCAGCAGGACAATCACCATCCCCTTCCTTCCCCTGCTCCTGCTCTCCCTTTCCCTTCCTTCTCTCCTTCTCCCTCCCTGTCCCCACGGTGTCCCACCGCAGCATCCTTTGTGCAGGGGGAGCGGACACCTGGACGGGCAGCAGCTGCCTCCAAAAACCTGGCGTTTGACTAATGGTGCCAGGTCACCTTGCTCTTGTATGTCCTCTCCCAGCCATTTCCCCCTAACACCTTGCACCTTTCTCACCCCACATGTGTATATATTTATATATGTGTATATGTGTATATATATATATATATTCTGGAAGGTCAGTCGGCTCGCTGGAGTGGGGGAGCTCCTACAAGGAGATGGCATCTTAGTTTCTCTAATTGCTAATTGAAGAGTTGAAAGACACCTCAGAATGGGGTTTGGGTCACACGTGGGCACCGGCTGTGCAGGGAGAGGAGCCTGAACCCCCCCATCTCCCTCAGGCCTCCGGGTAATTCCCTTCTTGGAGGGGGGGTGTGTGGTGTGGTGTGGAAAACCCCCCCTTCCAGGCACGCACACACACACGCACACCCAGAGCCACTTTTCATTATTTTGTGTCACTCATTTCTCATTTGTTGCTATGCATATTGTGCCATTATAACAGGAAATTACATTTGCATCTTGTGTGGCACAAGCATGTTGTGAATATCATAAAAACACATATGGTCATAAATGGCTTAAAAAAAAGGCGATAAAACTGACATTTAGAAAACAGCTTTTGAAAAGAGAAAACATGTTCGTGGAGCTTTTGTACCTCCCTTCTATGTGAAAGATTCTGTGCTCTCCTTTTAGAAACCTTCTCAGCAAACTTTTTAATTCTTCCCTACGTATTAGCGTCAATGTTTGAGAAATTCGACTTTGCCTTTTGAGCTCGAACCTCCCAAAATCTCAGGGAAGAGACGTGACCGAGTCCACCGAGTGTTTCCTCAGGGTGTGTTGAGGACAGGGTTCCCCTTCCCTGCGTGCTGGCCTGCCTCCTGGCTGGTTTTGTTCAGGGATGCAGAGGTTCCCTTGCAGTTTTAAGCGGAAATCCTGAATTTCGAGTAATTGGGATGAAGCCGCAATGATTTTGCGTTCTCAGAATGTTTCAGCCATTCAGACACGGGCAGGTCCCTCGTGGAAGTTGGGTTTGAGCTGAATTTCCCTGAATTCAGCCCAGTGCCCTGGCTGCGGAGCTGGGGGAGGATTGGTTCACATCGGCATCGCTTTATGCAGGACTTCTGGAACAGCAGAAGTCTGTGTACAGTTTAAGAACTTAACTTTAAATAAGAGAAAATAAATATCCCAGCTAACTAGGAGAAGGTTTTCATTACAGGTTGGAGGTCCTGAATGAAAAAAGCAGAAAGTCTTTTCGGCAAAGAAAGCGTGTGGAGAACCTGACATCTCCAAATGCAATAATTTATTTTTTAGCCACCTCATTATAAATCCCTGACTTATCTCAGCGGTGTGCCTCCGGCATTCGGGGCAGCGAGGCCATCCCTTGTCCCACGGGCAGGGTGTCCTGGGCCTGCCTGTCCCCAGGGCCAGCTTTTGCAATGCCCAGGTACTGGACCACGTCCTCGGAGCTGCTGTTGCCACCAGTCGGCTGTGGCTCGTGGTCCAAGCGAGCGTCTCGGGCAGGATCTCTGCTAGTCATTGCTCTGTGCACACAGCAGGGGATTCTTTCTAATTTTCCAGGGCTGTAAACTGCAAACCTTTTATCTGTAGCCTTTAACAGGATCTGTGACAAGCAGATCCGATGTTAGCTCGCTATGCTATAAATCCTCCCGAAATGTTCCTTTACACAGAAATTATGGTACTGATTCATGATCCAAATGCGGATTTTCGGTGCGGGCCGTGCCAAGCCGCCAGCGCTACCTTCTGCTTGAAACCATCATGAGAACTGTCTACCAAGCAGAGGAGCTCTGCATCACAGGAGGAGGAGGAGGAGGAGGAGGAGGAGGAGGAGGAGGGAGTCTTACAAGCAGCACCAAATCTCCTGCTTTTCCAGCCAGTCATGGGAGAGGATTTCGCTCCCCTGCAGCTGTGTGCTTCGCTGGCACGCTCCCTGCCTCAAGATATTTGAGGGAACCTGGATTTGCATCCTGCTCGGTGCAGAGGGCTTTCATTTGCCTGGTTCCTCTAGGGTTGGTGCAAATGGGCAGCGGGGCATCCCTCCTTCACCTCTTGGCAGGGCCCTCCAAGTGCCCCGTGCTCCGGTGTTGCCCCTGCATCATCCTCACATCATCCTCACATCATCCTGATGTCATCCCCGCATCTTCCCCGCATCATCCCCACTCAGGGATTCCCATCAGAAGGCTCAGCCCCATGTTTTTGGCTGTGGAATTTACCCAGCAGCAGAAGCACCCCTGCTGCTGGCCGTGGAGAGGAGAAGGGCGATGGGTTTTAGCCTGAGACCTTTCAGGTTGATGACCGACCCCCCAGGGAAAGGTGAATGCCTCTGCCCTTCCCACGCCTGGCTTCCCTCTCCCTCTGCGGGGGTAGAGGATGCTCTGCCCCCATTTCCCTCCCCGCCAAGCAGCTGTGGGGCTGCCCGGGGTGGAGAAGATGGGGAGGCTGACAATGTTGTGACTCGCAGAAGCGCAAGGTAACAGAATAAAGAAATTCCTCCCCCCCCACCTCGACTTTGTGCCAGCTGCCTCTTTACCGGTGGCTCCCAGCCCGGTGTAATTCTTCCCCCTAGTTTTCAGTGATGGAATAGTTGACATGAAAGCAAGTCCCTTCTGCTGTCGCTGAGCCTCCCCCCTCCCAGAAACCCCCCTCCCCAGCCCTGACGTGCCCCCACCATGGAGCGTTTTTAGCTCGTGGGGGTAAAGAACGAGCTGGCGAAGGATGGGGAGGTGGAGGAGGGGGGCTGGAGGCTGGGGTAGAGGCCGGCCTTCGGGGAGGCCACCGCTGCTGCCTGACGGGACGCAGATGTCCCTGGCCAGCTACGTGCAAGCCATCAGCTTCTCCCTGACTCATTCCTGCTTCGTCTGCTCAATGGAGGCAATTGTCACCTCCCCACGAAGCAAATAAAATCAGCGCACACCCACTCCCCCCACCCCCCTCCTCCCCCTCTGCCCGACACCCTCCATCCCCCAAATCCCAGCATCTTCCCACAGCCCCCTCCGGACCCTGCAGGGAGCAGGGGGAGGAGGAGGAGGAGGAAGAGCTCAGAGCAGGACCCCGTGGAACAACACAGGGTCGCAAAACAGAAGCAGAAGGGGGCTGTGAATTGGCTGTAGGGCAGAACGGCACCGCTCCCACCCCTCCACCCCAAAGCTGAGGCTTTATATTCGAATTAAGCTTTATATCCTGATCATACTTCCAGGAGGCCAGCCCTGCCTCCCTCTGCTCCGACGCCGTCTGCGCCGCGGCATCGTCCCCGCCGATCCGTCTGATTCCACGTTCTCTTTTAATAACCAATATGAACATTTTGTGCTTCCTGCATCTCGAGAGGTGTCATAGTTGTTGCTGAGCACCCGTAATTTTTGGAAGAGTGTTTGCACTGAAAATGGAAACCTGTCATTTCCCTGCAACTCCCTTCTACATTTAATTACATCAGCTATTGTATCTGAAGGTTTCACATCTCCTCTGTTAAATTATGATAATGTTGCTCAGATCAAAACTAACACGCATATCAAAAATTCTATAACCGTATACAATTTTCCCCGTTCTTTTCAAAATTTCAGCAGGCGCTGCTCTCTCAATGGGGTTGTACCTTCGATCATGATAAACCATCAAAAATAGGTAAATGATACAGAAAGTCAAATATTAAGTCCCCGATTTAGCAAATCACCTTTATTCACCCTCTCCCGAGAGATCTAGGAAGTAGAAGCGTCGATATTTTGGGGGCAGACATATAATGTTGGAAAATTAGCATAAATTAAGTGGGAGGCAGAAGAGAGAGCCCTGTGGGCACGGCAGCAGTGTCCCACCACCAGCCCAGCCCTGCCCCTGCAGCCCTGCTGCCACCAGCTTTGCCAGAGGCACTACCAGGTTAAAAACAAATAAATGGGCAAATCGAACATTTTGAAACCTCTCATGGCAAGTTCGTGTCATATAATTTCCATTAGTTTACCAAAGGTGAGATGATATGACCCTTGATACTTTTTCCCGAAGCACGTTTAAGGAAGACCTGAATGTTTTTCTCTCTGGTACAGAAGCTTGGAAAATGAGGTATTAAAAAAGTACCAATTTTAATCACATGTTATCTCCAGTATTTCCGGGGAGCCAGAGTTTAATACAAATGGTTTGAAGGTTCATAGAGAGCCTCCCCTGGTTGTTACCCATCACTTGTCTTCCAACCAGCCCCCCGTGCACGAGGGGGGCAGGTGGCAGAGGCAGGTCTGGAGCTCAGGGCAAGCACTCTGGACCACCTCCCGTGGGTCAAACCCAAACTAACCCTAGCCTTGCTCTCCCCTTCTGTCCTGGGATCGTTATTGGCACATCCTGACAAGGACTGTCCAGGCTCAGCTGCTCTTCGGGCTCCGCTGGGGAAAGCATCCCTGAATATTCGCTCACGGCGTTCCCCAACGTGAACTCTGAACGACCATCTTCCCTTTCCATCACTTTCCACCCCTGATGGAGACCCCAGGTTTATCAGAAATGGGGCCTTTTTGCCGCAGAAAAAGCCAAAAACAGCTCCTTGCCCTCCCTGTGGAGGAAGGGCTACTCTGAGGGTGTGGGGTCAACTCTGCTTCTGACCCCTTTCCCATCAAAAGCGAGAGGAAACCGATTTTCTTGGAATTTTCCTTCTGTGCCGCAGACCTGAATCTGCCTCCCCAGCACTAATAAAGCAGAAAGCTCCAGCCCACCCACGCCACATCCCCGCTCCCCCCCCCACAACTTCACCCTCAGTTGTGTGGGGTTTTTTTTTTTCTTGAAAAGAATTTAAAATTAGCACTGTATGAGTAAATCCAGCCCTGGGCCTAGAGCCAAGCGTGCAGAGCCTGGCGCTGGAGAACGTGCCTGAAATCCAGCGGCAGCATCTTCCCGGAGAGTCGGGGGGACCAAGAGATTCCTGGAAAGGTAGCGGCGTCGGGGATGAGGTTTGCAGAGGGCAAGGAGGATGGATCATCTGACCAGCAAATGGAGCCTTCAGCGTGTGAGCCTGAGGCTCCTGCTCCCCCAAACCCCTGGCCACAGGGAGCCCACCCCCGTCTCTGCAAGCCCCCGTCGTGCTGCAGACCCAGCAGACTCCATTTCTCTGAGTTTGGGACCAGGAGGAATTGAAAGGATTTATTTTTTTGTTGTAAGGAACTTCTAATATTAACCCCTGGAGAGGACCCAGCTCTGCCTGGGAAGGGGGGGGACACAGGCTTCTGTGGGAACAGGCAGGGTTTGGCCAGAAGTGAGGTGGGCAGAAGTTAAAAGCCATTTGTGAGTGCTCTTCGAGGAAGGGTGAAGAGCATCAAAGCCCACTGGAAAGAGGGTGCACGGCTGGACGTGGTGTTCCCACACCGCAGAGCGTGCCGTGGGAACCCATCCCACCCACGAGACCGGGGCTGCAGGTGGGAAACCAGGAATATTCTTGGTGCTTCGTGAGGATTTCTGCAGGGGCAACCTCCGGGTAGGGGGTGGTAGGATGAAGGACCCCTCGTGTCCTTCTCCTCTGCCCCTGCAGAAGGCAGCCCCCGCTGCGGCGCTGTCTCGGCTGGCGCCGCCGACACACGGAGGAGAAACACAGCCCCGTCCCTCCTGCACAGACACATCCATTTATAAAAAACGGGCCTTCTGTGCTCTTTTTTTTTCTTTTTTTTTTTTTTTTTTCAGATGTGTCTCTCCAAACCGAGCGAAAGATGTTCTCAGTTTAGTGGGATTAAAAAAAAACAAAGTACGGCAGAAGTATCCTGGCAGCCGGGGCGGCGTTTCTCTAAAATTGTCTGCCACAGGCACATCTGAAATGAAGTTAGCATTTTAATGGCAAACAAAACCAGAAAATGGATCTGGAAAAAAAAAAAACCACCCACCCTAACACCGCAACAACCCACCACCCAACCACCCCAAACCTCCATCATTTTCCTCGGGCTGCAAATGGGTTGTGTGTCCCCACGGCCACGTGGTGGGGCAGGGACAGATGGGGATGGGGATGGGAACACTCCCTCCAGCCCGGGGAGAGGCAGCCCCACCACGGGCAGGAGGAGGATGGAGATAGATAGGACACTCCAAAGCTGCTGTTCAACTCTTGGCTCGCCAGACCTGCCCGCTCGTTAAGTTACTGGTAGCTTTTCCTGCTGCTCATAAGCAAAAGCCTCTCAATTGCTGTTCCAGAATTTGAAATTGGAATCAGAGAAACAGAAATGGGAGGAAAATGAGATGGGGGGGGGGGGGGGAAGAGAGAGAA
>JAOQGH010000019.1:684890-752267 GCA_025769975.1 Gallinago jamesoni | reverse complement strand
CTGCCCCATCCCTGGAGGGGTTCAAGGGCAGGTTGGAGGGGGCTTGGAGCAACCTGGGCTGGTGGGAGGTGTCCCTGGGTGGAACTGGGTGGTCTTGAAGGTCCCTTCCAACCCAAACCATTCTGTGGTTCTCTGCAAAACGAGACCCAAAAAAAGACGGTGATTTAGTATTTGTTCTGAAACCAGAGTTCACTTGGTTGCTCAGGATTATGCCCACGTTATGCATCGCTGGAGAGCTGGGAAATTCCTTGCTGTTCCAGCTGTGCCGTGCCTCCGAGGCGCCCAGCGAGGAGCCCATGCTGGAGGAGAAGGCATCAGGGCTCTGCCCTCCCACCTCCCCGTCCCCGGGCGAGCAGAGCTTGTTCTCATGGTCCTTCAGCTCTGCTTGGGAAGAGGCAGAGGGGGGAACGCTCTCCCACCTAAAAATCAGACTACACAGAAGGGGATTCCTCTGGAGAGGGGAAGGCGATGCCTTTAGGGGCAGGGAGATGTGGAGAGAGTGTTCACACAGCCAGTGTGGTACTTGTGGAAGATCATCATGTTTTCATTGAGGGACCACGAGTTCCTGGTGTGGTGTGTTTTGGTTTGTTTCGTTCTTTTCCAGAGAAACATTGTTTTTTTTATGGTGCCTCAGGAACTTCTTTGGGACATCAGCACCGTTGCGCTTTTCTGCCCTTTTTTGAGCTTTTTTTTTTGTTTTTTTTAAGCCCAGTAAGAAAATAATAAATGAGACACGTGCTGACAGACAGCTTAGCTTCACCTCGGTGGGGAAAGCCCGGTGGAAGCAGCGTTCCCCGGGGGGGCCGGGGCTCGGGGAGGGGAGGGGAGCGGAGGGAGCGGGGGCTGACACTAACAATGCTCTTTCAGAGGCTCATAATGAACCCATTGAGAACACCGAGTTATTTGGAAAAATCCTGAACTGTGAGAAATATGCGCATGTTGCAGTTGAGTCACAAGTTGGCACCAGCGACACCGGCGCATATTTTATTTTATTTTATTTTTTATTTTTTTTAAGTGTACTTTTCTTTTACAGATTCCGAGACAAGGGACCGTTATCATCCTTTAATTTAATCTCAGCCCCGGAATAGCTGCGCCCAGCGTGGTCCCGCTGCTGAGCTGGAGGAACTCTTCCAGAAGGATATCTGTCATGATTTCAAGAAGGAAGGGACAGGCTCTCCATTATAGTCCTTGCTAGATGCTTCCAATGCCTAAATGTTCATCCCTGTTGAAAATTTGTACCAAAACCTGCTTATCTCTAGCTTGAAATGATTTGGCTGTAATTCCCACCACGGATCTCAGTACCTTCCTGCCTGTAGGATTAGGAGACCCCATTCCAATCTATTTTTTGGCAGGTTATGTTAAAGCCTCTGGGTTCTCCTACCTTTTCCTCTCCTCTTTGTTACGTTAACGGGTTTTTCTTTGGGAATTTAGCTGTGAATATGCAGGGTCTGGAGAAGGGCTGGTGTGCCTGGAAGCTGGTCTGGTTCTCATTGACTGTAAGAGACACTTCCCTAGGATGAGGGGAAGGGTTTGACACTGAAAGAGGGGAGATGGAGCTGAGATGTGGGGAAGAACTTGTTTGGTGTGAGGGTGGTGAGAGCCTGGAACAGGTTGGCCAGGGAAATCATGGCTGCCCCATCCCTGGAGGGGTTCAAGGCCAGGTTGGAGGGGGCTTGGAGCAACCTGGTCCGGTGGGAGGTGTCTCTACCCAGGGCAGGGGGTGGCACTGGAGGAGCTTTAAGATTCCTCCCAATCAAACCATTCTATGATCCCAAACTCAACAGAAAAGTTCTTTTTTTTCCATTTTCATCTCCTTACAGAAAATCTGGGAGCTGCCAGCGTGGCGAATGCCTCCTCCACATGCCTCTGCCCCCCAGGTCTGCCTTGGCAGGCTGGGCGTCGAGCGGCGAGCCCTCCCCATCCCCACAAGCCCCTAAATTTGCCTCTCCCCGTGTGGGGGGAGCGCGGGGGGGGCGCGAGCTGGGGGGCGGCGGTGACCTGCCAAGGCATTGTTGTGGAAGTGCCGATCGGATCAGGCACAGATGGGCGACACAGAGCTGTCATAATCAGCCTGGGATTCGAAAATGTTATAATTGGGATGGTAAACAGGTTCACAAGGACCCCATCGAGGCAAGGGATTGCCATGGTAACGGACCAGAAAAGTCTGGGAAGGAGGAAGGTATCGATAAGTGCGGGCAGCAGTGGGGGGGGAAGGTGCGGGGGGCGCCCCGGGGGGGCTCCCATCCCGCGGGAACCGGGTGCGAGGGGCCACGGGCTCTGCTCCCTGGTGGTACAGAGCTCAGCAACCTCTTCCTTACTCCAGAATTATATTTTGGAAGACCCTTATTTTCTTAATCAGCTATTTTGTCTTTAATAGGGTCGTCCTTTTCATCCCAAGACTATTGCAGCGATTTCCCCCTCTATAGTGAAACGATAAAATTAGTTTATAGGCAAAAAAAGAAATGTTAAGGGCCCGATGGCACTGAAACCTCATTAACAAATCTTTTTTAAGTGGCAGGCTTGCAGCTTGAGTAAATGGACAGTAGAAGGAGTTGCACATCTTCAAATAATCAGGCATTGAATTGGGTTATCAGTCTGTTGAGTTGGGGTAGAAGAAGATTTGGTCTTTCTTGCTTTTATGTCCAGAATGAAAAAAAAATAATAAAAATAGCATTTTTCTCTCTCAGGTTACTTAAACAGCAAAGGAGTGGTTGGGAAGTAAACCCCTATTTTGAAAACCACATGTAATAAATTAATGAGAAAAGGGAAAAGGTGCTTTTGGGGTAAGAAAGCCCAAGTAGGTGGTTTCCTGAAGCAGTCGAGCTGCACGTCCTCTGGGTTATCGGACCTTCTCTACGTGCAGAGACCTGTGTGAAACGGCCAGGGGAGCCTGGCCCAGGAGGAAGGAGCCTCCTTATTGTTCTCATCAAGTGAAATAAATAAATGAGCAAGGCAGGCGTCCCACTGCCAGTAAAGTTCTCTGCTGCAGAGGGTAGCAGTGACAAATAATTCTATAATTTATCAGAGCGGCAACATAATATACGGCCACGTAATGCACTAAGGGTCATTGAAAGGGAGCTGGAGAGAAAACCAACTTTTTCCAGGTGCTTTGTCATGTAGTGAAATACATCCTTGAGGGCACTTCTGCTGCCCCCGTGGAATATCATTCCATTATCTGATATTCCCATCTGAGCATTTTTTTTTTTTGGAGAGCAAATTTAATTATTACATCAAAAGTGTAATCATAGTGATAACAGGAAAATAGCAACAACGAAGTAGGAGAAGCAGGATGTGAATCTGAGTGCATTCCCAACCGGAAAAAAAATAAAAATAAAGTTTTAGGAACTGCTTGAAACTTTAAAGAAGTGTTTAAATACGGCAGTTCTTTGGGTGGCACCGCGTAGGAGGAAAAGAGAGCCCGAGTCCCAGGCACGCTCTGCCTCGGCTGGAACAGCACCAGCGCCGGTGAGCGCTCCCAGATTTCCTGCCCTCTGGGATAAGACATCTCCCAGGACTTACACGGCTTATTTGGGAAGCGGCCCTTGAAATACATCTGCATTCATCCTGGAAATAAATGAATTCGAAATGGGGAGGGAGAGACTTTTCCAAAAGTGGAGAGCGAACACATGTGGGCACGTTGTCATTTAGCAAAAGACCGCGAGCCCAGATTTTTCCATCACCATCATAACTGCGCGGCGGCACTATTTATCATTTTTCCAGTTGCTGCATTCTGTTCCAATCCCAGTGAATTGCTAGGAAAGATCTTTGATAATAACTAGCCACTAAGACCTGTGAGACTTCATTTATTATGGCATAATATACGCATTACCTAACTTGTGTTGGACCATATGGAGAGCTCTCTGTTGAATTTGGCGTAGTTACCGGGGTGAAACAAGGATGAATTTTTTTGTTCCTCATCCTCTTCAATTATGCCCTAGATTGGAATCTGGGCGGCAAACTCCAACGGATCATCTGGGCATAGCAATCAGCCCCGAGGAGCACGTCGCTGGTTTACTCCGTGCCAAGAAACGCGGGGCTCGGGGCTGAGCAGCGCCGGTCCCTGGAGCAAATCAATAGGGCTTGACACGCTCCCCAAGCTGAGCTCCTGAGCAGCTTCTGCCACTCGGAGGGAGGCAGGAAAAGGCTGCGGATAAGATCAAAACGGATGGAAAGCCAGGTCAGCTCCCTCGCCGCCCGGGGAACTGCGGGGAGTTCAGCTGCAAAGCTCAGCTCTGCAGGGATAAACCCTTCGATGGCATACCGGGGGGGTAAATAAGCTATATGGTTATCCCAGCCCTGCCTTTATGCATATGGATGCTCTCACCCACCTTCCTTTCTTTTCCTTTTCAATATATCAGTGTGTACGTGGACATATACCCACACACCTGTACATATATGTCATGGCATAGAGGGAAAAAACATATAGAAGATCAATTTCTTTTGGATCTTACGGTTTGCCATCACCATCCCAGGAAATTAAGAAAACCAGTGCCCGTAATCCCCATAAAGATGATTTTTTTTTTTAAAGTGGCGTTGAGATGCCCAGCACCACCCAGCAGCCTCCAGGATTGAACCCTAATGGTCCCAGTGCCTGGATACTCTGTGCCACGTCTGCATCCGAATCGCTGCGCCTGGATTTAACTCTGCCCCTGAATCTCCCTGATAAATAAAACCCCCCCTTTTTTTTTTGGTATATAAGGACTAATAGAACATGACATTTGTCACTCAAAAGAGGTGGCAAATGGATCGAGCCACTGATTGAATAGGAACAGGCAGAATATGATCCCCTGCTCCTGCCTCGCTCTCTCCACCATAAATAATAGAGAGGCTCCCGTTCCCATTCCATTATCACTAATCATGAGTTATGGGTAAAGCCCACCCTGTCCCTCGAAAAAGGCAAGATATAGCTATGCTTATGCTTGATTATTAGAGGATAAAATAAAAAGATTGATGCCCAAAAAAAAAAAAAAAGTCTAATTAGCGTTAGTCTATTGGAGAGGAAGCTGAGCATGCTGCTCTAGCACTGCCAAATGAAATTAAGGCCCAATTATTGATAAATGAAGAGTGGTTTGTGCTGGAGTCTGGCCTGGAGTCGAGGAAATACATCTGTCATTTGGCCTGCACAGAAGTCATTCATGTGTGACATAGCATCCTGTGCATTTATCATGCATCTGTAGATTTTTGTTTTAATTCAGTTAGCTGTCTAACTAGATTCGGTGCTGGATGCCTCGCTCCGGCTCGGAATGCGGACTGACAGCTGCAATCCCAGGCTGGAATGGCGTGTGACACGCTGAGCTATCCTGCATATTAATTATTATTGAAACCACTGCGGCCCAAGCCTCCGCGCCGGTGGGTTGTTACCTGCTTTGGTGGCTTTTTGCCTTAAAACAACGGCCCGGTGGCTTTCCCTGGGACATGGGGAGCGGAGGCGTTCCAAAGGATGGGGTGGAAGCCCCCCATTTTCCATCCCGCAGGGGCCACAGACCCTATGCAGGAGATAAGTGGGGTCAGGAGCCGACTTGTCATAAAACCCAACTTGGCGAAAGAGTTTATTAATTCCATTGTCAACTGCAAATGGCAAAGAAACGTTTGTGAAGATGCTAAAATTGCAGCGCCGGCGCGATTGTCCCGATGCCAGTTCGGTGCAGTCAGCTGTGAGGTTTATTTATCCTCTCGCACTAAAGTTTGATTTAAAGTTCATGTAATTTCATCCTCGCGGTGTGGGGAGAATTGAAAATAAATGTCACCTTGAAGCGGAGAGAGCTAATGGAGTTTCTCAGAAGTTCTGAGGAAACATTATGCGGAGGGGACCTCTGCCCGCACGGACTCGGAGCAGCAGCTTCTGCTCCAGGTTCTCCTTGACCATTTCATTCCCACTTTTTCCCTCACTTAAGGCAATGTGACTCCAAAGAAATTGCTTTCTGAGGTGCCAAAGTGCCTTCTGAGGATCCGGGGCTGGGGGACGCTCTGCGTGGCACTGCCACACGTGGGGATGGCTCCTTTACAAGTCAATTTTGGAGACAGGCACCTGATATGTCACAAGAAACTAGGCTGCTCGCTGTCACAGGTGTCACCGCTTAGCTCCTGCTGAAGGACCCGGTGAGAGCTTCGACAGGTCTTTTAATACCCAAACATTTTTGGAAATCTGCCCCAATTCTAAGTAGGGCAGGAAATGTCGTCTAATCCGAAAGAGCCGTAAATGGTTTCTCTAGACAAGGAGCAAAGTTTCCAGAGGCACCATCTGATTCGTGTTCCTCAGCCCTATTTAAGCGAGGCTGCGGCTCGGATCCCGGCTTTGCTCATGGGGACAGGCTCCTTAGCGGGTCCTGTTGAGATGGGACAAGGGGTGGTGGCTTTAAATTTAAAGAGGGGAGATTCAGACTACATATAGGGAAGAACTATTTCGCAATGAGGGCAGAGTAACCTCAGGTTGCCTGGAGAAGCTGTGGCTGCTCCATCCCTCAAAACCTCCAAGGTCAAGTTGGACGGGGCTTTGGGCAACCTGGTCAAATTGAAGGTGCTCATGGCTTGGAGTTTGGACTAGGTGGCCTTCAAAGGTCCCTTCCAACCCAAACCATTCTGTGATTCTACGATAAATCTTTCTCCCTGCAGAACGAGGTGCTCCGTGGTGGGGTACCTCCATCAGGACACCTGGATTTCCCTCGGATTTGGCATTACAGCATGTAAACCTTTCACTTCCCTTCAAAATAACCCAATTCATTCTTCACAGTTAAGACTCTTGCAAATGAGATACTAATAGGATTTGCCATCTTGGATTGACAACATTTCAATCAGCATTATAGCTGCTGAAAACTTAACAAAAAAAAAAAGTCCTTTCTGGAATGTGCTTCTCCATATGGAGATTTGTTGGCCACTTCTGCTCAGTGACGCAGCGTTTCGGGGCGTTTCAGCCCCTTGGAGCCGCTTCCTCGGTCATCTCCTGTGGCCACCCCACCAGAGGAGCCAACCCCAGCTCTCACCCTTCCCCGTGGCAGGACGTGGTGAGAGGGATGTGGAGTGGTGCCATGGGGTGCTGAGCTCACGTCACGGCCTCTGCCTGCCCGGGGCACCCCTTGGCATCCCCAGAGGTACCATCCGGAGGTGCCCACCTGGTTGGAATGGAGGAACCCCTCCATGCCCCACCTGCGCTCCTGACCCTGGAACTTTCACAGAGAAGGGATTTTTGCTGCCAGCAAGGGTTTTGTGTTTACAAAAGGATATGCAAAGCAGCACTAAGTAGAGAATGACATTTTCTCCCTCCCAAAGAACCAGATTTCCTTGCGCTCACTGTGTGCCTCATCGCGTCACTCGCCCGGGCGTGATGAGGCACAGCCAAGAAGGGGGCCATCACCCACCGTCACACGGGGACCCTCGCCTTGTCCCAGCCCCTGGGATGATCTTCCAACTGGAGGAAGGTTCCTTTTTTTTTTTCCCCTTCTTTTTTCAGACTACCTCTGGGCACAGTGTGGTGACACCGCACGTGTGCAGGGAAGGGATGAGCAGGCCAAGGTGGGGGGATGTCCCACTGCTGGATCACCCCTCGGGGTGCCTGGCCATCACCCCTGCACCCACCACCCTCACCCATTGATCATCCCTTGGGCCACACGGACCTCCCCCCTGCAGCTGGGGCCGGCAGAGCCTCTCCAGTACCCTCTGCAGGGGGACCTATGGGATGGAGATGTCACCGAAAAGCAGTGGCAGTTGGTGGCACATCAATACAATTCTTAAAGAAAAAAAAAACACAACAAAACCAACAAAAAAAGAACACAAGAAGCCACTCCTGGAAAATAAAGCCGGGAGAGCTGAACTGCAGAGACACCACAATAGCTGCAGGGCTGAGCCCTTGTAAAGGAAGCCTGTGCCCGGAGTGGGGTTTTACAGTGAGTTTTCAAACCCCTTTAAAACGTCAAGTTTTGGGTTTGACGTGGTTACGTTTACCCCGTAAAAAAATGAAGTGATTTGAAGAGCCTTTGGGGGCCCTGGAACAGCTCCCGCTCTCGCTGTACAGACCGTGCTTCACGTGCTGCTTTCAGCTGCTTATTGCCTTTTATGATCCTCTGGTTATTAGGTTAGATCAGCAGCACTTCCATTAAAAACCTCTATTGATCATATGCAATACCTGAACGGTCGGTGGCTTTTATGTGAGGAGAATAAATGATCTACTTGTTTCTAACCGTTAAACTCTAGGGTTATCAAGGGACCCAACAACCGCCCTTAATACGGCAATTATTTGTGCAGGTACGGTACTTGGTAACGTTTAAGCATAATTACCTGGTAATCTGGTATTTACTACCTAACTGCAAAGTGCAATATTTGCACCTTGTAAAATAAAACAGGCATTTAAGAAATATTTTATACTTTCTGCCTTCCCTTTGTGTCTCCGCCTGCCTTCTCCCTGCCTCTTTCCGTGTCCCCCCCCGGGACCCCCAGCTCTGGCATCCCACCCCTCTCTTGGCCCTGCCATCGGGTAACCAGGCTGCCAGGTGGAGATGCCACCACCATACCGTGCCGTGCCGTGCCGTGCCGTGCCAAGCCTCCCTGGGCTGGGGGGGTGGCGGGGAGGATGGCACGGGGCTGCCACCCCCCTAATGCCTTGTGACACGCATCAGCTGCTCTTTCTCCAGCCTTGGAGAGAACCTTGTGGGATGTCCCTCCTCGGACTGCATTGAATGATCCGCAGATGTCATCCTTTCTGCCCCAACCCAAGGCCCCTTCTGCTGGAAGGAGGAACAGGGACGGGGAAACCGCTGTAAAGCTATTGTTTTTTGGTTTACCTTTAGTTTTGTAACAAAGTAAATTAATAAATGAAGGGTTAGGAGAATTGTTACTATAGCAATCCCCATGGTAACATAAAAAAATGCCACAAACACTCATCTTCAGACTCCAGCTCCTGGGAGAGCACAGCTCGGAGCGGAACGCGGGCATGGCTCTTCATCTCAGAGATACTAAATTTAGCAAAAAATTCAGTTTTCTTTCAGATTACACTCAGGAAAAGTTAATGCTCTCGGATAAAGCAGAGTATCTTGAACCTCCACAGGAAAAAAAAAGACTTTTTTCCCTCCCAAACCCCAGCGAGCACATTGTGGCTGATGGGAACGCCGCTCTGCAATGGGGACCCTGCTTTCCCTGGTGAGGAACCAGCTTGTCCTCGGGTCGTGGGGACTCTCCGTGGGGTTTGCACAACCCCTTTCTCTTGTGCAACAGCTCAGCAGACACCAGCAGCAGGCATTGCGCTCCCGTTGGCACCCCCCTCACATTTTTCCTCCATCTCCTCACGTCTCTGCCCAAGGAGAAGGTGCCGGAGCCGTTCAACTCTTGCCATAGGTCACCCTTGGAGAGCTGGAGGAACCAGCCAAAGCGGGGCTGAAATTAATTTCAGGGATGAAATGAAGAGGCACCTGTTGATAGAGTGCTCAGAATTAATGAAAATACTCATCCTGGGCTAAATCCTGATTTTTTCCTCTAAATATAGTGTTCTTACTTCAGGAGAACTGCCCACTGATGGGGTGAGCAGCCCCAAAGCGAGTGGCCGGGTGGGTGCCACCTTCCAGGGCTCCTTCCCTCTCCATAAACCTCTTTGGAGTTAGGCTTTGCTTTGCCTCTCAGGTGCAGGGCACGGCTCTTTTAAGGACAAACCCCTGGTATTTCTGGCTCCAGGAGGTGTTTTTAGATTTCTCCAGCAGGCAGAGAGAGGGAAAAACATCCTTTTCTACCAAAAACCTGCTAGAAAAGACTCAAGAGCAAAAAATCCCTGGGCGATGGTCCCAGGTTGCTCCCTGAAGTTCTAGCTCCCCCCCAAAAAAAGAGCAGCAAAATTCACTTTTCTGGCAGCACTTCCCAGCTTTTCCCTGTGGAGAAGCCCTTCGAGGGGGGAATCGAAGTTTGGGATTCAGGCTGCGAAAATGAGGAATTTTCCAAGTCAGGCGCCGCTGGGATTTCACCCCGGATGAAACGAGGCGGAGGTTGAACGTGGCTGGGAACGGTGTGTGTGTTAGGGCAGGGGAGTGGGAATGGGGTGTTGGAACAGGGGAGTGGGAATGGGGTGTTGGAACAGGGGAAAAGTGGCAAATTAGGAGGAAAAAAAACTGAGCGGCGTTGACTCCGTGCGGAGAAACAAAGAGGGACGGGTCGGGGAGGAGGGAGCTGGGTCAGGGCTGGATAACGGCCACGTTCTGTGGCTCCGCATCCGTTCGGGGATAAATCTGGCTCCTAATCAGGGCTGACAATTAGGCCGTGCAGTTAATATTTTTACAGCTGTTTTATTAATAACACATACAGAGCATCCAGCCAGGATTTGTTGGAGACACCTCAGGAAAATGAATGATGTAAATAACAGATGGATGCGGAATATTCTTACAAACAGGCAGAAAGATATTCCCATCTTGTTTAGAAGGAATTTAAATAGACAGATTGTAGATAAACAGGCAAACTGAGGAGAGGAGAGAGCGGGAGTGGGAATTGATGAACCACAGAGGCTCCCGGGAAGCCCACGGAGCGCTGGGGATCCCAGAGCCATCTGGGATGTGTCCCCTGTTGGGGGGCACGGGGCAGCTGTGGGCAGTGGGAGAATGGGGTCCCAGGGGGCACCCCCAGCCCCCTGAGGTCCCTCCGGGCACGCACCGGCTCCCGGGGTCTTCCTCCCACCATCCATCCGGGGTCTTCCTCACGGGGGAAGTGCTGCCAGCAGACAGGGAGGCTGGGCAGTGCCCAACCAGCCCGCGTCAGCTCCTGCAAGGAGGATAATTTCAGCGTCCTTGCCGTGATTTTGCCCTTAAATCTTGGACTCCGGAGCTACACGGCTTCACGTCTGCAGACCTCTCTGAATGTCTGCTTGTACACGGCCCTAAGAGAGAAGGGAGGGATGGACACAATGCAGGGAAGCTTTCACGTGGTGAGCAACCAACAAGGGAGCGGAGGAACTTTTCAGCAAGCCCAGGAGACATGAACCAAGACGTTCCTCTGGTGAGGAAGGGAATTGGCTGCAGGTTTGGGGGCTCCTTCCATAGCCCTTAGCCTTGCACATCCCCCCAGGAGCAAACAGGGTTTGCCCCCAGCCCCTCTCTGGCTTTACCTTTCCTGAGCCCCAGTACTTTTTGGGCGGGCAGTGTGGGGACCCTCTCCTCTGCAGCAGGGCAGCATAAACTCTCCCCTGAAGTTTTCTCACAGGTTTTTGCCTTCTCTCAGAGCCACGGCCCCTGGAGCCCTGGGATTAGGGGAGAATTTCCGCCCTTATCTCCGGCCGGAGGAAGTTTCCAGCCCTTGGCTGGCGGGGAGAGGCTGGGAAGCCTGCCTGCCTGTCCTCAGCAGCAGGTAAACAAGCCCTGCATGAGCTCAGCGCTGAAAAATACTGCTCCGAGTTTGGGAAAAAAAAATTCAGAGCGAGCAAGGGCCAAAATAAGTGGGGAAAGTGGCGGGTCCTGGCTCTGGCTGGGCTGCCCGGGTCCAGCACGCACCGGGAGTCGGGCTCTCGGAGTTCCTGGATAAGCACATTATCCTATTATTGTCCGAACCCGCTGGAAGAAGTTAAATATCAGACAGTGTTTTCTTTGCTGAGCGTATCTTTTCTATTAGGACTTGGAAAGGGTTATAGACAAGGGATAATCATTGTTTTGTTGTATTGACTTAACCTGGTATCTGACACGGGATTAAATATCCATCATCCCTTTGCTTTTAATATTTGTGCCAGTAAATGGCCTTAACTGGGAGCAGTCTGAGTACAAGGGGGGGGCAGAAACCGGGTACCCCCCGCTTCCCATCAGCGGCTGCCAAGCTCGAGAGGGAATCAGAGCAACCTGCAACCTGAGGTTGCACACACCGCTCTCCCGCAGCTGGTGTGAGACCTGGGGGCTGCCTAAGTGACGGAATTAATAACGACTTACCCGATTTTTCTGACTTCCAGCTGGTTTACAGTCGTGCGAGTTCAAATCTGGAATGCTCCCATCCCTTGCCCTTAAGGAGATGCGTGCATCCTCCGTCAGGAGCTGGGGGAGCTGGGCTGCACTCTGCGTCGGGGTACCGATCACTTAAATCACAGGTGGGAATACACCTCTCCCTTCCTGCTTCACGTCCCTTCGGGATGCCCGCAGCACCGTGAAAAACCCCAGGAATACCCACCTGATCCAAACTGGAGCAGAGAGAAACTGGGAGCAGCAGGGAGGATGCAGAGGGGCATCCTCGTGCCATAAGGGGCCCTGTTCTGTCCTTACAGCCCTGGTGGGGCCGTGGTCCAAAATGAATGGGGTGCTAAACAATTAGGTGGGGGCCTTAAGAGGGCTGCCCTACAAGGCTCGTGCCCTCTGCAGCCCAGATTCTGCATTAGAGCAGCTCAAATAGTACCATTGAGCTCCATAATAATTTCATCAAATGTATCTGAATATTTAATATATATTTACACAGCATATATGGGGGGGGGTGGTGGGGTGGGGTGGTGGTGGTTTTTTTTTTCATTGTTTGGGCTAGATGATCTTAAAAGGTCCCTTCCAACCTAGGTGATTCTGTGATTCTGTATATACGTGCACACAATGGAGACACATATATATATATATATATATGCACCCAGTGAAATACCCTGATGAGATCACTCCTCAAGGTGTAAGGAGTTCAGATCACAATTAATCCACCCTCATGGCAAAGCCTTAGGAAAGAGCGATATCCTCTGCTCAGAGCAGCTCTTCCCACGCCGGTGGACCCTCTCCCAGCCCGGCCACAGCCACCCCGTGCCCCCCCCCCAACCGGCCGCAGAGCAGGAGCCCGGGTGGATCACGCCTGGCATCCCCAGGGGGGGACCCCACCGCTTCCAGCATCCCCAAACTCACAGGTGGGTGCACATCATCTTCTCTTCAGCGGAGGAGCACCCCTCGAAATAGCAGCCAAGGCAGCGCAGTCTGGAAAACCGCGAGAAGCGAGCATATTCAGGAGTTCTAAAAAATCAAACTGTGATAAATATCAGCACAACAAGCCTCGTTTGGGAACACACCGTTCTCCCGGAGGAGACTCTCTGACTATCAGTGCCTTTCGAAACACCCTTTCTCCAGGGCTCTGTACCGAGCGCAGGGTAAGATAAACACGAGCGCCTTTTCCCAGCCTGCTCGTCTACAGGCATCTAAATTAAGAGATGGTGTTATCAGTGATAAAAGTTCACCGAGGGTTCATTTCAGTTGGTTTGAAGGTTTTTAAGGAGAGGAATAAACAAACAGCAATTAGCACCATATTTAACATCCCTGACATTTTGTGCAGCCTATTTCTATCGCTGGTAGGGGAGGATCTGCTCCAGTGACTCGCGGCTTCTCGGCACGGCGTTACGCATCTGCCTGCAGACGCCCGCCCTGCAGGAGATGCCACCTCCCCGCGGCCACCGGGCCACGTCACCCGGGGGTGTGATGGGGCAGCAGAGGCTCAGCACCTCCCACGGCTTCCCTGCTGGTCCGTTCCATGGAAAAACCACTGATTTTTGATGCTGCAGCTGGAAGGAGTCAGGCTGGTATCGCTGCTGTTCGCCCACCCGAGATGGCTCCACCATCAGTCCTGGTGGCCACCCCTGCTCTGGTGGGCTACCAGATCAAAACCGCGTATCATAGAATTGTAGAATGGTTTAGATTGGAAGGGACCTTAAAGATCATTGAGTTCCAACCCTCTGCTCTGGGCAGGGACACCTCCCACCAGACCAGGTTGCTCAAAGCCCCATCCAGCCTGGCCTTGAACTTCTCCAGGTTGGGGCTTCCACAGCTTTCCTGGGCAGGTGGCATCAAATGGTCCATCCATCAAATCCATTAGTTTCCAATTTTGAGACCAGGATGTCGTGCGGGACAGTGTCAAATGCTTTGCACGAGTCCAGGTAGACAACATCTGTTGCTCTGCCCTTGTCCACCAAGTGTGTGGCAGTGTCATAAAAGGCCACCAAATTTGTCAGGCATGATCTGCCCTTGGTGAAGCCGTGTTGGCTGGCAATGTAAATGTGCTGGCAATGTAAGTAAATTTCTGTTGACTTTAAAGACCAGGAGTAAACACAGGCTTCCCAAACTTCACAGAAGCCCCTTGCCAGGTGCAACCGACAGAGCCGGAGCCGTAGGACGGAGCTCCCACCGCTCCGTCAGGCGGGGAACGGGATAATCAGGCATTTATTTCCGTGAAGATAGTTAAAGGAGAAAAAGTAGAGGCAGATACTCCATTGTGCTTAGCTTTCTGATGTGCAGAGCTCTACAGTACAGACGTCTTAACACATAAATTTAACAATTATTATTGTGTTGCCCTTTTCCAAGAAAGGGTAAAGGAGATTTGTAGGAGCACTTAACACATGTAAATCCCCACCTCTTTAAACCAAAGCAGTGTGTTAAATGGGTCCATAAATATCATAAGTATTCTGTCCTTTTGGAAATCATACCTTTTTTTTTCTCCTTTCAATGCAATTAAACCCCTGCCTTATTATAACACAACTCTTGGGAACCAGACATTTAAAAAACTCTAAACAGGTGTTTATTGAGAAAGACAATGATCTTCGTTGGGTTAAACGTAAGTTGAAGGCAAAGGCAAAAGGCAGGCTGCGTACCACACGGGCCCGGATCACAATTTGGCTGCTGCCTTGCCAAAAATAAGATCAAATCTCGTTCAGCCACATTTCATGGTCACCTGGGCATTCTCTTTTCCTCTTTCAAAGACTTTTGAGAGCAAAGATGGGATTTGCCCGCTTGTTGGGTTTCCATCCTGCACAGTTACCTTCTCAAGGCTGTTTATTGCAATTAAGGAATATACTTTCTTGTCTTCAGTGGTTTCTGACATGCTAACGGGCACCACCGACTCTTTCCTTGTAGGAAAAGAATAAAGTCTTCCATAAGTTCATGGCCGATGAAATAAGGCAAGCGGTGCCCCAGGGCAGGGGCCACCACACCACCACCCTGCCTTGGAGAGGATGCAACTATCTCCATCCCACACCATCCACTGTGTCCCGAGGAGGACACCGGCCCTTCCTTCCAGCCCTTCCTGGGGCTGGTGAGCTGCTGGTGACCCCCCAGCAAAGCCCTGGCGAGCCCCCAGCGAGCCCCCCAGCCCCCAGGCTGCAGAAGAAGTCCTCATGGACCATTTCCGTGCCGTGCACCACGCTGTGTGTCTCTAGCTGTTCCTCGCAGAATACCTGCGACACATTGACTGTGATTGAAAGGTGCCTGATGTGTAATTTATACCTTATGATTATTGCACAAAGCCTTACTTGTAAATTAATGAGGTTGGACGGTTCTTAAACCCCGTGTTCTGGAGTTAAAATCCACTGGCTGGCCTGCTCCTTTTATGATCCCTGCCAGAACTCGGGTGGTGTTGCATCACTGCCAATTTCACTTCGCTTTCACCAGTACCATGAATAAGGAAGAACGAAAACCTCATTTGGTGCTTTTAAACAGATAATTATTTTGAAGAAACTAGCAGGGTTGTTAAAATGCATTTTCCAGGTTTTTTTTCCATCTGTTCCGGCTGACATGCAAGACTGGGGCTCTAATAAGGAGGCAGCTCTCGCCCGTGCGCCTCCTAAGGAATATTTTGGGATTATTCCTGCGGCGGGACGTTTTGCCCGGTGTCTGTGTGCAGGACATCTGGCCGCAACGTGGGCCTCGTTAAGTTACACCTGCAAACCTGAGGTCAGCCTCTGAGGGGACGCATAACGAGGGGGATGAATGGGGTTATTAAGGGGGCCGGGCTCTGCTCGGCCGGGGCAAGGCTGCGGGGAATTGCCCCGGGCTCAGGAAGCGTTAATTGCCACCGAGGCACTTACCTACCCAACGTGGTTTCTCCACAGCCCTAAAAAAGGGCTTGATCCATCCAACCTCGCTCGGGCCAAATAATGAGCCCCCTGTATAAGGTTTCCCTTCCTTCGTGCAGGCACGTTGTATAAACCAGCCCCGATGTTTGGGTAAGGTTCAAAGCCAGCCCAAATAGTTTTTATTCTGGATGAAAAACTGGCTTGCTTTTTTTTTTTTTCTTTTTTTTTTCTTCCCCTTGGCACGTTCTGCTCTTGGACAAACTGAGTAACTACATCACGCAATGGAGCAAAGAGCGATGCTGGGGTGGGAGTCCTCCCGGCCCTGCGGCACCGCCGGGGAGGGGAATTTTCCTCTCTCCCAGAGACTTTCTCACCGCTCTCCCAGCCCAAGCCAGGTGAAAAGTCAGGGAAAAAGGCCACGGGCACCAAGGGGCAGTGGGTTTTACAGCCAGCCCCAACGGGGAGCCTGGCTACCTTACAAAGCCACGGAGGGGGGGCAGAATTGCTGAAAACAGGCAAAAGAGTCATAGACATTTGTGAAAGTGTCCTCTCAAGGCTAGATGTTCAGAGGGACATCTGCACACCCCGTCGCACCTCTCCCGGATTCTACAGCTCCCTCTGGAAGGGTGGGAGATGTTTTCCCTCGCTGGGAAAAGGAGAGGAGAACGTTGTTATTGTTCTAAGCGTTTCTGTTTGTTTGTTTGTTTAAGGAAAGCAATCTCTGTGTAAGTTTTGCCCTCTCTCCTGTGCCGACAGGCAGAATTCATGGTCCGTGAGAGGTTTTCTCCCCTCCCCGAGCTGTTGGCAGCAGCACCCCCTGCGCCCGTGAACTTCTGAAGGTGGCACCATCCCCGTGCCTCCAGCCTGAGAAGAGCTGAAAGCCCGGCAAAGAGCACGGGGTTGTCCCCCTGAGGGACGGGGACATGGGCCCTTCCATCCCTTACCTCCACCAGAAGCGTCACTTTCTGCCACGGGAAATGAAATCAGAACTCAACCGGAGAGAAACTTCTTACTGGGGGGACTCTCCTGAGATGGGGGGCGCTGAGATGGCCTGGCTCGGGGGCTTGGGCGAGCTGCTGCAATGGCTGGCTTTCACAAAGTTTCTAAGTTTGCTTTTCCACCACCAAGAGGAGTCAGTGCAACAAACTGGACTCGGAAAGGGGAACGTCTCCTCTTTAATTTTGCGGTTGCTATAGTGATTGATTAAATTAAAACAACAACAACAAAAAAAACCAACCCCACACCAACTTGTAAATTCAAAATCCTAATTGTACTGACAACAATCTAAATGTGGTTAGAACAGTGAGTCACACTCCAGATTATGTGTCTCAAATAAGGTTTTAATTTAAATTTAACAAGGCAATTATTGTACAGTATGTTAATTCGGAATCATTTGGATAACAAAAACGTGTTGCTTGGGCTTTAAGACCTATGGTGTTTAGTTAGATCTATATCTACCATGTATTTAAACCTCTCTGGCATACCTGGTGCCGATAATTAACATACAATAAGCATGTGAGTGCACCTTTCTGGATTTGTTAAGACAGGCGTTGGGTATTTATTGTTTGGCAGGTGATTATTAAAAGCAAAGACTATATAGAGGTCCAACAATATAGACTGCCCTCTACCTTTGTTTAATATGCCATAAAAACCCTGAACACCTCAAACACATGTGGATTTAAGGTATTTTATTCAGAACATCTAATTTGAAGTACTACCAGATTATTTTTTTTTTTCTAAGTGTTGTCTTTGGTGTCCATCAGGAGATAGGGTAGCCTTCCTCGGGAGATGTTTGTGTCCTCAGCACTGCTGGTAGCCCCGTTGCCCAGCTGGCTGAAGAACACCAGGCACCACCAACATGGGAGAGGTCCCGGTGTTCGGCCCCTTTGGGAAATCAATGCTGGAGAAAACACCCAAACCAAAGATATTTATTGTCCAAGGGAATAAACTAGGGAAGTGCCCTAGCCTGGCTGGGCTTGGTGAAGACAACAGATTTCCCAAATGCCATGGTGAAGGACACCCCCTCCAGATCTTGCCATGCTTTTTTTCCCGAAACCTTGAACACCAAAATTTTGCACCAAGTTGAAAACTAAAAAGAATAGAGAGAAGCATAATGAAAATACTTAGTTTAGTACTGAGTTCCGTGCTGCAGAGACGACCGTCCGGCATTGTTTTATTCATTTTCACATCAAATCCAATAAAAGCTTCTGTTTCTCAATAGTGGAAGGCGCCAAGGAATTCGAGGCCTTCTTCCAGAAATTAGGTCAATACACAAAGTCTTGATAATGAGTTGTTGGTGACTCAGCTCTGAGCCTTGGCGAGGGCGGGAGGAAGCGTTGGGAGCTGGCTCCCGTCCTTCCTCCCGGCGAGATCCCAGCGGGTCGCAATGACCAGCTGCGTCGACCCGGGGCCCGGGGGTTATCTGAGAGCCCCTGCCTTCCCCCAGAAACTGTTTAACGGGGACTGAAATCCCACGTGAGAAGATCAGGAGCCATCATGGAGCCAAGCGCCATCAGGACGCAGATGACATCCCCGTCTCCATCTCCCTGACAAACAGCACCGCCTCAAAGCCGTCTCCGGGGCTACTCGAGACAGAAGCCCAGATGAAAAAAAGGGGCCTCATAAAACCTTAAAGATAGGGCTGGTTTCACAGCAAAAGGAATGTTTTGATGGCTGAAGCAGCACCGTGACACGATAGCAGGTCACGTTTCCCATTATAGGGCATGATACGCTTCTCCAGGAGATGCCTCCTGCAGGATGTAGGTTTCCAAGGGGACCGGCTCTGGGCTCCCCCCAAGTCTGAGACCATCTTGCTCCTCTGCAAGGAACCCAACGTGTCTCCAGACAAGGGCCTGCCAGGCAGCAAGCTGGATTATTTACATACATGCAAAACAGGCAAGAGGCAAAACCAAGGAGAAAATCCCACACGATTTACATCTCCCCAGCTGAAAAACTGTCCATGGCACAGAAAAGCCCAGGTGGGAAGGGACCTCTGGGGTCTGACCCCACCTTCTGCTGCAAGCCCTTGAGCATTAATGTATAATAATTTATTGTAAGCATGAGCTGCTTTTAAACTATTGATTTTAAGTCACATTAAGCCATTGCGTATTAATCTATAAATAAATAGCACTTCCATTCAAATCCATATTCCCAAGCCTGTCCCTAACTAGGGCTGGTCACTAAATCCCAGCCTTTTTCCTTCAACACACGCTTCCGAACTGATGGACTTTGGGTTTTTGCACCAGACTGCCCCCTTGCTAGAAAAAGGAAAGACAGTTAAAAACCTGTGAGCGGTTAATGGTTTACAGCGCCAGTGCCGAGTGCTAAAGTTGTTTTCCTATGAATATAGATTACATTTTTTTACATAGCAAGTAAACAGATGCATAAAGATGCATTATTTCATAAGCATAAAAAAACCTGCTGCAAGTATAGTGCTTTTAATTTGTTTTTATGATTACTTGTAATTAATTAGCATCAAAAGTAAATTATCAACATAGCTAAAAACTGAAATTGTACCAGCAAATGCAGGAATGATTTCGCTGGTTTATCTTTATACTAAGGTGGAAAAAAGAAATTATCTTTTTTTTTTTTTTAACTATGCTTAAATTAAAGTGTCAAAAGCTAGTGGCAGCGCAGCCTAAAAATGTACAAAAAGAGAAATAATATTCTATAATTACAAGCTGTGCAGAGAGCACGCCACGCACATAAATATTTAAGGCAGTTCCAACACGTTTGGCTTATTATTAAAGTTGGGTTTCAAAAAGAATTTTTAGAAATCATGTTTACACTTTATGGAGCAATTTATGAGGTCACTGCTCATGCACCTCATCAAAAACCTCAGCCTTCGACTGAAAGCCATAAAACGGAGGCATTTTGACAGGATCTGGAGACTTTCAACAAGTTCTTGCTGCCGGGCTCGGCGGCCCCTCCCCTCCCCGAGATAAATGGGGGAGCTTTGGTCAACCTAAACCAAATCAACAGGTTTCCCCCCCCCGCTTCAAAAATAGTGATCCTCCTGACCCCCATCCATTTCCCTTGACATTTACTGCCCCGGCTCGCTTTGCTGCCGAATAGTTTACACCATCTCATCTCCAGCTTTTGGAGGCTGTTGTGCCCCTTGGAAGCAGCCCGGAGGTCCATCAACGCGGAGAGTAAGCAATGCTACCAGGAAAAGTCAAAAATGCCATTTTGCTAACCTCTTTGGAGGACCAGAGACGGTTCAATGTAAGGAACCACTGAAGGCTTTAATAAAAAGACAAAGGAGTAACTCTGTATGAAGCAAACGATGCTGGAAGAAGATGCTCAAGGGCAGGGTGACTTGGGTGGCATTCTTAATGATTCCCCCCCCTGCCACCATGGACTGCCATCCCGTAGTGCTATCAGGCACTTATTGGCATCGTGACAGCACAGCTTGGCTTTTCAGAAGAAGGACATGGGTGATGGCACCCCGACTTGGTGCAGACACTTCCTCTCAAGACCCATCTTCCAGCAGCCAGGCGTCTCCCAAGAAAACCACAGGGCTGCTGTGGTCAATTGGGTATTTTGGCAACCTGTTATGGCATCAGGTATGCCATGGTCTCCAGAGAAAATACCACCCCGCAGCTTGCAGACCCTTGCGGCGTTCCCAAGTGGCAGGACGAGGAGCTGCAGCTCGGTGCCCTTGGTGGGAGCACACACAGCTCGGGCATGTTGCCCAGGATGGACCTGAGACCTTCAGGCACCAACACGACCGCTGTGGACACGTGGGCCAGGCTGGCCAAAGTGTCCTGCGTGAGTTCTTCAGGGAGGGGCTGCCAATGCAGGGCACCCACCTCACCTTAGGGTAGGAGAATGAGGTCCTCCACCAACGGTTTGCTGAAATCTCACGTGAGAGTCTCTAAACAAAGCCCAGGAGATGAACCGTGTTTCAGGAAGACACACAGACCACCAAGGCTTTGAGTGCTGTATAGATGGAAAATTCTCCTGGTCTTCCAAAACCAGGAAAGACTTGGGGTTCTAATTCTGCTTCTGAGAGTGCATCTCCAAGGTTTCTCATCCTGGAAGCTTCCTGGAAGCCACAGAGGCTGCAAACTCTCTTTCAAATGAGAGTAGTGCCTGATAAGCTCTTTTTAAACACCACTTTTACTATTAAATGCCAAATCTAGAGCTCCATGCGCCGCCTCATTAGTTATTAATGAAGCAACATATTTGTTCAAAATTTATGATTGTTGATTTGCTCCCATCATTGTATGAAATATTAACACAGCATTTGTACTTGCAACCATTTTGCAGACATTAGATTGTGAATTTGCATATTCATGAGCGCTCATAAATGTTTAAGGAGACAGCACAGAAAGCATGTGAGCTGTCAGCGAGCCAGTAAAAAGGCATATTTACAGTGTTAATAAGTATTTGAGTTTATAGGACAAAACGGCGAGTAACAAATTAAATGAATTTCAGTTTGCCTGTTGTGGCAAACTACGGTGGCTTTTTCTCCTCTTCTTTTTACCGGGCGGAGGGAAGTTCAAGCCCGCCGTGAAACTCCCCAGCGAGTGGTTAATGACTCAGCTGAGACGGCGCCACCGCCCTCACCGGGGCTTGGGCTCCTCACGGCTCTGCACTCCCACACGGCAGAAGGCAGCTGCGCGGCTCACTCCTTTGGGTGGCTGCTAATTGGCCACCAGCAGGAGATACAGGCCTTGGGGACGTCATCCTCCATCATCCTCCATCCTCCTCCATCATCCTCCATCATCTTACATCCTCCTCCATCCTCCTCCATCCTCCTCCATCCTCCTCCTCCGTCATCCTCCATCCTCCTCCATCATCCTCCATCCTCCTCCTCCATCCTCCTCCGTCATCCTCCATCCTCCTCCATCATCCTCCATCATCTTACATCCTCCTCCATCCTCCTCCATCCTCCTCCATCATCCTCCATTATCCTCCATCCTCACCGCCTCGTTAGCCAGGTGTAAGTCGTCAGCGCCGTCTAGATGCTGGGATGTGGGCTGGGAATGAAGCACCCCAAGATCCTCCTGGGATGCCACCAGCTTCTGGGGGTGATGGAGATGGCTTTGAGGAGCAGCCCTTTTTCCCACAGCCCCAGGGGACTGAAGAGGGATGGGAACATGGAGCTCGGTGTGCCCGGGCTGGGAAATAGGGCTGTTCCTCATGGAGTGGGAGCTGAGGGGGAATTTGGGGTGTAAAGCCTGTGGCCTTCAGCCTGCCTGTCATTTGCCATAGCCCAGGATTAGTTGTCCTCAACCCAAAGAAGGGATTTGTTTGGGGAAGGCGCTGGGCTCCCGCCCGGGAAAATGGGCAAGGGATGAATTGCTCCTGACATCGGGCAGTATTTGAGACACGGGCCCCCCTGTGCTGCACTCAGCCCCCCCCCCCGTCCAGCCTGCAAACCCCCTGGGAACGTCTGACTGTGTGAAACGAAAATAATTTCATGGAAATCTCGGAAACTGAGGCAGCTGCTTTGCTGACCTGGTTAAAGTTCTGCAGGTACGACTGCTAGTGGGGGAAAATGGTCACTATTTACAATGGCTATATTGATAATAAAATGCTAAATTCGTTTTATTAAATATTTTCATGTCCGTTAACTTTTTTTTAGAGCAGGACAGTGATTCATTGGCAAGACAACAAAACTTCCTTTTCTGCTTACTGGGTTTTTTTCCCCTCTGCAGAGCATAAATCATATTTTGTGTGAAGTGTGCATCCTTGCTTTGAGCATCCCATGTTTTAATAGCATAGACCAGCCAGTTATTTTAATCTCTGGCACTTTATAATAAATGCTTTTTATTGATTTTTATTGTGCGCTGCCATGAATTGAATAAACTGTATACACGAGCAGCTGAGAGAAAAAGGCTGAAGGAGAAAATGTGATCAGCATGTTTCAAAGTTAAAGGTGAAAACACGATGGTTAGCACTTTCTTTGGTCAGCAGCTCCCCGGGAGCGCCGTCAAAAGGAGCAGACATCATGTACGTGTTATTCTTTCCTCTTAAAGTCCCAGATTCTTCAGGAAGGCCCAAGATGAGGCATTGCGGGAGTATTTCTTTGAAATCCCCTTTTATTTTTATTTTTTTTTTAAAGAAAATTATTATTTTCTTAAATAAATCCCAGCTATTCACTACTGGGAAGGAGTTAAGGATTCAGTCTCCCCCCCCGTGGGTCTGGGTCCATTGTGGGTCTCCAGGAGCGGCAGGAGGCCAGCAGAAGGTGGGTGCTGGGTGGAGGAGCCCACCTTCGGGTGGGGGGACACTTTGGGGACCTGGCCGCAGAGGACGGAGATCAGCACAGCCCGACCTCATCCTTCATCCACGGCAACCTGCTTTAGAAACTCCTCTTCCTCCTCCGCAGGGGCGGGGGTCTGAGGGTTTGCCAGGGGGGGTAAAGCACAGAAATCAGAGTTTCTTTAGCCATACTGCCTTTCCCAAGCTGAACCCTCCCCCGGGGACCAGCCTGAAGTGGCAGCAGCAGAAGGGTTTATTATTTCCCCGAGCCCTCTCCCCACAGGTGACCTATGGGAGGGATTTAACGCGGAGCCGCCGGAGCCCCAACGCTTTCTCCGTGCTCCTCGGGCTGAGACCAGCTGATTTCTTTGGGGTGTTATAACGATGACCTGCTCCATTAAGTAGCAAACAAAGTACAGCTGGATACAGCAAGCTCAGCTTGACTCTTGAGCTTTCGCAAAACCTGCTTGATTAGGAGAAACGCTGTGCCCTTGTCACGCAGCTCCTACTGCAGCCTGAAGAGATGGGTATCCATTGAGTCCTGCATCATATGGATTCACGCTGCCTTTCCGCAGCGGCATGTTTCACACCCTAAAATAACCTGGCAAAAAAAAAAAAACCAAACCATTATTTTTCCTGCTGGTTTAGCTGCAGAATGTGTTACTACTCTAGGTAATGTGCTGCTTATTACACAATTACCTGAAGTGCTTTACAATGCATTAATTGCCGCTTGATTTAAACATTTCCCATTTAGTAAGCGAGCTATATCATTGTGACAAATTACAAGTCAATAATCTGGTGACTAAGAAGGGGGAAGGCAGAGGCTGGAGACAGCTTCATTAAGGGAAGCAGACCATTGCTGAGCGAAACACCGGGCTGGTGCCGTCACCAATACACACCAATGTGTGTGACGGACCCGCAGGCAGCGGCGAGCGGGGCAGCAGAAGGCATCACCCCCCTTCGAGTTTGGCAATCAAAATAATAACCGTCAAGGCTGAGGAGTGGATTAACCCAGGGAAAGGCTTCCTGCCTCACCAGGGCTTGTTGTCCCCTCGCCGAGAGCCCGGGGTGGCATTCGGGAGCAGGGGGGGTTTCCAGGATGCTGCTGCCACGTCCTGGAGCATCCCTGGGATAGACCTCCAGGTGGCTTCTTGCTACGAACTTACATTATTTTCCTTAAGTCTGAAAAAAAGAGAAAGCTATGAGTCAGATACCTCCTACGTAAGGACTTTATCTCTTCTTTCGGATGCCACAAGAAAGAGGGTGTTAGGTCCCAATTCCATTTTTTTTTTAACGTAGATTAAGACTGACTGAGGACCTTGGGCACAGCCATTAAAGCATTCGCTTGTGAAACCCAACTGGATTAAAAATAAAGCTTTCCCTGGAGAAACATTTCACCGTCCAACAACCGAGCAGGGAAAAACTCTGGTCTCTGGCCCTCCTCCCCTCCGTTTCTGCCCCCTTCTCGTTCCTGCTCACACCCCCACGCCCCGGGTGGAAGGTGGTGGGACCAAGCCCCGTCCTGCAGCAGTGTGCCCACCCCGTTACGCCGTGCCACGCAGCCCGCCGGCGTTCAGACGAGGTTCTGGCCGTTTCGAGGTCAGCAGCAGATTTTCCATTTTACTTCAGCAGGGACAGGATTTTGCCCGAGGTGACTGCAGATGTTCAGAGAGATGCCCCAAGGCCCTGCAGATCACCGTGGCTCCACTTACTACCTTCTGCCTTCCCTTCCACCTCGCTGCCCTCCGCCGCAGCCCGTGTCTCTCCCGGTCCCAACTGCCTCGAAGGAACAGTTCATGAGTGGCCAACCCCTGGTGCTTGAGCCATGGCCGGGCTCCAATCTGAAGGCACCTCTCATGTCAAAGCTATAATGAGCTTGCTCGTCAACAGAAGCTGCTGATTAATCCCAATTTCCAGCTGTGGGGGAAGGGGGCCAGCAAGAACCCTCAGAGGACATCGGTGGGGATTGGTGGAAGCAGTTGCAGACCAGCCTGTTGCCCTCATACAACACACAGAGCTTCTGCTCCCCCACCCAGCTGCTAGCATCCTTCCTCCATGCCAGGAGAGTCTCATCTCCTTGGGTGTGGGAGGATTGTGGTAAGATTCTGGTGGCTCAGCACCACATGGATTGGTCCGGGGATCAACGAGAGAGAGGTTGGTACCCTCGAGCTAATGGACATCTCCAAGGAGTTGGGCTGGCTTGCTGGTGAGGTGGCTGTGTTGTGTGTGATGGTGGTCTCTGCTGTGCTACCTCCACTCTTCACATGAATGCTGAGTTTCTGGTGGTACCTGGTTGGCTCTTTTGACCAACCGTGAATTTCTACAGAACCAAAGAAAAAGATTTCATGAAGACACGAGTCAGTGTGGAGCTATGAAAAGCAAGAACATAAGGTCAGTTAATAACTCTGCATTGGCCAAATTAATAGTTCAGTAAGAGGGACACTGGTCCTACGTTCTGTCCACCTACCACAGTATTTTTACTCCCTAGATGACTAAGGAGCTCAAATCCCATTTTCAGAAGCACCCTGGGAGACTCAGAAGTATCTGAGAGAAGTCTGTGGTGGATTTATGACCTGCAAACCCAGCTCAGAAAACAAAGATTTTCTTCCAATAGAGAAGTCCAACAGCTGGTTCAGAAGAACCTTTCTTCTAGGAATTTCCGTAACACCTGTGTAAAGAGTTTCACACGTGAAGACAAACCCATCCCTCCTCTCTCCTGTCATCCCCCTTCGCCAAAGCGTTCTGCATGCTTAGGTGACTCCTCGACGTTAATTATCACCGCGTTGGCACCCAGGTCTGGTCCAGGCTGCCAGCTGTGCTACGGGTGGTGGAGCCTGGGGTGAGGACCACGCTCTCATTGCTGGCCAGGTCCCCCTGTAGATGCTCTGCTGGGGTGTCTCTGCTCCAGCCCTTCTCCCGGCAGCCCCAGCCCTGTCGATACCAGGTTAAGGGCAGGCTCTATCTCCATCCCTCCCTCCGGGGACAAATCTTTTTGTAATAAAACTCGGCACGGAAAGGCGAACCGAAGGGTTTTAGAAATAACGCCCGGTGCTCGGGCTTCAGTCACACGCTGGCAAAATGGCTGTTTCAGAGGCTGCTGCCATGGGATGGAGCCTTAAACTGCCAGAGTCATTTCTGGTGGGGCTATTACACGTGTAAATAAACTGTCAGAGAGAGCCGCTCGCGAGAAATCCTTCGCATCCAGACAGTAACTCTAAAAAGGCAGAAAAACCAGTAGGTATTAATCAGTAGTTGAGGTCTGCAAATATTTGCTTGTTTCCATAGCGATGGGTAAGCCCACGTACAAAACAAAGATACCTTTTCCCACATACGTTATCATCGCTTCCCAATAATATAATCATAAAACCATTTCTCAGGCAAGGCTGAGAGGAGAATAAACACCATTAATTAACAGATTTATAAACTAGTGGAGGAGGAGGTGGCAAATGAGGAATTGAGTGTAAAATGCATGTAAGAGCAGAAGATGATGGCTTGGGCCTTTTTCATGTCTCGAGGAAACTTCGCAAACTCTTAATTATCTCGCAAAATACTATCTGTCTTTTTCCAAAAATAAAACTTCTGACAACTGTTCAAACCGCGCCGCGCTCTCACCCACCAAACACACATTTAAGTACAAATATAAAGCCCCGGCTGCGAAGTGTCGGAGTAATTTATTTGAAGGAGAGAAGTGAGACTTTTGGCGTCGCTCTCGAAACCAGCCGAGAAGTTCTCTCCCGAAGAAGGGCGCTCCGGGCGCGTCACAGGAGGGTGACATCGGGCCGGCTGGTCAATTAGTCATGTAATTGGCACGGCGCGCGCAGGAACGACAGTTGTCTTAAATAATCAGTCCTGGGGACAACAGGCTCCTGCTTATAACCCACAAACAAACAAAAAAAACCCACAAAACCCCCACAAAGAGACCCAACCTGACAATCTCGGCCACTGGAGCATGCCCTCAAGTGCCACATCTACACGTTCCTTAAGCACCTCCAGGGCTGGTGACTCCACCACCTCCCTGGACGGGCCGTTCCACTTTCTGTGTCCCCTCGTACTGGAGAGCCCACGGCAGCTGGATAACGAGCAACAGCTCCCGCTGATTAATAACATATTGCCATCTGCAAAAAGAATTGAACATATATATGGGCTGCAACATTTAGCAATCTCGCATGACATCTGAGTAATGTTGATTTTGTTTAGATGACAACCTCATTATGGTGCATAATTGCAAAGCAATCTCCTAGTAAACACCGGGTTAAAAAACTACTGGAAGATTCTTGTTCCTCTCATTATTAATTAGCATGTGTCCACTCCGCCAGATCCAGAGCCCAAACTTCATTTGTTATGTTCAGCCAAATGCATGAATAGCTTTTGAGTAATTATTTTCCAACATCATCTAATACCTCTCTGCACATCAATTAAAAATCCTCTTAACAAGGAACTGCATTTTGTTTGAGATCAAATGCCTAGTCCAAAGCTGTATCAATCATGTAGAGCTAATTAGTGGGTCTGCTTTATATCATTTGTTTTACTTTATTATTCTATTATACACTTCCTAATGAAACCAATTGAACAATTTTAAAATCTTTGTTCAATTAATTGAAGGCTTAAAGGCCAGCTACCTAGGCAGGCTTTTTCTGCTTTAAAAAGCATGCATGGAAAGGAGAAAAAAAAAAACAAAACCAACCTCCCTACATGTTTTATATCTATTTGGTTTATGTGGTAAATGCTCTACAGCTGTTTTTAAAGGTTTATCACTACTTTTATATTGCTTGCAAATAACTCATGGCTCACCAGACCCTTGAAGCCCTTTGTTCACAGTTGGGTGATGCTGAAGAAAAGGGCTGGACCGACGGGAGCAGGGTCTTGAGACCAGGGCTGCCAGGTCCCCTAAATTGTCCGTGGGTGCTGCCATCGCACAGTCTTCTCCATCACTGCAAAAAAAAAACCAAAAAAAAAAGGCTTTGAAAAGGATGGTGAGGGTAAATAGTGGCTAAGGGAAAATCACCTTTTAATTCCTTAATATTAGAAAACCAGTGGATGAAATGTTATGGGAGTCTCCGAAATCTTCCTACCGTCTCATTCCTCCCATCATAAGGATGCTTTGTTCCCTCTTTGGGAAAGGCTGGGAGAAGGGAGGTGGGATATGAAGCCGTGTCCTGCTGCTCTCGGAGGCCGCGGGGTCACTTCTCATGGTGAGTGTCACTGGGCTGAATTTTCCATTGCGGAGCCAAAGCCAAACCCAAAGAAACAGGATAAAAGCCCCGCTCACACACGACATGCCCACAGCATCCACATGCTCAAGGTGTGGAAAGATTTTTTTGCCAGCAGACGCTGTTTTTACCCCAGCCACACCGATTTCAAATCACCAAAAACCCACCAAACCCCCAAAATATTTCTACGAGGCCATATCAGGTGTCACAAAGCATATCTTAATTAATGTACAATCAGGGTAGTTAATGTTGGTAAAGTAGAACTAATTTTCTCCAGCTAGCTTGTCTAAACGGTCCCCTATGCAGCAAAAGTGAATGCGTTTTAACTAAATAAAACTGACAAATCAGCAGATGCTTAGGGGCTTACAGCAAATGGACTGTGTTTCCTTCTTCATACAGGTAAGAAGGGTAAAAATAAGAATAACTTTCACATGCCGTCAGATTGCTTCGGAGAAATCAAGTAATATTATAGAAGCTTTTGAGCAGAGGGAATTCAGATTTAGACCTCTAGAAATCTGGGGTTCAGAGCTGAATTCCTACTTCTTTTTAATAGCAAAAAGACTCCTCGTGTTCATTACGGGCTGGATTTAAAGACACATGCCTCTCGGAACAGCACGATGCTCCTGCCGGCTTTTACAGCCCGGCAACCCCCAGTTCCTCCACGGGAGCCGCCCGCGTGTCCCCATCTGTGCCAGCAGCTCAAGGGCACGTCGGGGGGCATCTGCCTGGATGCATCTGCCTGACGTGTAGATAACAATGTTCCTCAAAGAGCAGGAAGGTCCTGGTCCTGCTGTGGCTAAGGATGAGGTGAAGCTCCACCACACCACATCCCAGGTCCCAGCCTGGACCGGTGCTGCTCTGGGAAACCATCACCATCCTCACCATCCTCACCATCAGGTGTGAGGAGTGGCAGGTGGGAATGGTTTGGGTTGGAAGGGACCTTAAAGCCCATCCAGTCCCACCCCCTGCCCTGAGCAGGGACACCTCCCACCACACCAGGTGGCTCCAAGTCCCCCCCAACCTGCCCTTGAACCCCTCCAGGGATGGGGCAGCCACAGCTTCTCTGGGAAACCTGGGCCAGGCTCTCACCACCCTCACACCAAACAAGTTCTTCCCCACATCTCAGCTCCATCTCCCCTCTTTCAAGGTCAAACCCTTCCCCCTCCTCCTATTGCTCCCCTCCCTGACCCAGAGTCCCTCCCCATCTCTCCTGGAGCCCCTTGAGGGACTCCTCAAGGTCCTGTCAGACATTTCAGCCATCCATTCAACGTGCAGTTCTGCAGAGGGAGGAGGCTCCCGTGGCTGAGGTCTCGCAGGTGGCCCCTGGTCCCCCTGCCCCTGTGGGGCTGCCGGAGGGGACACACACCTCTTCACAGAGAGCACGGCGTTGTGTCCAGCCCCAGCACCACGTCTCCTGGGCTGAGCTCCTCGTGGTACCCACAGAGGCTGCTGAAAGCACCGGAGGAGTGGAAAAATCCCAGAGGGAGCGAGAGAGAAGGCACCAGCCTGGGATGCTTGAAGGAAATAGGAGAAACTAAACACAAAGAAACCCCAAAAGGAGTGGCAGAAAATTACCATGAATATTTATGGATTCCCTGTGAATAAGAAGTGAACGTAGGCTCAATGTTTTATTGCACAAACAGGTTTTGCTTAGTGAAATCCGTACCAGATGTTACGAAACTGCAGCACTATGAAAGTGCATCCCGGGGCTCTCCCGGAGGAAGCACCGGCGGGCGCAGCCCCTCGGACACGGGTGCCCACCGGGGACCTTTGGTGTCCCCTCCCCAGGTGTGAAGGGCTCCTGGTGTCAAGACATTTGGGAGCCATTAAGATTCCTCGCTGGTGCGCAGCCTGTTTCCCGTTTCTCCTCCTCCGTGAGGGGAAGCGGGGGGAAGCATCCTTTTCGGATTATCCGAGCATCCTGTTTGGAAAGTTTTTGCCAGAAAGAGAGGCTCCATTTCACATCCAGCCAAGGAACAAAACCAGACACACGAAAACCCCGGGACCTCTTGGTGTCAGAATAGAACTGTGCTCCCTTGTCTCTGGGGCCTCGGTCATTCCTAAGCCTAAAAAGAGTCACGGAAAAAAAAAAAAAAAAAAAAAGCCTGTAATTAGTTGAGTGCTGCACTGACGTGAGCGGGAGGAAAAGCAGAAAAAAGAGAGGGTTTTTTTTTAAGACCAGTTTGAAATCCTGCACCGTTTAATTATCTTCTGTAGGGGACAGAAACAGCCTCTCTGAAGGTGTAAATCCTTTTCACACACGGACTCCGGCCAGAGGCACTCCGGTTTGCGTGGCCGGTTGCCTCCGGGTAGGAAATAAGGTGCAGAGCACAAAGCTCAGGGAGAATTTGAGTGGTTCTGACGGAAATCTGGCATCCCCACCAGCGGGCTTGCTGCCTCACCTTCCTGGAGATGGACGAGGGCGATTGTCTCGGTGCTTGCAAAACAATCCCTGTTTTGGGATTCGGCTGGTTCCCGAAGGATGTGCAGCCGTATCCCTGTCTCCTAAGGCAGGGATGGGGTTTGAACCCGAGGCTCCGATTTCCCAGGGGGGTGCCCTGCTAAGAAGGGAAGGCAGCACGTTTTTAACCGGCCCATTAAGAGAAGCGATCCTCCCGTTTCATTACCGGGAGGCCGAGCTCTGGGCTGGGAGTGCTGAGCAGAGATTCCCGTTTTCCTCCCTGCATCCCAGCAGCGACAGCTCCCCGCTCGTGACTCCTTGGCCCCGTCAGAGATGGACGTGTGAGACCATCAGCGTATCTCCCCGCCTGCCCCTTCATCAGCTCTGACTTGTGAAGATGGATATAATGCACTCGGCGCTGCTGCCACGGAGCTGGGGTGGGAACTCCCTAACGAGATTAGTTTCAGCAGCCTCCTCACGCACTTGGAGTTACACATGCCCTTATACTTTCACATATGTTTAAAGTTCACTGGCAACCCAATGTGCAAAGTGCCTTTGCTTACATCCACATCCCCCGGATTAAAAATCCTAAAGCAAGGTTGCTGCACACGTGTGCGTGTTTGCTGGCGGAGAGATTTTACAAGCTCTGATGGCCAAGTTACAACCCGAGCAGGCAAGATCTACGGGCTGGATCTGCAAGTAGCTGTGGAAAAAAAGAAAAAAAAAAGCCCGGGACTGCCCTTGCCGAAAGAAAATGGAGAGCACAAGGGCTCTCTCCCGGGTGAGAGCATCCTTCATCACAGGTTTCGGGACGTGGATAAAAATTGGCCACGCAACTACACCTCTGCTGTCTCCTGCCTCCCCTCTCTCTGTGAGCACTGCAAATTTAGATGCTTGAAAGCAACTGCTACCCCATCCTCACATTGTTTTTCTGTGGACATCAGCTTGCGGTGTCTTTACAATTAATACGTACAAAGATGAAGTGACAGTTCCCCCCCCCCGCCCTCGGTTGTGGTTCACACGGGCCAAGATCTTCTCCTTCTCCTTGGCCAGGACACAAGAGAACGGCCATCTGGAAATTAATTTTGAACAAAGTGTAAAGAGAGAATATTTTTGTGATCTAATTCTTTAGGTAACATTATTTAATTTATTTATACAAAGAAACGAATGCGGAGACAGATGCAAAACAGAACTTGAGAGGCAGAGAGCACATTGTTCTGTTCTTCTTCTCTAAAGAGCCAATTATTCTCCTTTAAGTCCTTTAGTTTCAGGGGCTGACTGAGTAGTTTAAGGGATAAAAGTATTAGCCTTTCATCTGTAGGATTCAAGTGCCAGTCCTCAAGGCAGACCAAAGGAAAATGAAGTGGGTTGTCTTATTTTGCTTCTTAATGTATTATTATATAATGGTATTATTAAACATTAGTGAATAGAGAATTAAACTTTCCAGCGCTGACAGCTGATTAATTTTTTTTTGTAAAGTAAAAATTTTCACTCATCATCAAAAATATAAATTAAATCTTTTAAGGCAACTTTCAAGGAAAGCACAACGGCTGCTATTTTCTCTAACTATAATACGCCTTTCTGTAATATTGTAATCAGAGTGCAATTCCTTTTAGCTACGGAATAAAATACAGATTTCAGTCTTTGAAAGACTGAAAAAAAAAAAAAAAGAGAGGCCAAGAAGAAGAAGAAGAAGAAGGAGAAAGGTTTACCCCATTATCACTGGAAACGAAGGGGTCACAAGCACTTCCAGCCCATGCCTTTTTCTCTCAGGTTTTTCAGCCAGCGCAGGTGATTTTTAGGCTACTCAGCTTTTTCCAGAAGTTTGTTGTGCTGCTGGGCTCACCTTCTGTGTCACCTTCAGCCTGTCTCTGCAGCGGGCATCACAATATTTACCTTCCTCCTGCAGGCACTATCGCATCCAAGGGTATATTGAGATGTAGCTAACGTTCCCATTTATGCTCATTTTTAGACCAAATTTTGCTTTAAATCCTTGAACCTGGTGTGGGGAACAGGACCTTAAGCTTGCAGTGCTTAGGTGAGAGCCTCTAATTCCCTTGGGCTGTCATAATTCAGTGAAGAATAAATGCTCAGGCACGTGGGTAGAAGCAAACAGCACCTATCGGTGCGGGTGAGTAATGGCAAATCTATAGCACAGGGTTGGGATGCTGGGGGCAACCACCTCCTGCCTGTGCTGGCCCCGGGCCACCGAGGGTACAGGGAGGTGTGATGGGGACCAAGGAGCCCCAGGAGCTGGGTGATGGCCCCGTGGGACAAAGGGGAAGGAGCTGGGAGACACCCCAAGGATGGATCCATTTGAAAGAGCTCTTCTGGAGGACATTTGATGGAGGAAACACGGAGTTTTCTCCTCCTGAGGAGGGCTTTTTCTGAAGATCAGGACTAGCATAGAGCTGGTTTGGTCCTGACCTGCAGGATGGACAGGACCCCTCTCCAGCTTGTCTTGCTTTTTCATTTGTTTACCTGAAATAGGGATAATTTGGGGCACTGCTCCCTCTAGAACTGTCTCTGCTGGTCTCCCACCCCATGAATCCATCATGCCAGGTGCCCAGGAGCTATGACTGGCCACCACCCTGGGCAGAGCCTGGCGTTGACCCCAGCCGAGCCGCAGCAGCCCTGGACAGGGGGTGACAGGCAGCCTCAAGCAGTAATAGAGAAGGATGGCTACACCAATCCAAACAGGAGACCCCCAGAAACTTTCCATCATGTCAGCAGTTTTCTGTCAGGTCCTAATAGGTTCATTTGAGTAATTTTGTTTTCACTAATAGGATACAATGAATAATATAATCATAGCAGGAAGTTTTTAAATTATATTAGGAAAAAATGAATATTGGGATGACAGAATGGAAATGGGAGGCCAAAAAAAAAAAAAAGGCAGGTAAAAAAGGGATATTTTGGGACCTGATTCTATTAGATATTCCTGCAGCATTAGTCACGGGAGCGGTATTACTGTCCACAGCCTGCAGTTATCGGGAAACGGCAGACACCTTTATCATCCCGGGGTGGGTACGTGGTGGGGAGAGGAACATGCCTTCCTGGCTCATCCATGTTTTCCCCAGTAATGTCCTCATTAGCCTCCCTCCTGCCCACACCGGGGGAACTGGGGGGCTGCAGCAATATGTTTTGGTCAACGCCGAAGGGCAGGGCGCAGGCGGACACCCCGCTAGCCGCAGGGTGCCACGGCCACGGCCGGGGAAGGAAGTTTGGAAGAGTGCCTGAAGCCAACTAACAGCACCAGCAGGTTTTTGGGGACCTCTCGATACTCGGGAATGACTAGATCAACTGTCGTTGGTAGCTAATGTGTGTGAACGTGAACAGATATGTGATTAATTTGTATTTAATGGCTAAGAACAGGAGGGCAGAACAGGCAGATACCCCCATATATGCATTGCCGGGGCAGTAAAATATAACCATAGGTATCTGTGCATATATATATATAATTTATTTTAAAAAAACAAGCTAATAAAGTCACCGGCACCCTCCTGGAAGTACAAACACCAGCACAAAATCTCAGCGCACGAAACAGTTTTTGTATGAAATCCTCGGGGCTGCCAGACCCCGCAGTGTGGGAGAACCCCCGACAGAGCCCTGCTCAGGGGAATAATATTATCATCTCACCCCTAGGATGAGATCAAAAGCAGGTGAGGTACCAGGGCTTGGTCACGCATCCCCCTTTGCCTATTCCTGCTGGGAGGTAAAGGGCTAGGAAGCAAAACTGCGTGGGAATGTGTTATTTTAAGGGGTAACCTCTCGTACCACAGTGTTTCCTGGAGTTAATGCCTGGGCACATCCCCGCTTAGAATTAGAATGGCCTTAACTCAGTTTAACTCACCTCATGTCGCAGAAAATCGAGCGATTTCAGATTCAGGTCACTTTCATTCCACATGTGCATGTTTCTACGATGGCTTAATTTAACTATCTCACTCTAAATTCACACCTTCTCCTAATTCCTATTAACTTTCCCACCTGACCTGGCGGAGGAAGCCTTGAAAATCATCGACAGACACAAACCAGCCACCGCTGCCTCCCCGAAACCGCAAAGTGATAGGTTTCTAAAGCGGTGCCCTTGGTTTTTTTCCACCGAGTTCCCGGTCTGCATCCCCCCCCTGTCCCCCCCCCCTAGGAGGGAACACCCTCCGGATCGCGTGGCATCAGTGCCAGACTGCTGACTGCGCGGAGCCCTAATGATTTCCATCCATCTCCGGGAGCCTGGAAGGCACGGCGGCAGCATCCCGGAGGCGGCACACCTGGCCCGGGGACAGGTACCGCAAAAATAATTGCTGGGTCCTTCCCAGCTGCTGCCGCCTGGCTGCTAATAAAGATGCATGGCTTTTCTGTCATCCAGCTGGGGTCCCGCAGCGGGGACGTGGTCCTGCTCGCCACCGAGCCTCCTGGCTGCCCGGGGAGCTTAGGAGCTCAAAAGATGATGATACCTTTGTCTGCAGCCTTATGTTCCTTGTATGTGTTCCTGCTGCTGATCCCTTCCGAATCAGTGCAAAAAGTATTAGCACTTCCTGCTTCATTTCCCAGCAATGTGGGTATTTACTAATATTTATCCGTACTTTAAGTATTGGTAAATACTTTCAAGCGTTCAATATTTACCAGTATGGGTAAAATTTCCCACCTTTTGCTGAACCACCAGGAGTGTAATTTTATTTTTGATTACTATAGCTCTGTCGTGCCATTGAGCACTGCGATGCATCTCCCCGAGCAGAGGCAATGGGGCAGACTTATTTCTTTACACACTTAGATGAGAGTCCATTCCCAAACGTGGGGCGCTGTGAAAGCCCCCGGGTTTCGGAAGAGTCGCCGGTACCAGGAGAGCCCCGTCCATCAGTGCGACGCCTCCGTGGAGACACCTGTGAACCCTTCAACCAGCCACAGCTCCATCCTTCATGGGTGGAGACAAACCCAGGCCAGAGATCCATGCTGCCCACTGCTGGGAACCGGCCACCTTTCACAGGCGTGGGTGGCTCCAAGTCCACATTTAGAGACCAAAGACTAGGCTGGACAATCTTGAAACGGTGGGTGGAAACAGGTTGGAAAGACTATGCTTATGCACCAATGGGATATTTTTTTCTTTTCCTGGTAGCAAAGGCAGAATAAAGACATCAAAGCAGCCTGCGTGCCTTCTGGAATGACATTTTGATAATGACACTTTTCCTCAATTTTAAAACAGGTTGGAGTGTCACCATAATCTTGGTAGCAGCAACGAGTGGCTCCCTGACTGACAGTCTCAAAGAAAGCGTAACGTCTCTGTGAGATGTTCTGGGAAACTGGAGGTTATATCTCATTGCGTTTTCATCTGTCACTTGGGGTAACCCCCAACACGAGAATCCATGGCATTTACTCCCTTACGCATCCACACCCTGGAGAGGACAGCCTTAATCCATGGAAAAGCTTCTGGTCCTGGAGATCACCATGATTGAGCGGTCCTTGTGCGATTCTCATCCCATCGAAGGGTGTTTGGTGGGTCTGGAATGAACTCAGGTGGTGGACCATCATCTTCTCCCTGCTCCCCGAGTGAATGCCCTGAACCACAGAGCTTGGGTCCTGATGTCTCAACTGGCCAAAGTTTGCATCTCCAGGACTGTTTCCAAGTGGACCGTGAGAAAAGGATTGCTTGGGTCTTACTCCTGGAAAATGTCAAGAGATGCACCGAGATTCTTTGAAAATGGTTCCGCGGGGAAAAATCCATTGAGGCAGAAGGAAGGGAAGGTAATCCAAGACATGCAGCACTCAGCCAGATCCTTCTCAGGAACGCAGCCAAGCCTCCCACCAAACTTCACCTCCGCCTTCTGATTTTCTGCTCATTGAGCCACCACCCAGGCGCTGCAGACCCTTGGTCATGCAGTGGCAGGAACTCAACAGCTGAGAACTAATTTGACCCAAAACCCCCTTAATTTTTCACCCCATCAGACCCTCCTGTGCTTCACCACAAGACCCTGACTGCTCACAGCTACCATATGGGGAACTATGGTGGAAATGGACATGTATTATCATTTATTGTTGCCCTTAGGTATATTTTACTACAGGATATTTATACAGTTTCTTCACATTCAAAAATATATTTCTAGGGGGAAGAAAAAGGGAGAGTCTTGCAGCATCTTCCAGCTCCTCCCATGGCCGTGGTATCTCAGAGATTAGGGTGGGTTGATGCAGATGCCTCGCACAGGATGCTACAAGCGGCGCTTCAGACTCCTAATTTCACAAAATCTTCTTATTACCAGTTCAGGGTCTTTGAGCAACCCACAGATTTTCCTAGATTGTTACCCAGAGCTGTTAATCCCACATCTCATCCTTTCCTGGTTTTTTTTGTTTGTTTGTTTGTTTTCAGAGGTTGAGAAATGTAATCCTAATCTAATCCTGGCTCTGGAAACCACTGAGGATCACGGAGGGCCCTGCATTAGTAAGAATTAGTAAGAATTCTTTTAAGAAAAAGTGCAAAGCAATGGTTGCTTTTCTTCTTCTGCCCCCCTGTTGGTTTTAGAGAGGAGGGACAGAAGAGCTAAGGGAAGGTCCCTGCCTGCTCTGACTTCTCACCATCATTCCTGCAAGGCATTTTTATTCCAGCCAGTCTTCGGACACGTCCACAGCAAGTACAAGAACCAAGGTTGGGACACCCAAGCTGGCCGTTGCCCGTCCACATGGGCAGCGAAGGGCTGTGCTGGGACACAAGCTCAGCTCTCAAAACCAGCCTGGCTTGCTTGGAAGAGCTGGGAGTAACAGCTCTTTGCAGGATGTGGCCACATGAACCTGGCTTGGGCATCTCACACTTGCTCTTTGGCTCTTAAATGGCTCCTGAGCACTTAGGACAAAGGCCTTTTAGACCATTTGATGTCCTGCAGATATTTTCAGAACCTTTTCACATCGTCTGCATGCAGGTTTTGAATTCTCTTGTGCCGTGCACGCAAGAACCTGGTCCAAGCCCAAACCCAGATGAGGTTCCTTTCTCACCAGCGTAAAGGTGCCTGTGAACACACCACCGGTCCTCTCTCCCACGCCTGGAAGGAAGGTATAGTTGTAATGAGATGGTCTTTGCTAATCCAGCACTGCTTGGCTTTCCGCGTGGAGGGAGGGCCTGATGAGCGATGCCAAGGAGCCATCAGCTTTGCTGGGAAGCTGAAAGGTGAGTGGACAACCTGGACATCATTAACAGGGGCAGCCTTTCAGACAGCACTCCAGTTCTCTGGCCACTGATCTGCATTGCTGCCAGAGGAAATATTATCAGGTCCCTGTGTATTGGACACACTCTGAATGCTCCAAGAACTTTTATTCTCCTTGTAACCCACCACATCTGCATTTTTGAAATGAAGAGCTCAACTTCTTGGGGGGAAGGAGTGTCCCACGAAATCTATCGAGGCCGGGAGTGCGTGCCTATAGAAAACCGAATGTATCTTTCTTAATTCATTCAGATTAAAGATGTCTTTGACAGGAGTTGTGTCCGTGCAAACCCCAGGGCCTGGCTGTTTCCAGGGAAGTGTCTGATTCCCTGCCCTGCCCCGGAGTAACCCCGCCAACTTCACCTCCCCAGCATCTCCCCTCCTCCTCTGCCAGCACAGCCTCTGCCTCTTCCCGGCCCCGCCGGCTGCGCTTCGGGTAGAGGGACCCAAACACAATCTCCTCTCGTTTGCTGGCCAGCTGCAGCCTGCCGAGATAATAATACACTGCTGGCTCCGTTTCTAGGACAAAACATTTTTCATGGTTATTTTTATATTTATTTAAAAAAAAAAAAAAAAAAAAGCAGGTTTCAAACTTTCCAGTGTTGCAAGTTATTAATGTTCGTCTATTACTATTACTCGTTTCAGATCAGTCTTATGCGTTGATAAAGGGCTCGGTTTCTGCGTTTGTTTTGGGGGTTTGTGTTGGGGTTTTGTGTTTGTTTGTTGTTTTTTTTTTTTTTTTACAAGGGAAAAAGTAGAGCGTATTGGAAATGTGACATCCCAGAAGCGAGCAGAGCCAAACGCTAGGCAGAGGAGCACTAAGGTCTTAGCCTTCAACCCACTTACTGCAACCGGGATTTACTGTGACTTTGTGCAGCAGAGGATTAATGGAATGAATCACCTTACTTCCCCTTAAGATTTGCCTAGGCATGTGATTTGTGTCTGCTAAGCTGGTATAATGATGAACAATCCCTTTTATTAACGTGGTTAAAAATAGAAGCTGCAGTAAGACCTTACATAAACCAGAAGTAACACGTGCCAACTGCTGCCCAAATCCCCCAGTGAGCTGTTTCGGTCTAGGAGATGTTGGCCTCAAACAAACAAGTTGCCTGTTTTGAGAAAATAAGGAAGCGAGAGTAGAAAGCTACTCTGGTGGCTTTCTCTAAGGGCTGGAGAGCAAGCTCACCACTTTCCATATTTTTTCCCACCAGTGAAGGGACTCTGAGCATCTGAGCAGCTCTCTGGAACGTAAGGACATGCCCGTGTGCCCTGTCCACATGGGCTCTGGCACCTAACTTGTGCCTTCAGGCGTCTTCTCCCACCAACCCTGCCTGAAATAAAACAGGTGGATGAAACAAGAGAGGGGTTTACATCATGTGGAAAAGAAAACGTGCATTAGCCCATGCACATTAAAGCCATGGAGAAGACCATCAGTGGTGAGATACTTTTTCAAATGCTCTCTTGCTGAGCTATATTAGCCACGCACGAGCTATGGCTGACTGAACCAACTTAGAAAAGCTTCCCCTTAAAAAAAAAAATAAAAACATCATATTAGAAAACTTGACAGCTTTTCTTTAAGTCTTGCCTGTTCTTAGTAAGTTTAAAGACCAAATTAGCAATGCAATCATGAGAAAAAGAATTGGAGACTTCTCCAAGCTGTCGAGTGCATTTTACTGGATGATTAATTGGCAATGCTCTGGCCAACCCTTGGGTCCTGCTAAAGGCCATGCCCCTTGACTTGCACCTGCCACTGTGCGACTGATTGCGGAAAATGGATGTCTTCACTTTTTCTTTTTCTTTTTTCTCTCTCTTTTTTTTTTTTCTTGCAGCTGTTAAACTGCTTTAAGGAAATCGTATTTATCTAGAACAGAAACTTGAACTTCTTCTCTAATCTCAGGAGGATGAAATGAATGTAATTCTCTGTCTCAGCCTGACTTATGGAAGCAATATTTTAGGATCTTTAGGAAAGCTGTGATAATTGGACGTGATTTCGAGTTCCTTGCATGTGAGCTGGAATGTTTCTTTGCTTTCGTGCCCCCTCACAGCCTCTGTGGGATGCCTGGTGACAGCAGATTGGAGGGGGCAGCCCCCCAGCTCCCAGGGAGGAACACCAGGCTCTGCAAGTGCTTTAGCAAAGCAGAAAGGTGGGAAAAGAAAGATAAACGGCGTGCAAGGGGGACAGGGGAAGGAAAAGAAATTTTATTTTTGCTCTATCTATTTCAGAGAGAGCACAAGGCTAAAGGGGCGAAGCCAGTGCCAGGCAGTAGCAGGATGTTAGGAGTGACGTGGGTGATTCACTGAGGGGGGGAAACACGGGGAAGACGGCATCCGGGAGGAGTCCTCAGGGTTCCCCACGGAAGTGCAAGCAATTCCAAAGACTTTATTTGGCCAATAAATATTCACAGAAATGTTTTGGGTGTGGAAGTGCTGTGTTCAGACTTGATGTCCTTAACGACAAAAAGAAATTCCTTTTCCCTGCATCGTTGCCGGACACGGCCTGGGATATTTCTCAGACGTGGTGGGTCACCTCCTGTATATGAGGAGGCTGCCCGCAGGGGGACATCTGTAGGCACCAAAAGGTGGTGGTTGGCCTGGAGATCGTCATAGGAGTCCAACACACATCGAGACAGTCCTTGGAAGGGCTGCAGTGAGTTTTATATAGAGCATTAGGTCTATTTTTATTTTTTTTTCTCTGGGAGGGAAGGTTGCCATATTTGAGCTATACTCACTTACTGAGCTATATTCTAACATCTGAAAACACTATTTGAAGAGCTGGGTGTCAGAATCAAAGCAGGTTTAGGGTGACGGATGTGAAATAAATACGTACATTAAACAGAAGGATGCAAGCCTCTCCGTTGACTTCAACCCTGGTTCCTCACACAAAGTAATTCCTGTGAGAGACGTACGATGCAGCCCGGCTCTGCTTCCCCTCAGTGTCTTCTCCTGCTTCTCTGCCGAGTGTTTGCCCATTCCACAGCTGGGGAAGAGGAGCTCCTTGAGGAAAGAAACGAGTGGCTAAGTGGCCCGGTGATGAGATGCACGCTGAACGCCACGGATGCTCCTCTGCTGCCTTGGGACAAGATTTCCGAGGTGATATTTTTTTTTTAACTGTGTCAAGGACACCTGGGGCACAGAGAGGCAGGAGGTTTGAGCAGCTGCATATGAACCCGTGATGTTGTGTACTGGGAGGGAAAGGGCACGGCTGCAGCCTCTGCAGCGCCAAGCGTGATGCCAAGGGGTGACTCCTCTGGTTCTTCGGTTCTCTGCCTCTCCTCTGCGAGGAGGAGGAGGAGGGAAAGAACGTTCACAGGCTTTTTACCTCTAGGCAACGTTTTTGCAGTGGCTCTGGGTTCCCCGGGATGCTCAGAGGCTTCTCACTCACCCACAGAAGCCTTAGCTTCTCGTGGAGCACCAAGGGGAGCAGAAGCTGGGATGTTAAGAACTTGCAATTGGCTTGGGAGAGTTGGAAGCACTCGTGCTCCATAAATAAACCCTCCGTTGAGCCCATATGCACCTACTGTGTTTTAAACCTCAGGAGAGGCAGGGAAGGCAGCCCTGGGAAGCGGGAGCTGCTCGTTAGCACAGGAGCCGCTTGTTAGCGCAGGGGGATGACGATTCCCGTGGTCTTTCCCCACGGCCAGCCCCTCGACCCAGCCCTGGGGGTGACAAGGGTGACAGCAGATAGCTGTGGCTTCTCCCAGGATGAAAAGCAAGGCTGAGAGGCAACACCTTCTCCCTGCTTGGGGGAGAAAACGCTCCAAAATGCTTTGCAGAGGGAAAGGAGAAAGGTGGGATCCTTTGATCACCCCGGACATAACGTGTCCCTCATCCTTATTTGCCCTTAATGGGAATTTTCTTAACAAATGGGGTTTTTCCCTCCGAAAATAGCAACTGAGTTGCATAAAGTAGATGTGAGTGTATGAATGACTAACGGTATAATTTGGCTCCCCCAGGGTCAAAGCAGAAATAACTGTCACTGGAGCTGCAGTAGGGACAGTAGCTGGATTCAAAGGCAATTATCCCTCTGTGGGGGAAAAAAAAAACAAAAAGGAGAAGAATATAGGATAAAAAGGGTGCATACTGCTTTTGTTCTGGTTAAGAAGTGGGTAACATCATTCCTCTCCGTATCTCCAAATCTCTTCTTCCGTTCGGGCGCTGCTTTGGGATCCTTTGGGAGAGGTGCCCCCAGAGATGTGTGACAGAGAAGGTAACCCTGTGTTCCGTGAGCCCCGCTGAGGTGACCCGTAAACTGCTCTTAGGGAAGAACAGGTATCCTGCTTCCTCACACGGCGGGTTACGTTTCACCCTCGCTCATAACCCAGCACGACAAATAGAGAAACAAATAATGGAGAAGTTACCGTTGGTCCTTTAAAAGTCAATTTCTGTGTGCGTTTAACCATAAAAGCAACATCTGCTCTGCTAAATACAGGTGTTTTATATCCTTGTCATTAATCGGAGGGGACATTATGTCATCATACATCAACAGTTAAAGTTGGTTAAAGTGCCACTTATCTCAGGTGCTATCATTAATCAGATCCCTTTCATCCGGGTGCCCACACCGCCTCTGGGAGTAGCTCCCTTAGACCCTTGGAACGCTTCCCTTCTCTTTTTTTTGTACTGGTTTTGAGTTAACGGCTGGGAAACCAGGTGGGCACGGCGTTGAGGGAGGGCTGTGGTCCTTCGGGGGACAGAGCCCCACCAAACCTCAGTCCTGTGGAGCAGGGCTGGTGGGATCACACCGGTGCCACCGAGAAGCCACCTGTGATGGAAGATGCTGCTCCCAGCCATGGTGTCCAGCAGCGTGAGACCCCCACCTGAAGAGAAGCGAGGAGCAGCAGCACTGCAGGGCACCGTCCCCTGTCCCCCTGTCCCAGCCCCTCCAGCCCCGGGGGGGGAGCACGGGGAGGAATTCCATGCCAGCCCCCTGTCCCCGGTGTCTCCCACGGCCACGGTGAGGGAGCGGCGGTGGGACACAGCCCACCAGCAAGCCTTAGCTGCCAGGGGACTGCAAGTAAAACAAATTGAGCGTGACATAAAAAAAAAAAAAAGGAAAGTATCGAATGGATTTTCTTTCCGAGAATTACACGAAGTCAAGTATCTTATTAAGTTCAAGAGAATTACATTTTACGTGCTTCAGCAAGAGACACGTACCCTTTAGAAAATAATAATGAACTGCTTTTTTTCCCTGCATTCATTTACATACCTTTGATAAATTACTGTAACCAGATTAGGGAGATAAAATAACTAGTCTATTAATTACAATGATTATTATTTAATAGAAAATGGGATTCTGGGCAACTTGTATGGTAAAAGGAAAGCTTAGCAATGCATTATATGGATGTGGTATTTTATCTTAAAGAGTAAGATAAGTGTCCAGCTCTTTCTGCAATCTAAAGAATATGTTCATTACCTGTGCAAGATTTATAAGTATAATTGAGTGTAATATTTTAAAACTATTTGCCTTATTTCGTTGTACACGGAGGACAAGGCAGAGCTGCTTCTTTAATTAAACTGTGTAAATTCCTTCATGAACTTATCTAACAAGGGTTCCATTTGTAAGGAAATTACTTTTTCATTTAAAAAGTTTGCAAGATGATATAATTGCAGTCCTGCTTGAACTTAAGTGGGTGCCTGCGTGTGTGGTTATCTGTGTGTGTCTTTTCATTTTGTGTGTGTCTTGTGGAAATCCTATTACACTTCATGTGTCTGTGTGTATATACACACGTTAAATCTGTATATACATATTTATATGCATATATACACATACAAGCCTATGTATACCTACATACAAACCTATCTATACCTACAGACACCTACACTGGCATGTAATTCCACCCTTGGATAGCGCCGCTCCTGCTCTGCCTGCATCTGCGGCACAAAACAGCCTTTTTTAAGGGAAGATGTTTTGAATTGTGTCCAAAACTAGGAGGCTGCAGTCTGTCACAGCGGAAGCAGAGGAGAGGGAGGAATGGGAGCTACACGCACAATCCTAAATCTGATATTTTCCAGCCCCGAAACGCCTGCCTTCGTGGCTGGCTGGCTGGTCTTTGTGCACGGATTTTGTACGCAGTTTCTGAAGGTTTATTTTTTGTAGTGGTTGTGGTTTTTATGTCATGGGCTGCCCCCAGCCCCAGCACCCATCTCCCCGTGCCACATGCTGCTTCAGGGAGGGATGCTCTCCCCGGATCCCAGCCTCTCCATCCCTGCCCATGTTATCGTTTCTCACCCCACCTCTGCCTGTGGGAAGAGCTCAGCCTGTCGTGGCTCACGTACAGTTCTTGCAGGGTGTTTGTACGCAGAGGGTGAGCATCACAGGCTTCTCCTGATGAGCTAAACCCCAGCTGGATCCCAGAGAAGCTCGGTGTTGTTTCAGGAGCATCTCCCAGCAGACACCAGGAAGGGATGGGAAGAAGGTGTAGCCAAGGAAGCTTTTACAATAGACACTGATAAGCAACGTGAATATGCTAGTCATAATTGGTTAATTCAATTGAATGTATTTAAATAGACTATCCCTTCTGTCCTGTCACTAGGTAGGCATGGCAATAGAGCAAGAGTTAACCGTTGGGTAAATGAGGACTTCCTCCCACCCAAGAATGGAAAACATTTCCACGAGACCACTTCAGCCCTCCTTAAGCCCTCGACTGGGAGGTCAAGCTCTCAAGCGGGCTGTAAACCCCAGCTCAGCTGTTGGGCAACAGCAAATTGACACTCTTTGTGTCTGGGCTACATCATTTAACCTCGGTTATGGACTGTCTCGGTAGCGGTGCCAGGTGAGGGACGGGGAGATAATGTTGGTCCCTCGTTAGCTGGCCAGGGTGAGGAACACTCTTGCATCCATGAGCTGCACGTCCCTCCTGCCTCCCCCTCCAAAACCACAGCCGCACCCAGGAGATGGAAAAATGGGAATTCCTGACTTGGGAACGGACATGGGCAGGGACACGGGGCATGGGGCATCTGTAGGAGCACGGACACGGGGCGCAGCTGCGGCCAGGGTGCAGGGGGGGGCTCTCTGCTCCCCCCGTCAGACAGCCCCTTACCTGCCAGTGTAAAAGGGAATGAAAGATAAATGCTCCCATCTGCGAGCGCACATGCGATGGTGGCAGGGGAGGCTAAATGCTAAGTAGAGCAAGAGACGTGTCTGGCAGAGTTACCTGTGCATAAAATGATCCTCCCCGCGGTGCCCCAGGAGCAGTGGCCGGTGTCCCCCCCGCAGGACCCTGCCTCCTCCAGCCCCACCACAGCCGCAGGGCTGCCCCGGGGCTAGAGGGACAGACCCCTCTGCTCCCGGGCCGGGGGGCTTCACCCCCCCACGGCCAAACCTGGCCTTTCTCCTTTTCCCTTCTCCTGCGTTCGGTGGGTCTCTCCCCTCTCCCATCTGATGCCGGAGCTGTTGCCACCTTTCCCGGAGACGGTCTCACGTCTCACATCTCCTGTTCGCACCCGCAGCATCTATCATCTGCAGCCCCGCCGCCGTGACTCCTTTTGGCATGTGTCAGGTCACCGTTTATTTCTACATTTTATTTTTTTTTTTAGCAGAACATCCCACACGCTGCGCTCAGTACCGCTGATTTATAAACCCCCCAACCCCCCCTCCAACCCCTCCGTCGGGAGGCGATGCCGCAGCTCACCCTGCCTCTCCGCAGCCCAACGGGGGCTGCTTTCCCCAGCCCTTGGCTGAGCCGACACGCAGTGCTTCCTAGCTTATCTGTCACATCTGGTTTGAGTCACACATCTGGCGAAAGACAGCCATTACATCTCTTTTCCAGTTCCCCTAACTGTTCCTGCCTTGCATCCAGACGGAGGAGGGGTGAGGTCAGGCGGGAACATCGCTCTCCGACGGCTCCTTGATGGCTCCATGCCCGGAGGTGCCGGTCTCAGGCGTGCTCCCTCTTCGGGGTGCTCCCATACTTAAGAAAATAAATCATAATTGCTACTAATTAACTCCCTGGCATCTCTGCCCTGCAGCCCACGCTTTGCCCCCCGCAGACAGAGCACGAGCGCCACAACGTCTCCTGATGGCAGACCCCGGACCACTGGTCCTCACCAGTGATGCCACCCGGAGCCCCCCCAGCCCGGCTGCCCCCAGGAGCGCTGGTGGCTTGGAGGGTCCCCGGGAAGCCTGGGGCAGGACCCCGTCCCCATCCCGGCCGGCAGCCCCGGCTCTCCCCTGCCAAGCAGCGGGGGGGGGGGGGGCTGGAGACAGGCGGGGTTGCAGAATAATAACAACCACCTGTCAGGGCTTATTACTCAGATATTTCACACCAGAGATTCGTTATATTAAAGGGCACTGAAATTACTTATGTCAGGTAACTGAATCATAATTAAATGCTACGTAGATTATTAAAATACTCTTACGGCAACGGGGGAACATAAATGATAACACCAGACAGCCCCATTACAGAATTAGCTTACTAGGGGAGTTTTGCTTTGATTTGTCATTAACTGCCCTCTCTCCAGCACTCCCCCCTCTCCCCCTGCCCGGCCACGCTCCGGCCAGGCACCCGCCACCACCGGCTCCACCGGGCAGCAGCCAGGGACGTCACGGTGCCGGGCAACTTCCACCCAAAACCAGGGAATTTAGTGTTTCTCCTGGGAGTGAAAACCCCATTTGAATCCCCTCCAGGGTGAGCTCTGTGAGCAGCACCAGGGAGTAAAGCCCAGCCCGAGCCCCGCTGCTCCGCACCGGTCCCCCATCCCTGACCGGGAGGATGCTGCAGGAGGGAAAGGAAGATGCTGCAGGACAGGGGTTCTGTCGCTTCCTTCTTACCTGAAAAAACACTGGAATTATGTATACGGACCAAATAAGCTATGAGTTTGCAGAATTCTTCTCCCTTTCTTACTCTTTCCTACCTATGGGGAGGAGACAGTCATGATAAACCGTATGATAAACCATATGATAAACAGCAGATTAGTCTCTAAACCTGCCAGGATTTAATTAGGGTGATTTTAATACATTTAATAAGGGTTCTGCAATAACTGCCCCAGACCCCCGTAACGCTACATCCTTGGATCAAAGATGGGATCCCTGGCCTCTCGCAGGGTCCCCCGTCACCCGGGTCCCTGCTCCCTCTCCCACCTCCCGCTCCATTTCTGAGCAGTTGTCGAGTTCCCACAGGGGGGATGGAAAGGGTCCCCCCAGCACCATGGGTCACCTTTAGCTACACCAGTTGTCACCTGGTCCCCGATGGAGGGTCCTTCTCCTCCTGGCTGGTGTGTGCCTGCTCGGAGGGCACCGTACAGCAGCCAGACCTGCCCTAGCTTTCCCTCCCCCTGACAAATACATGTTTTGCAAGCAACTTACAGCCCCAGGAACTTCTTCAAGGAATCGCTAATCAGCAAGATGAGACGAGAAATAAAAAGCAGTGGTGGTTAATAATAAACCAAACAGCGTGGAAAGAACAGATTGCACTCAGTATTACTGTCTTCCCCTAGATTTGGGGGCTTGGGGCGGGGGTGGGGGGGGCTTTTTTGGGTTTGGTGGTGGTGTTTTTAGCTGATAGCTCCCAGCTGGGGCTATAAATTCAGCTGTGTGTGGAGCTATTTTCCCACTTGTCTGTGCACCCCTTGGGATACTGTGTCAGAAAGCAGAGATGCTTACACTGAGCAGGCAGGGGCAGAGGCAGGCAGGAAAGGAACTCTGGGGGTTCCCTGCCTACGTGTTAGGGGGAGTTTCTCCAGTAGAAAAATTATGTTTGAGCAACCCCAGGAGTTTGGCCCCGGGCTCCTCCAGCATTCCCTTGGAGGGGGGTGAGGGGGTTCCTCTCACCGGGATGTGATGTAAAACCAGCCGGGTACCGGCACTCCTCCTCTGGGTCTCAGAATAAATAGCCCTGGGCTTCTCTACTGCTGGGTCCGTAGGGAAGAGGGTGGAAAAAGAGAGTGAAACCGTCAGGAGAGGAGCGTGCCCGTGTGTGTGTCTGTGTGTTAGTTTATATAACACTTTAACTAACAAGCTATGATCTTCTCCAGAACAGTAGATAAAATGGCAAATGAAATATAGGGCAATAATTCTGACACTAAGGCGAAGTTGCTGGTTTTAATATATGCCTCTTTGCAAGCAGATAGGCCATAACATGACAATAATGAAATATAAATGACCTACATAAAAAAAAAAAGATAAAATCAGGTAATTACTGAAGCGTCAGTTCTTTACAAAATAATTGGTAATGACCTTTGATAAAGAAATCACTCCTGTGATATTGCTGACAGTACAGTTTTCAACTCTGGGGAAACAGAAGCAGCTGGCTCTAAATCAGGGCCGGTGCTGCGGGACCAGTGATGGTGGTGGGAGAAACGGGCTCCTCTTGGCTGAGCCTGGGGGGTGGCTGGGCATGGGAAGGTGGGGGGATACGGTACGGTTTGTAGGCACTGTCCTGGTGAATGTGGTGGCAGCCAAACCCCTGGGGTCCTGCAGCTCGTGGAGCCTGGAGACCATGCTCAGCAACCTCACGCCGAGGGGCAGCGGGATGCTGGCAGCGTGGCAGGGACCCTCCTGGACCAGGGACCCCTGGTTGTCCCTTGTGACCTATGTAACATCCCTGCCAGGCTCTAACCCCTCCACCCCCGCTGCCAGGGGATGCCCTCCGTTAGCCCGCCCTCCCAAGGACCAGTTTGAGGTGCAAGATGGCATCTGCTGCTCCTCCTCTGTCCTCCTGGGCTGGGGGACCAAGTGTGCAGCTCCGCAAGCAGCAGCTCCCGCGTGACCCCCGGCAGGCTGGAGGACGAGCCTCAGATGGAAATGACTTCTGATGGCTTCCAATCTGGCTGAGACTGCAAACAAAAGGCTGCAAATGTCACATTCCGTCTCCCCCAGCGGATGCTTCCCACCCCCCCCCCCAAAAAAATCTTCCGCAAAGTCCAAGCGAGGGGAGGAGGAGATAGCAGGAGTACCTCAAGGGACCATGGAACGTCAAGGAGTGACAGTGACCTGCTGTGGTCATCCCCACATAAAGCCACCCTCGTGGCTGCAGAGCTATTCCTCGGGCTTTTAATCTGTCTGCTGGTCATGTCAACTGAAAATGCAGTGAAAAACTGATGTTTTTAAAGAGGATTCAATACATCTGCAGGAAGAACGAGTGTGAACCACGGAGAGAGGCCACGGGTCCTTTTGTAATTAGCATTGTTACAGCAAGGTGGCACCTCGGGCTGGCCACAGCCACGGAGTTTATTCTGAGGGTCTCATCACTTGTCTCCTCGGGAGGACACGGGGATGCCGCTGGTCTCCTGCTGTGGGGCAGCAGAACGCAGGGTTCTTCCCATGCTGGAGGTGTGTGATAACAAGGGGGAGATGGAGGATGTCCCACCCGGGTCCCTGCTGCCTCAAAAGACTCCTCTGCTGTCCCCCAGCCCCTGCCAATCCACCGCTGCCCATCCCAAGCATGAGGAGGGGGCTGTGGGTCCCGCTCCACACCGGGGTTCCCAGCAGCGGGGGATTACGACGTGCAAACGTGGCAGGGGGCTTCACGGCAGCCGTCCTCCAAATAGGTGTGAGGAGAGCAGAGATTTCCTGAAAGAAGGCAGAGCAAAAGAGAAAAACCAACAATAATAGAGAAAAACCAACAATAATAGCCCCAACTCTACCGAAGCCATATTCCCAGCCACCAAATCTCAGCTTTTATGTGACAAACCTTGCAACACACCCACTCCCCCGTCCCTTCCCCCACCCCAGGGAGAGAAAAAAAAAGAAAGAAAAAAAAAAAAAAAAAGATCTTCACACTTTTTCTAATACCAGCTGGTTCATTTATATTGCAGAAGTTTCAGGAGACAGTTACTGACAGTGATACACTAAACACAGGTTAAACCCGCCATGATCTGCCTCTGTGTGTGCAGCGAGGAAATCATTGCATTTGCATAAAAGGATAAGGGTGGCACTGGCTTCCCAATGCCACCCTGGAAAACACATTTGTGGGTCACCCCCGGCCAGGGGTCACCAGCCCCTGCAGAAGCCTAAGGGATTCCTTCCCTGGGGCCGAGCTCCACCTTTCCAGCAGTTTTTGATCAAATTGCCCAGATTTGAGTGTTTCTGACAATGTAGGGATGCTTTCTGGTGCTCAGAACAGCCCCCAGCTCTCTGGGGGACATCCCAGCGCCCCGGGTGATGGCTCACCCACTGGTACCCACCCTGGAGCATCTCCTTACCGTGCCGGGGGGGTCTCACCTCCTTCAGCCCTGGGGGGTTTCAGTATGGGAATGCCTTTTCCCTCTGCACAGGTGATGCTGTTTGCAGGGTTTCCCCGGATTTTCCTTTCCGAGCCACACAGAGGGACAGGTCGGAGAGGGGGTCGCCCTGTCAGAGTTACTGTTCTCCCTCCCAGATCCGTAATTCAGCCTTTTTGGGAAAAGGCCGTGGGCTCTTTGGAATGGGAAGGCAAACGACAGCGGCTCAACGGCTTCCTTCCCTTCGGACGAACGTTTTTTTCCCCTTTTAAAGGATGTTTCACAATATTGCTATTCTGAGAGTATTCTCAAGACTGTGATGTATGAAGATGTGGGCAACAAGGCCTGCAATGATTTGATGAAAGCAATCTGTGATACCCGAGCGTGCGGCGCTAGCAGGGTACAAGTACAGCCCTGCTGAACCGCTCCTTCCAAACTTCCCCAGGCTGATATTCCGTAGTAAAACCTCTCCCCGGTGATGAGGAATGAGGACCTCTCACCATCCCGTGGGAGGAAACAAGCCAGGAGGATCTGTGCTGGTAGCAGGCACCAGAAGCCCAAGGTGGTGCAGGGGGTCCTGCCCCCCGTGGCAGCCCGGGGACCCCTCTTCTGCCCTTAACCGGACCCCTTCGTACCACCTTCGGCCAGATGTGGCCAACTCTGGGACAGTCAGAGGTGTTTTGGCACCTGAACTCTGTGCCCACACTGATGCCTTCTGCAGAAGGTCTTTGCCACCTGCTGGGTCTGCCTGGGACCTGGGGGGTGGCACCTTGAGGGCAGGAGGGGGCTCTCAGCCCTTCGCCGGTCCTCCCTTTGCCATTTCCTTCCCCAGCTGGATTTCAGCCTCTACCATCCCACAGGTGACCACAAAAAGAGGCAGTTTAAGGAAAACAGGATCTCCTGTTTGATAACGGCAGGCACAGCGGTGATGCAGCCCCTGGCACGATGGCAGAGCGGCAGGGATGGGGTGGGGGGAAGGTGCACAAACCCCCCTGGGCAAAGACTAAACACTTTAGTTGGGGTGTGTTGGGGGGGAACCAAACACGATGCTAAAAAAGTCATGGAAAAGCAATCTGTTTCTTTCTGGGGAGGGAAGGAACGAGCTGCCTTTGCCTCTGCAGCCCCCGTGGTGCGGGGGAGACCCCGCTGAGCACCGAGCACGCCCCCCCCCCCCCGTGTCTGCAGCCCACCGCCCCCAGACCAAGCACCACAAGGTTCCGGGAGAATGAGGTTTGCAGATGTGAGCCCTCCATCCGTGTGCCCAGACGCCCCCGGTTCTCCACTCACATGCCGTCTGCAGGTTAAAGAGAGGGAAGGCTGAGCCCTTCCAGCAGCCTTATTTTTATATTTTTTTTTTTTCCCTTCTTTTAACGACCCGTGTTTATTAATTGACAAGCTTTACATACAGACCCGTTCCATATTGCCTCAATTTGCATGTTAATTCAGGAGTTGGTACGGTCTGCGAGCGGCTGCAGCTGGCACGGGGGGGTGAGGGTGGCGATGGCACTCCGCGGCTCGGCGGGGCTCCGGCAAAGGGCACAGCCAGCCTCTGCCAGGGCTGGAAAAGGCAGCACGGTGACACCCAGACAGGGACGGGCTGGGGGGGGTCTGGAGAAGGGGGGTGTCATCCTGAGAGAGCTCTCTCCGGCGTCGCCGCCGCTGTCTTCCTCACCGGGGAAAAGGAGGAGAGCGGCCGGATCCCCTACCGAGGGAAATTCGAATGAAAAATGGCAAATTAGAGAGGCACAAAAGTACTTCGTGACAAAATGGGCTTTTCCTCAGGGCAGTCCCAGGGTTTGGTGTTTGAGTGATTCGGTAACATTCTGGGCTAGAGCTTCTGAAAACAGAGACACGGAAACCATCCTCCTCCGGAGGTGTCCAATGCCTAATAAACATCGCTGCCATCATCCCCGTCGGAAGAATGGGGTTTAAATTTTAATTTCCACTTCGACACGTATTTTTACGTCGAAGATGCTTTTATTCCAGTTCCTACCCCCAGCTCTGCCCGGGATTGGGAAGCTCAGGAATGCTGTGATCCTCCCCTGTGTGTGCCGCAGCCGTGCTCCCTGGGACAGGGAAGAGGAGGAAGGATTTTTCACGTTTTCTTTTCAAAGAAGAGGGGAAAAAAAGAAAAAAAACAGGTGCTTTAAGGTTTTCAAGGTGCAAACTAAATTACAAGATGCCTAGGAGTGTGCAATCGCATTTCATTGTTTGAGTTTGGAATAAAAGACAGATAATTAGGAAATTGGGAGTCTATTAATTTTCCAAATTTACTCATGCAAGAAGCACTGAGCTATGGTGATATTTGCTTACCTCGTCATTATGCAAAAATATATTAGCTAATTATTTTGACTAATGCAATTAAGATATGCATATTTAGCATAAACTGTACAATAGAACTGTTACAGTCAGCAGTTGCCAGGTTGCACTCATGGGCAGCAGAGAGGCAAAAGTCTCAGCACGGTCTCTGATGGTAAAGCAGAACACTGCTCCTATTCTGCCCGAACCGGTGTTATTAGCTCTGTTGCAGTAATTAATTTACTTTACAGCATGACGAGGTGGCACAGTTAGCAGCGGCATTAATTTTTGTGATGAGCCACCTGAAGACGTCAGCTTTTGAGCGGCAGAGACCGGGCCTTTAATTACCTAAATCAGCGGCAGGGCAGTAACTCTCGCCGGGCTCCAATTAGGACAATCCCGGAGGATGGGAGGGAACAGAGCCCGGGGGAGGGATCCCTTTGCAGCCCCAGTTTCCTTTCCCTCTCCCAGCAAGAAGTCCCGGGGGGGGAGGTTAGGTACCCCGGTAGGTTTGCGCAATCCAGATGGTCCCGATTCAAGAGGGACAGGGAGCTACTGGAAAGAGTCCAGCGAAGGGCAGCGAAGGTGATTGAAGGATTGGAGCATCCCCCTGATGAGGAAAGGCCGGGAGAGCTGGGACTCTGGATCTGGATGATCTCTATGGTCCCTCCCAACTCTAAAAAAAAAAAAAAAGTTTGGTGAATTTGGTGAGACCTCTGCAGGTCGGGGTGCCTTCCCCCCGCTGCGCCTCCGGCTCTGGCTGCGCTGCCAGGGGAGGCGTTTGGGCTAATTTTTGCACCCACCATGTGGACTGTCAAATGGCTTCTGCTGTATTTTCTTGCCCTTTCAAATATTTCTCAAAGAGTAGGCTGTACCATCTGGTGGACAATCTGCCTGTGTGTGCAACAGCAATATACCTAGCGCAGCGCCGCCGGGCCCCCAGCACCCATCGGCAGCCATGTGGGCTCACGGTGGCCACGCAGCACCTGGGACTGGTCCACACAGAGCCAGGCTGGGCTCTGATCCCCCCGGAGCAGGTCAGAGCCCCTGCTTCTGGGGCCACCACCATCAGAGGGACATGGAGCTGTTGGAGTGGGGCCAGAGGAGGCCACGGAGATGCTGGGAGGGCTGGAGCCCCTCTGGCTGAGAGAGTTGGGGGGTTCAGCCTGGAGAAGAGGAGGCTCCAGGGAGACCTTAGAGCCTTCTCCAGACCCTAAAGGGGCTCCAGGAACGCTGGGGAGGGACTCTGGATAAGGGAGGGGAGCCACAGGATGAGGGGGAACAGTTAGGAACTGAAAGAGGGGAGATGGAGCTGAGATGTGGGGAAGAACCTCTTTGCTGTGAGGGTGGTGAGAGCCTGGCCCAGGTTGCCCAGAGAAGCTGTGGCTGCCCCATCCCTGGAGGGGTTCAAGGGCAGGTTGGAGGGGACTTGGAGCAACCTGGGCTGGTGGGAGGTGTCCCTGGGTGGTTAATTAAGGTCCCTTCCAACCCAAACCATGCTGTGAGCCTATGAAACCATCCCAGGCAGGGGCTGCTGCAGCCCCTGGATTGCACAGCTATTTCCTCCATCCTTGGCGTGCATGGGAAAGACAGAGGTGAGGGTTCCCCTAAGTGAGGACTACTCTTCTGGAGCCACCTCATCAAGTTTTAAGCCTCTTCCTTTTCCTTTTTATTGGTTCCTTTTGACAGATTGCGCATCCCCAGTCGCTGCTGACTCCGCACCCTCCTCCCTCTGGGCAGCAGGCGCCGCTCCAAACGTAGGCATCAGCTGGGTCTGCAGGAGGACAACGTTAAAATAATCACATTAACCCCCTCCCCCTGTGTGTGCACAGCTACGTGAGATAGATGTGTCTGTACAGCACCTGTGTGATGTCCAGAGCACCCATCTACCGGTTAGCTGGAAACACCGAGGGGTAACAAAACCAGCGGGTTAAGGTTTAGTCTCGTGGCTGAGTTGCTTTTAACCAGCTCTTCTCTAGCCTTTCTCTGAGAGACTCCAAGGCATGGAGGACAACAGCTTTAGCTGATGCTTTATGGCCTGGGTATGAGCTGAAAGACCTGGGGGTGTTCCAGGAGACACGCTGGAAGGTCTCCTGGACACCGGTGTCCCCCCAGAGACACGGGAGCGGTGGCAGGAGCCGCCTTGGGATGGACACACCGAGGACCACGGTGCTTCTCTCCTCCTGTGCAGGAAACCCTAAGTCTTGTTCCCCCTTGACGTACCTCTCCTTAACATTTCCACATCAACTGCTTAATTCCCACAAAGTGTCCTGCTGCTGATGCCCTCCCCGGGACTTGCTCCGCTGGGTGCCATCCCGGCTGCAGCCCCCTCCTCCCAGTAACCCCACGGGGACGGGGGGGTCTGGCAGAGCCCCGGGACCCACCATGGTGAGACACCAGCTGGAGAACATCCCCAGCTGCAGCCGGGGATGGCAAGGGTTTTATCCCCCCTGACCTCCCAATAATTTATCTTTATTCCCTATTATTTTATGTACGCTTGATAGGTATGATCTTCCCAGCTTTGGGGGCCAGGTTATTCTGGTGATTGCTGGTATGCAAATCCCAGTAGGCTCAGCAGGAGTCCTGCCACACATCTGACAAGGCTATCTGGCAGCACGTCGGGCTGGGGCTCCCACTCCTACAAGAGCTCTCCTCTCCCCTGGAAGCTGGAGTGAAACTTAATAGGGAATTACACAATGTGAATACTCACTAAGGAGAGACCGGACTTTAAAAATCCTGCTGGCATCCAAAAGCCGTTAATCTTCTTAGGTAATGATGAAAAATGCAGCGGAGATGATGATGTAACTCACCAAGGGGGAACAAGGAGCTCTGGTGAATGGACGGCTTGAGAAAAACTTCTGGTGTTCTTCTGTTTATCCCATTCGCCACTTAATTGCTGTTCCCAAATATTTCTTAAAAACACACCCCTGTAAACAGCCTTTTTGGTGGTGAAAAGAGGAAAGCAACTCGCACCAGCCAGCAGAGAAGGCCTTTTCCTTGCCTTTTTTTTTTTTATTTAATTAATTCCACAAGGACCGGGGAAGGGAAGGAAAGCTTGAGAGCACTGAGAGAGGGCAGCAGGTGGATTCTTCCAAGGAACAGGCGATGGGACAAGAGGAACCAGCCTCAAGTTGTACCAGGGGAGGTTAAGGATGGAGATTCGGAAAAATTTCTTCACTGAAAGGGTCGTCAAGCCTTGGCAGAGGCTGCCCAGGGCAGTGGTGGAGTCTCCATCCCTGGAGGAATTTAAAAGCTGGTCAGACGTGGTGCTGAGGGACACGGGTCAGTGGTGGGTTGGTCAGTGTTGGGTTGGTGGTTGGACTCGATGATCTGAAAGGTTCCTTCCAACCTGGACCATCCTGTGATTCCATGGTCCTACAGGGCTGCCCCTGTCTGAATGCACCCCTTCCAGCCCCCCCCCCCCCCGCCCCGCAATTCCCTGGGGCTCCTGGTGCTTGCACACCGCAAGTCACAGGGAGGAATATTTACTGTGAAGGCAACGCGCTCCGTAATTAAAACTTTCTGCTATTAGGGAGTTTATGATCTAATGGTGCTAGAGGAAGCGGAGTTTATGGTCACTGAATCAGTACTTGATTCCGAGAGCGCAATTAACAAATCACAGAAACAGTCTATCAGAGTGTGTCGTTACAGCCAGAGCTGCCCTCCCCTAATGAAATGCTAGCTTTAGTAGTATAATTATTAAGATCACCGTTGCACTATTATAGTAATAACTGTAGATAATTGCACAATATTATCTTTCACAGAATCCTCTCCTCTGCATAAATTAAAAGGTTCGGAATACAATTCGCAGGGCAAAACCCTCCCAGGGAATCCGTGGGGAAGATCAGAAACAAGCAGCAGAAGTGACGACTTGCCTTGAACGTGGCAAAGACACGTGGCTTCAGCATTCCTTTCTTTCCAAAGGTGCTTCCTCTGCCTAATTGGCCCACGGGGACGGAGCGCTGCTGGAGAAGAATAAATTGTTTGGCCGTGGGACCAGAGGTAGAGAGAGTCCCATGGAGGGAAATCGTGGCCACAAACAAAAGTAATGGGTACACGACATCTTTGGATCTGCTCTTAATTAACTACCAATAAAGCCATGCAGTAATTATGAGTTGCCCTCAGTCCCTACCATCCTGAGGTGGAGCTGCTGTTATTATTAGTGGTGGTGCCACCCTTATTCCCTCTCCTGCACTAGGTCTCTGCACATGCGCAGAAAGAAACCCCACTTTTATGAACTTTGAGAACTTTTCTGCAAAACCCTGAGCTGCCGTCAGACTTCAGGGGTGGGATTTAGCAGCCTACAGTGTCCTCGCTCATCTCACCCTAAAGCAGACATCAAACTGTGGCAGATAAAACGTGCCTCAGAAGTATTTCTTTCTTCTCCAGCGATTAGGAATCAAGCTTAGATGCTCTCCACATTTGTAGATGTGGAAAAGGAGGTGAAATGCTTCCTGTCCCGGTGCCCAAGGGATTAAGCAGGTTCCTTGGTGACTCTAACGTGCTTCAGCGGTGTCTATGGCCAAGGTTGGGCCAGATCCACCTTTCGCCTGGGTCTGGGCACAAACCCTGTATTTCCACGGAGTATTTTTTATTATGTGTGTAAAGACACCACCACCCCTCACCTCTGCTGTATGAAATACTGCAGACTACACACACGGGGGAGAGAGAGGAGCTCGGGACCTCAGCTCCCGCAGTTAAACCCAACCGCAGGCAGTGGGTCACCAACATCACCTGCCGCTGGTGGAACGTCTGTTTCCGAGCCAAACTGTGCTGGTTAAAATGGACTTGGACTTCAAAAAAAAGCACTGGAAAGATTTATTAGCACCGGAACGGCGTTCTTGCCCGGAATGAGGATTTCTTCTGATACAGAATGATTTTTTTCTGCGTAAAATGTTAGAAAGCCTCTCAAAATGCGTGAGCGTTGTCCAAACAGTAAGTAAATTGAGATGTTAATGAACGGGGCTTCCTGAAAAAGAAGTGACACACAAGGCTGGATCCCTGGTCGGTGCAAAAAGGGATGGTTCTTTACACCCTTGTAACTTGCTGCCCATGGAAAGGACCCACGATGGGGCAGGTCTCCAACCTGCAAAGACCTGAACCTGAGTGGGGGGAAGAGCGTGTGACAACGGCCAAGGAGCTGTGTCCCCTCCAGCAGGGGCTGTCGTTTGGGCTAATAATTACTCTGCAGACAGATCGAGCTGCGCCCATTTTGCAAACAGGGAAACTGAAACCAGCTACATCTGCTTGGCAGCTGCGTCAGCCCGAGATATAGGCACAGAAATCCCAGTTTCCACATTTATTTTTAGCCAGATGAGATGGAATTGATACGAAAGGACTCGTGAAATAAATACAAAATAAAAAGTAAATTTAAAAAAGCCCTCGGTCTGGTGGTGAGGAATCGGAAGCGTGCTGTGCGAAGGTCGTCTCGGTGCAATATTAATGATTACGGATGCTGGGGAAAAATGTTAAGCGCTGGGAAAAAAAAAAAAAAAAGCAAAAGAAAACTTCAGATGTGCCTCACTGGGAAACTAGAAAGGACACAGCTTCAAGTAATGATTATTTTTATTTAGGAAAACATTATACAAGGGACTCTTTCCAAGGAAAGCAATCTGGGTTGTGTCTGGGCTGAGTACACAATGTCATCCTGTTGCAAAAAAAGCAAACATGGTCCCAGGATGTATAAACAGGGGTGTCACGTGTGAGGCACATGAAGGAATCCTCCGCCCCAGGCAGCGGTGGGAAGGTCTCGGCTGGAGACCGGTCCCCCAGCCTTTGGGGGCACTGGGAGCAGCTGGGAGCAGCCCAGGGGGAGCAGCGAGAAGCGTCCGAGGCCGAAAAAAAATGGCCTGAAAGATTGAAAGGGTCGGGCTTGTTTAGTCTGGGGAAGAGATGGGTGAAGGAGGACGTGCACAACCTCCTCCGACGTCTCCCAGGCTGCTGCGGAGGGGAAGGTGCTGTGCCCACCAAGCTCAGGTGATGTCTGTGGTGGCCAACCCACCATGTCATCTCTGCATGGTCTGGAAGAAGCCTGGAGACCTTTCAGATGTAGGTTCCTGCCACCACCAAGCTAAAATTAGAGATATTGCAGATTAATTAAATGGATCTGTTACCCAAAAAAGAAGCAACACATTTTCCTGTGGTTTTTCCCTTTCAATTCTACCCCCTCAGCAGAGGAACGGCGCGAGCGGGGCGTAGTGAGCAGAAGTTCAGCATGGAGGTGGCCAATCTCTCCTCCGGGCTTCTGCACGTGGAAAAAACTGCGGGAGTGAGCAGAAATCCTCCGTATTTCAGCCATCCTGCCAAAGGCTGTGTCCCAGGACACGACCCTCTCCCCACAACCCCTCGGGGAGCAAGGAATCTGTGACAGCACAGGGGCCTCCCGGTGGGAGGGGAGGTCGCCATGCATGTGGGCTACCTGCTGCCGCGGGGGGCTGGCCAGGGCCAGCCAAAGGCAACCGAAGCATCTCTCAAAAGGCAGAGGAGAAGCCAAGCTGGAAAATAACTTTCCTCCTTAACCTTAACCTGCCACTGGCACCGAGGACGGGATGCTCCCAGGCTCCGGGATGGGAATCAGGGCAACTGGCCAAGGAACAGCAGGGTCACCGAGCCCAAAGGATGTGGCAAGAAGGGTGAGGGTTCTCTGAGACCGCTTCCCATTCGGGTTTACATCGCCATCTTTGCCTAATTAGTCCCCAATAATTAATGCTGCGAGTGTAACAGAGATGTAATCAGACAAAACGCTGGTAAATAAACCCCACGGAAGCCATACATCTTTTGATAGTAATGATTATGTTCTTTTTTATTATTAAAGATCCCATTAGAAAGAATTTATGATTTTTCCCTTTTGTGAGAGAAATAATAAACATTACATCGGATGCTCTTATTTTTGGTATTGAGCAACCGAGTATATGTAATTAGCCACAGTTAAAAAGAAATTTTGCCTGAATGGCTTTTGGGGAACATTACTTCCAAATTACAGCTCTGTAGATTTTTTTTGATGTGAAAATACATTGTCAATAAATAACTCAAATACAATTTCTCTGAAAAAACATTTAGATCCAGAGGAAAACACATGAGAAAGGAAAATGATGGCGCTGAGGACCTGAAAACCCAGCGGAGAGAGGACTGTGCCAGTGGTAGGTACCACCACAAGTTCCCTCCTGATCACTTTTCCAGGGGATTTCTTTGCTTTCTGGGAATTTACCCACACAGGCCGAGGCACCAGTGCCCAGCATCACCCCATGGAGGTGCTTTGGGCCGTGGGACCCATGCCCAGACCCCTGTGCCTGCCTGGGTTCACCTGGTGGACCTTCTCCCTGGCTGCAGTGGTTGGATGCTCACAAAGACATTAAGCTGTCTCCATCCCCATGAATCCCCAGTCCAAAAAGACTCACTCAGACTGGAGAAATGGGAGATGTGCAGCTTTGTTCCAGCCAGATCCAAGTCAGAGCCACAAAGTTCCAAAGGACCTGACCATGTGCAAGAGACACTGTGCTTAATCCTGCAGAGAAACCAGCAGATACTGGGTTCCTTAATGGTTCTTTAATGGTTCCTTAATGGTTCTCTTGAGCAGGTGAGCCCAGGCCTTGTGCTGGACGTGCTATCTGTGACCTTTACAGGTGTGACCATGATCCCCACGGTCAGTGGGGACCTACATGCTAAGATGATCCTGAGCATGACCCGTGCCATCAGTTGATGGGTGTGACAGCGGTGGCAGGATGTCACACATCATTCAGCAGCCCATTCAGAAACCAGCTTGGGGACCATGAGGTCCTAAGCACAGTCAGGGCTTTCACCACCAGGGGTTCTGCAGCTCAGCAGCTACGTTTCCAGCTCAGGAGTCAACGGGCTGCTTTGTGAGCATGAGAAATGGCGTGGCGACGTGATGCAGCCCCAGAAAATCTCCAGCTGAGCTCAGCCAACGTGCTCTCGTCTTCTGGACAAGCTCCAACCTGGGAGAGGACACAGACTGCTCCCACGATGGGGAGACTGCCCGGCAGGCATGGAGAAACAGTCCCATTGAGGAACTCTCCATGGATAAAAACCAGAAGTGGTTCAGAACCTCCCGTCCTGTCAGTAATGGGAAACAGGAAGAAGGAGCAACTTTGTGATAACGATGACCTCTCTCAGAGCAAGAAGATCTGCGTTCCCAGGGTGGAGAGGCGATGTTCCAGCAGATGGCAAAGCCAGTGACTTCTGGGCTTTTCCAGATACCACCAAACAACCAACCCAACACTGCACCCTGCCTTCCCTGCCGGGACAGAGCCTGCACGGTGCCCACGTCTCCTCTCAGGGGGATGCTGGGGGTCTCATGCCAACGAGCCTCTCCTCCTTCTGTGGCATTTCGCCTCTGAAGACATAACGATCGCTTTGAGAGGGTTGCCCACGTGGGGATGCACGGCTCCCAGCTGATGAGAGGTTTCTCCGTGCACGGCACGCTGGAAAAACACTGAGCTGAAGTGTTCTGCAGCTCTAAGGTGAGTTTCACAAGGCAGTTGACATCCAAGACTAACCTTGGGGTGAGCATCCTCCCCAGAGAAAGCTGCAGCCAAAGCTCAAGGCTGAAGCTGGCCTGGTCCAGCACCGGTACTTCACCCCTGAGAAGGTGAGGTAGGCAGAGAAGGATGAAGTCAGGACCGTGAACTCCGTGCCTCCTCCACCGGGCTCTTTCCGAGGTGCAGCTTCAGTATTTCACGAGTGAGTTGTCAATGGTCCTCCAGATATAAAGAGCAGGTTTTAACGGGGCAGGCGCCGTTCCAGCCCCGCAGGACCCCGCTTTTCCAGCTGAAGGGGCAGGTCCATACCTTCCACGGGGGCCGTTTGCGCAGCTGCGCTCGGAAGGGCTGCTCGGGGACCACCCTTATGAGGGGAAGTCATTGCAAGACCATCCACACGCTAGGAAAGTGTGTTTCAGGAGATCCAAATTCAGAATTTGGATGCAAATTTCAGCCGGAATCCACGCTGAAGCCTGGGCTCGTTGGGAGCTGACAAATTGAAAGGGCGCTTGCCTCCCGTGAAAAGATGTGAGTTCTCCACGGCAGCACTCGCTGCGGCGCTCAGGAACAATGCAGGCACGGCTCACCTTTCATCTACACATTCCCTTTTTTTTAATTTCAAAAACACGGGCACTTTTTAAAAAGTGAAGTGCAGCCACGGATTTGGCAGCCTGCTGAATTCCACATGCAGTAAGGCTGTGGCAGGGAGCCTTTTCCGTTTCGAATCAAATGGAATTTGTGATTTGCATGCACCTTTTGAGTCAAAATCAAACATTTGCCCTGGATTGGCCCTAGTTTAATTAAAATGATGAGAATGTGTGATATGCTTTTGGTCTAAGGCAAAAAGGATGCACAGCACTGAAATTTGGAACAAACATTAAAAAAATTGAGAAATGCATGGTTGGAAGTGATAAGAAATGCCAAGACTATGTATTACATGGGATCACGGGATGAAAATAGAAAATATCCTAAAAAAATTCTGGCGTACTGTGAAACTGTTGTCGGAAGGTTTGGATTGGATTACATGCTTTATGGATAATGTCCCTGTAACTAGCACTGCCGAGGTTTGTAATCTTTTCTGTGGTCTTTCGGTGGAGCTGATGGGGATGCTCGTCCGTGTGAGCAGATTTTCCCCTCCCAGTTTGGTGGAAGGGATGGGGATGGGGATTTTGTCCTGGACTTGGGCTGGGAGAACTGGGGGGGCATCTTAACATTTGCATAGGTGTATTTGTGTGCACATTCCCATTTCTTTGTGTGGTAGGGGGCACATCTCTCATAAATGCAAGTCTTAGAAAGAACTCACTCATTTCTAGTGATTGCCACCCATTCTGGTAACCAAGGGTTCTCTCTCCGTTATTCCTATCACTTATATCTTTGTGCTGTGCAGGATTCAGGAATTTTGGGTATCAATATTTCAAGATGTTGGTAAATTGGCTTCTGAAAACCCTTAAGCATGAACTTCCTTTTGGTCTTTCAAATCCCAATGTCCAGAAATGAGGAATACACGGGCACGTCCTCCCAGCCCAGCCCCCACTAGCTCACGTGGTGTCAATCGCTCCGAAGAGCTCCATTTCGATGAGAGAATCAGTGGATGAAGGACTTAGTCCCACATCCCCATCATCGCTTTCAAACAACTACATCTCCTCCCTCCGGGTTACCTCCACTTGTTTCCCACTGTCCCGTCATCTTCATGAGTTGCTAGTCAGGCTGAAGACAACCAAAAGCAGGGAAGGGGGGGGGTAATGTTTTCAGAATACATTTTCCCCCCGAAAAAAAGTTTATTTTAAAAACTGTAATTTCAAAAGGCTGTGAAAAAGAGAAGATGATAGAAATAGATTTTGTTTTCACAAGAAAAAAAATCGCCAGTTGAACAGCTGAGTTATTTATAGCCTCTAAGCTTTTCCCTTTTAAGCTGGTTGTTTGATAGCAATAAAGAGAAGAACAAAGGACAAAGGGACATCTGACCTAATTCTAGCCATAAAAAAGCTGGGCTCTGGCTTAGCCCGGACACTTGGGCTGCTGTTGCAGCCATCAGAAAGAGCTGGCTCCTCCACGGGACCTTTCTGCCCCTGCCCTGGACACGTACCCCGGTCACCGGTGCCGGCGGTGCCTCCGGCCGCGGTGGGAGAGGAGGGATGCTCTGGCCTGTGCCGGGGCAGGAGCTGCCCCACGGGGCTGACATCGCTGCAGGACCTCTTCAGCTGCTCACACGAACAGGAAAGAAAGCAAAGTGAAGGTACTAAATGACTATAAGGGTCATTTTTATAACACACACACACCCCCCTTTGAAATTCAGTGTCGGCTGCATACAGCAATTTCACATGATAAGGTTCCTTCCCATATTAATTTTCCCCTTTTATGAAGAAACCCACATTGGGTCTCCATCAGCCCATCCCATTTCCTACAGCACCCTGAGAGCCGACTTTATTTTAATTTGTAAATACTTTGATGTCTGTGGACTTGGCTCTTGTACAGTCCTAAACTACCAGCAGGAGGTAATAGTTTCCAGGACTTAACTTTACTTGATTTCCCACTATTCTTCAGGCTCCCTGATTTGCATTCATCTTAAGGGGGAGCCATTCATTTTCAAGCCGAATTTGGTTCTGCTGTGGGGATGCTGCTATTCCAGGAGTCACGCGAGGCCCCGCTCCCGCCAGCCCACCCGTACACATGGTTTGGGAAGAACGGGTGGAAACGGGAATAGCAGGGGCCAGGCAGCAACACTCCAGATGATTTGGGAAAAGGAGGGATGCAAAGGGTAAGAGCTGGGCTGGGAATGACTTGCAGAAACCAGTAAGGATTTCTCTCCCTGTCTCCCACCTTGCCCTTCGTGCAGCATCTCAAGGGAGAGGATGGTGTAAGAAAACTTCAATTTTTTTTTTTCCCTACATCTCCAAGAAACTGGAGGATAACTGTTTCCCCAGGACCAGTTCTCTCAGCTCCCCCTGCAATCCCCCACTGAAAAGGGCCAGTCCCAGTTGCTCTCCTCCTGGTCTGGGTCTCCAGCAGCTGCTGGGCTGCGCTCCCCAAAAGCCACACAACCTACTGAGGTTAAATCTGAGCAATCAGCTAACGAGGTTAAACCCTGCGAGGGGATGAAGCCCAGCTCAGCCCTGGCTCTTGTCACATACAACAAAACGCCCAGGAGCTAGAGGAACATAAGGAATTGGTGACCAAAGGAGATGTTCCTGCCCCCCGCCTCCCCCCAAAGGCATCTTCAACCGGGACAGGAGGGAAACTGGGCAAAACAGCTCTGTGTGGGATCCCCTTGGGCCCCAAACCAGTCCGTTCTGTGCCCCCACCAGTATCAAGCATCTCTTGGCAAGTGTATCCATAAGAGCATCAGCCGGCGCTGCTGTGTCCTGCCACGCATGGGTCTCCGGCTTCTGGGGCTGCCACCAGTGTCCCTGTCCCTTCAGGAGAGGTCGACCCGGGGTCCTCGGGTGCCCGGTGCTAGGGGCAGACTCCCCAGTACCCAGCTCTCTGCAGAGAAAAAGCGAACCCCAGAACTTAATGCGATTTTCAAAGAGACATCTTACACCACCCCACCCCCCGCCCCCTCCCCAAACTGGTTTGGTTTGGTGCCCAGAACATCTGCTCACCCTATAGCCTTTTTTTTTTTTTTTTCTTTTTTTTTAATCCAATAGCTACGTTCTCTCCGCACATCGCCGGCTGCCAACAGATGAGCTGCAACTGCTGGCACCGGGGAGCCAGGGAGGCATCAGCATGCACGGCGGCTGGGCAGGCAGCCCCCCTCCTCCTCTGCCTCCCACGCCGTGCTGGGGGTGCTGCTGGGGGCCCCCCCAGGCACTGCTGCACCCCCCAGACTCAGCACATGCCCCCTGTCCCCAGGCATCCCCACACACACACACTCTATATGGGAGATTCGGCCCCAGATGGGGTGAAAAGAGGGGTTTGCTCTGGTCTGAGGATGATGTAGGGTTTGGGGGGGTTGGTATTTTGGGGGTGGCTGAGCTCTGTGCCCCTGGGACGGGACTGGGGCTGGCTGCTGCCTCTCCCAGCCGTGGGCAGGGACAGGGACAGGGAATGGTCCCCACCACCACTGGAAGGGCTGCAGAAGCCGAAGTGGCTCCTCATCCACGTGGGTGAGCCCAGCGTGTCCGTGCTGGGGAGCATCACTTCGCAAGGTGACCCTCCCCGGGGGGGCGGGGGGTGCTCCCCAGGGCCAAAGCCTGCCCATTAAATCCAACCAGGAGCAGCTCAGGGCGGGTGGGAAAGGAGGGCTGGCAGTGGCTTTGCTGTGACACACGGGCAGGGGGATGCACCCTCTGGGGTGGGAGGGCAGCAGGGACCCTCAGCACCTCCAGCAGAGCCCGTGGGGACCTCAGAGAACCACCATAAGGTGGCAAACATCTCTGCTGAGGACCAAGCTGAGCCCACATCCCAAGAGGGAGGGGCCTTGGGGTGCTCAGGGCAGCTCTGGAGACCCTCTGCACCAGTCTCTGGTGATGGGGGGGCCATGGGGACACCCCAAAGCCGTTCCCTTTCTGCATGTGTCACCCACTCTCTGCACCTCCCGTCAGTTTGGGGCTGAAATTCACAACAGGACAAGCTTCCTCCTGGCGGGACGTCCCCTTCCAGCCTTGCCACTGAGCACTTTCCAGCTGGGGGGCTCGGGGGGTGCTCCCCTGGCACGGTGGGGTGGGTAAGTCACAGGTCCCAGCTCACGAGGCGCTCGGGCTGGGGGTCCTCCAGCACCTGCCACCACAGAAGCCCAGGACACGCAGTCAGATGGCTCCAGCACACGCTACGGTAGCCTGACTTTTTTATCTCTCTCGGGTATTCCCCTACAAATCCATTTCAAATGTTGCTAGAATGTCAAAAGAGACCCTTAGGATCATCAGATTGCAGGCTTAGAGAAAAAAAATAAAGAGCCCAAGGACCTCAGGAAAATGTGTTAGAGCCCAGAATCACGATAAAGCAGCTGCGTGGGGGGGTGAGCACCCAGCCAGTGGCACCCCGCTGCCCTCTGCTAGGCTAGGGGGGACAGTGGGTCGAGCATCCCCCCACCCCATCGCCCCGTGGATCAACCCCCGGGGTCCCCCCTCCCCTGCCCCGGGGGGGTTACCCCTCCTTCCCTGCTCATCCCCCTGGGGCTGGGTTGACGCTGCACTTGTCTGTTGGAATGGATGAAGGAGGAAGCCCCGAGGACAAGGGGTGTCAGGGTGGGACGGGGGTTTCAGCCCGGGCACCCCGGGTGGCATCCCCCTGCCCGGCGCGGGGTGCGGGAACCCCCGGGGTGTCCCGTGGGAAGGAGGGGAGCCGGTTCCCCGAGCCCGAGGGGGAGGGCAGAGCCAAGCACAGGGCTGTTTGGGTTAGCAACGCGTTGATATTAGTAGAAATCATAACATTTAAAGAAGTGTAACAAAATAAGCAAATGTGTTTTTTGTTTGGGTTTTTTTGTTGGTTTTTTTTTTTTTTCCCAAACCTTACCTCAGTCATGACATAAGTATTTCAAGATGTTCACCAAAGTATTACAAACCACAGCGTGGGCTATCAATCTGTCAATGAATAGCACAAGCTTTGGTATTTTGGAGTGATATTTGAAATCCTAACCCCCGAAGCAAATGAAGTCAGGCAATAACATCCTGTTTTCCGCGGAGAGCCCCGAGCTTCCCCAGCAGTGGGAGAAGGCTGCCGGCGCTGCGCTCCTCGGCCCCCGGCAAAAAGCGCCCAGCACTAAGCCCTTCTGGTTTACACTGCACGCTGATTTGGAAGCAAATATTTTTCCAACAACATCACCGAATTGAAAGCGTTTTGCAAATCTGAAACCTTCTCACAATATTGTCTTGGGGAAGAAAACAAAATAAAATAAAATAAAATAAAATAAAAAAAAAAAGGAAAAACCCAAGAAACCCCCCCTGCCTGCCCGAGCGTGGATCTGTCAGCGACAGAAGCCATCGCTGACAATGCAGCTGGGACGTGTCACCCCCTCGGTGCCACCATCCCACCCAGCCCGGGTGGGCATCTGGGGAGAGGCTGGATGGGATCCGCGCCCCCGGGCTGGCTGCAGGGCAGACCAGATTTTTTTGGGGAGGGGGGGGTGAAGCCTGGGAGAAGACATCTCCCACACGGTGGCAGTCTCCCGTCGGCTTGAGAAGGGCTGGAAACGGGTTTATTAGAATATTTTGCTGAAGGGGCAGAGGGTGTGCAAAGCGCAAACGGTAAAGCCAGAGGCAAAGGTGCTGCTGAAAATAGAGTGTAGAAATACACGATTTTGGGTCACCGTCACGTTGGGACCGTGCAATGCACAGGTCAACACAACAGAAAGGGTTGGGAAGCCTTGGCAGAGGCTGCCCAGGGCAGTGGTGGAGTCTCCATCCCTGGAGGGACTTAAAAGCCTGGTAGACATGGTGCTGAGAGACATGGGGCAGTGGTGGGTTGGTCAGTGGTGGGTTCATGGTTGGACTCAATGACCTGAAAGGTCTTTTCCAACCTAGAACATTCTGTCATTCTATGATGCCACCGTGTGAACACAACCCCTGCAGCGGTGGTGCCTCCTGGGCATCCCATCAGAGGGATGGCACCCTGGGGGGCACCAGCGCACCCCCCCGAGGTGGGCATCCCACTCAGCCATGGGACCTGCCCAGAGGGTGCTCTGCCATCCACCTGGAGAAAGCCAAGAAAATAAAAGGGGGGGGGGGGGGGGGGGGGG